>VXBA01005521.1:577-67055 GCA_013399895.1 Serilophus lunatus | reverse complement strand
GAGAAAAAGGCCATTTCTTTCAAGTCGAGCTTCAAGGGAAAGAAAATAAAAAGAACTGGACAAAAGGGAAATAAATGCTGAAGAGACTTCTCTGAAAATCACGGTACTGTACCAGTTCTTAAAGGCCTGTGTGCAGTTAAATAAAGCAACAAACTAAATTACTCCACAATGTCTTCTGCCTTGTGCATGCTTTGAGTCTCTTTCCAAATTAATTCTTCACTGACCTACTCAGCCTCTGATAGCTCAAACAAGGTGGCTCTGTATGAAAGCAGAACACAGAACTGGCTGCCAGTTTGGTTTCTTTGGGGCTCTTTGCAGATGAGAAAATGAGGATATGAAGCTTGTATAGTCTGCTCATGATTTTCTGCATTCAGAAATATTATAGTACTGAATAATTTAACAGAGAAAGTGAAAAAAATTGTCCAGGTGACAAATCACCCTATTTTTCTCCTTTTAGATTAGATGGGGAAAACCTAACAGGGCTGGAAGAAGGAACAGAGAAATGAAAGAAGGCAGGTGTTCCCTTGCAGGCTTCTGTCACACAAATTTCCTAAAATTGTCCTTGCTTCTGGAAGGGACAGATGGGTTGTAAAGGCTGGAGGCTGAGTGTTCACAGAGACCCAGGAGCTTATTTATACTCACAGCTTCTGCTTTGCTGAGTACACCTCCAAGGGACACCCTGCAAGCAGCAGCTATTCTTATAGTGAAATATCTTCTGCATGGTTTTCCTGCATGGGAATCTAGCCACAGGAAAAGGTAACCCTTCCAGCTGGTGAGGCCCCAAACACTTCCAAAACTCCAAGAATCTGTCTTTTTGTGAAGCGAGTGCTTTAATCCCTCCTATTGTCACTGCAGCTGCTAAATACATCCTTCCTTAAGATCCATGCATCAGATGGAGACCGAAGCAGGTCTTTGAAATAGGTATGATAAATCACAAGTATGTCTTCCCTGTATTGCAGGTTGCATTTTGAAGGATGCTGCCTCTCCTCTTGTGATTTTTTTTAGGGTAGGAAAAGCTCCTCCTTTATGATTTTTTTCTTCCACCTCTTTTTTTGCAACACTGTAGTGCTGGCCACAGCAACCTATGCCCAGGTCTTCAGATAAGTCAGATTTGTTATCAATTTTGCTGAATGATAGTGTGTTTATGATTTCTTGGAAGATTTTACGGTGTGAAAAAAAAAACCATTAGTCCAGGCATATTTTAAAACAAGAGCTGATAGTTCACTTTATTGAAGACCAGACCTACAAATTAGGTAAAACTTGAATTTGATAAAGAGTTTATTATAAAAAGATTTTAATGAAAACTTACTTCATCAATATTCTACCAAGTTCTTTTTTGGGAGGACTCAGGATACCATTAGCTGATTTAACATCATTTTGGAATCTTCCCAAAAGCAGTGATGAATTAGAAGATGAGTTTTGATATCATTAAAGGAAAAAATATCCTGTATGTTGTTAGGTTATCAGTGTTTCCATGTTGTAGCACGTGTTCACTCATTTGTGAACATTCTACAGTACTCTGTCCAATAATGACCCCACGAAACACAGAGCAGTAGTTATAAAATGGGTTTAAGTCTCCTGAGTAAATGGGTATTGACCTGCTGAATTATATTTTTCTCCCAATCATAGATTGGGATTAACCCATAGATTAACCCAGTTCTAATTATGGGGTTTTTTGTTTTCAAAAAGATTCTGACATGGATGGTATTTATTGCTGAACACTTTATTAAACTATATGACCATTCATGCATGTATATAAAATTTGAATTAGTCCAAGCCATAGAGATGAGTCAGCATTGTAGATTTATGTTTGTTTTAATGTAGTGAGAAGGATCCTCTGAAAACACAGAAGAAAACGATTTATATTCCCATAAATTAAGATGTGAAGCCCCTCTCAGCAGCACCCGAATACCTTGAAGGATATATGAGAGGACTTTGCATAAATTACCTGCTGCATGTAAAATAAAGGTTATTCAGAGTGATTATTTAGGACAGTCTAATATAGTAGGGTTGGAATTTACTTGAGTCCATTAACATCATTTGTGTCCTGTCAGAGAAAAATCAATTAGAGGTATACATCAGAGGATTGCACTTTTTCCAGAAAAGCTGGAACATGTGTAAGACCCCCTTGGATGTGTAGGTAAGTTCCCCCAGGTCACTGCTTGTGTAGGGGGCTCATATGAACTGAGCTAATTGAGGATTGTAGTTTTGGTTCTGGATATCTAAATGTCAGCTGCAAATCAGTTTCTGTCTGTAACACTTATTGTGGATTTCATCCTAAATGGGCTAGGAGTCACACCAGAAGTCTGTGGAAAAACAGGGGTTGCACTTACTCAGAGATCTGCAGTTTGTTAAGGGAGCAAGCAAAGCTTGTCACTCCCTCTCTCACCATCTTTCTCACCATCTCAGCTCCTTCAGGTCTGCCTATATATTCTTTGGGAATAATCTTCTCTGCAACTGCACCTCTGAAAATCTAAATAAATGAGAAACTGTTCAAGGCCTGTTTGATGCTTCCACACTCCAGACATCCATATTCATTTCCCATTAATATCAGCTTCAGCATTTCTATTACAGCTCAATATTTATGAATAGTTCAATGCTTCTCTTTGCTTCGTTGCTCATGGTTATGTATCATCCTATATGTATCCAGAGTGGGATTTTTTTTATTCCTGGATGATGTTGCCAAAATCCTGGAAGTGTTTGTAAGCTAATAACTGAGAAAGATTTTGGAGTTACGTCAACTGTGAAATTTCATTCTGATGCTGACCTTTCTGAAAAATACTACTCTAAAAATACTATTATTGATTTATATCTTTAAGCAAAAAAAGTAATCTCAGGCCAAAATTTGGAACCTGTCATTTAGAAAATGTCATGTTGTGACAACTGGGAAACTTCCTTTTAAATGAAAAAAAAAAAAAAAAGCCTTGAAATGAACTTTTTCCTTCTGAAGTGTTTTTTGGTTTCAGCAAATAGATGAGTACAAGTTCAAGCAGAAGGTTCCCAGGAAGCTGTGAAAGTGATGCTCAATGCCTTTTGCAGTACCTAGTCTGGAATTCTGCGGCCATCTTGAAAGGATGATGTTAAATGATACTGCATTTCACTTTAATTTAGTCTGGTTTTCTGCCTACTTTCTCTTGCATTTGAAGTTAGAGTAAGAGAAACCATCTAGTCTGTCACCAAAATAATGTACTAGACAAACAGTCTTGTTCAGTAAGGGCTTGAAGTCTATTACTAAACTAACCCAGAACATCAGTGTTTTTCTCAACAAAAAATGTAGGTAATTTCACTTCCCATTCCCAAGAGATGATAAATTCCCATCCTATATACTACAAAAACTAATATCTCTGAAAGGCTGTGTAACATTAATTGCAACTGTATGTTCAGTGAAGTACAATGAAATTCCTCTCTCTTAAGCAGTTTTCCCCTAGAAAGACCAAAGATATCCCAATTAGAAGTAGCTGTGTAAAACTCCTAGACAGAAACCATGTAAAAAATACATAGAACTTCAGCTCATAAAGTAGTTGCAGTTAATTTATTTGAGCCATATCAGTAGACATCAAATATATAACTTAGATATCCTTCCTTCCTTCCTTCCTTCCTTCCTTCCTTCCTTCCTTCCTTCCTTCCTCTGGCCTGCCACTGAAAAATACCATTAAGAATATAATTGCTTTGCTAATATATATTTTCTCATCTTAATTCCATTTTCCAAGACTCTGTCATGGAAAAGTAAATTCCCTGAATGAGGAAATAAGCTTGAGATAATGATATGTTAAGATGAAAGAGCATCCACATACCCCATTGGAAAACTCCTTCTGTTCTACTTCTGAAACAGCAGAGAGAAACTCTGTAAAAAATAATTGTCTTTCTCACTGTGACAGTATATATCACCTGTAGAAATGAGTGCCTCTTTTTTCCCTGACCCAAGAAGTTCTTTTGCTTTCTTATTTACAAAAACTTTATATTTTGCATGTCTCACTGGAGAATCAAAATATTTCACACCACCCAGAGGTGTAGGGGCTTTTCAGGGTGGGTTTCTGGTGAATGTCTCCTGTTTTAAATTGCAGGGGTTTGTTGCTGTTTCAGGGGCATTACAAAAAAACCATAGGGATTGTCAAAGGTTGTGGTGGATCATATTTGAAATCCTCAAAGGCAAATAAGCATTTGGCAGTTGTCACTTTGTGGGTTTTGTCTCAGTCGCATCCTTTGCTGGCGTTGGAAATCCAGCCCCGTTCTCACTGTGATGTCTATGTGAATGTTGGAATTAACTTCTGGCACTTTAGCCTGTTCCTAATTTTGCAAGGTAATATTTTCTGTTAAGTTTTTCTACCAATTCTTCAGCCTCTTCTAATGAAATAGTGTGTTGTCTTTCATGTGCGCTAGCTTGTATCTTGTGAGAGTTTAATGAGGACAGCAGAGTGCTTCTACAACTTTTCTAATCTGATCCTGTAAGCCTCCACATAGCCCTGCTATAGACACAGCTCCTGGATGGTGACTTAGCTGCGTTCTTATCAAAATATTAAATAAGTGATGAAATCACCAAATGTTTTTCCCTCAGCTTTCTTCTTCAGTTTGCTTAAAAATAGATGGTGACATAACATAAGGAGAATATCATCACACCTTAAAATCTGAATTTTAAATTCCTTGCAAGCTTGTCTCCCATTTTAGCAGCAAAATTTTTATCTTTGTTGCAAAGAAAAATTATTAAGTGCGTTTTTAAAGTCTCATTTACATATTCCTGAGGAAAGCAGGATCGAAGAAAAAGTGTTTAGGAATTACTGAAGCATCTGATTAATCGCAGGCCTTTTTCTCACTTAGTTGCACATTAATCTTGAGTTGCTGCTTTTCTGGTGACTGGTGACTGAAGGCTCCCCATTATTCAGGGGACATTTCCAGCTGTATGTGTTGGTAGCAGCAAATGACACTCGTAGGTCTCTGCTAGGAAGCTGCCTAAATCTGAAAGCAAACAGCACAACAGCATCATGACAGAGCCAGAACATCCTTTGGGGCTATCTAATCCATCACTTGCCTGTGAGAGGAATGCAGTATTTTCCCATATTTGTCTCCAGCAAAAGGAATTTGTGTGTAAAATCCCAGTGGGAGAAATGTTGCAGTAACTAACAACACTGGTAGAACTCGACTGTTCAGGTACTGCTGATTTACCCTGCTTTAAGTAAAACAGGAATGTGATTTGATGTCTTGATATAGCAGAGCATAACACTGTTTGTATTAACTTCTGCCATCTCCTTTTTGTCATGGAAAAGGCTTACTTGGTTCTTGGATAGGTACATCCTGGTGGAGTCTGTGCTGGGACAGAGGGAACAAGAATGAATGCCAGGGACGTGCAGGGAAGAGGGCAATTGCGTGAACATGTGTAATTCTAATTACCAGGGTTTACCAGGTGATTACTTCTTATTGCTTTTATTATGGTGCCCAGCAGCAAACACACTGTTATTGTGTTTGTGAACTGATTATAAAGCACATAAGAGATAAGTGGGAAAAAAATTAAGTCCTCAAATGAGATTTCTCTTTACACTAGTTAAGGCCTGACCTATGTTTACCTACTTAAATCTAAATAAAGAGCAATGCATTTGTGATCATTGTATTCCACAATACTGGTAAATTATTGACAAATGTAGTGTCAAGTGTAATTCCTGGTCCTTACTACCAGTGGCATAAATTCATTATTTAGACCTGCTTCCAGTAAAATGAATTGAAATTTAGATTCTGATTTCAGTGAGACCAAGATTGAAAGAATTCATATTGATGTGGGAAATGAAGGTAGCCAAATTTTGGAAAGTGATTGAACATGTGTAATAAAGCATAATACCATCATTCATCTTAATAGGCATGATAAAAAAATAGTTTTCATAGAGCCTACAAGTAATACAAATGAATTAAAGTAATTTAATTGTAAAATATTTTAAAAGTCATGATTATAACTTAAAAGTAACTGCTGTGCCAAATTTTAATAAGATAATGTCAGCTTCATTAGCTTTAAAAATGCGCATAATTTACAGGAATGTTGTAATAGCACTGGGACAACATTTTCTATTTAATTCAGATTAAAATTGTGTAAATAACCCATTTGAAATGCTTCCATCGTATATTAAAATTAACTATGAGGGAATTAATTCTTCAGCTTCTCATGAGACTTAACCTTATTGACAAAAGAAGTCCTATTGACTAATGACATTTTTCAAGCATAATCAGATGATGGTGAGACAAGTATAAGAAGTGCTCATGTGAAAAATACCAGCTCCACCATTTTTTGTTAAAATATTTGCTGTTAATGGTTCTTTTCATGTAACTTGCTATTTCAGTGTTCAGCAGACAGAGGGAAATTCTTTGGTGATCTCTGTGCGTGATCAGTTTCTACCCTGACACAGGTCAGGGATTAAAATGCTGTAGAGACAGCACAGAGTTGTGGTGGACCCCCAGGCAGTGGAAGGATTGTATTTTACTTAAGTAGATGAATGGTTTCACCTTCCACTTTGATTTAAGTGTTATTCTTCTAAAATCATCTTAAACAGTTCATGTTTTGGGTTTGTTTTAGCAGAGGAGAGGGAAATGGAGGAAAAATGCCCATGATGAAATGAAACAAGCCAGTCATGAGGACAAAACATGATTAACAATATGAAATTTTAATACTAGGCTTCTGTTTGCTTTCAGGTAATAACCTCCTTTCTGAAAAATATGGTGGTTTATGCCCCTTTTTTGGCTTCAACTCAGGACAACAGTGGATTCCCAAAGGTAGATGTCTGTCTACCCTTGAGTCATCTGTCTACCCCATAGTCAGCCTAAAATTCAGCTTTATGGTGTAAATTCTGGTGTAAGCTGTCATTATGTTAGTTCTGGAAAAATGCAGGTCAGGTCATCTCTTTTTGGTGACCTAAATATGGCTGCAGAGCCTTAGCTTTCACTACCTATTTCAAATGTTTCCTTGTTTTTCCAGCCATGCCTTCTTCCAGCTGTGGCTCTTTGAACTGCTCTTTGTTATGTGCAATATCCTGCTTGTGTCATTAGTTCTGTGACTCATTAGAAAATACATAGATTTGAAATTAAAACTCTCTTGAGCATTTAAAAACCATCATCTGGTAGTATATTGAAAAGAATTCCTTGATATTTACAAGAAGCACTCATTAAAATATGTCAGCTACTCATCCTGTAATTTATAAACAGATAATTGTCATCAACAAGAGAGATGGAAATGCTTCCTAAAGCAATTTTGTTGCCTTTGTAATAGATCGAGTTTGTGCAATATGGTTCATAATTCAAGAGAATATTTGACAACTAAAGCCATAGATCCTCTCAAATGACTCTTTTCTCTACATAATTCTGGGTTGAAGACTACAATCTATCTCATATCCTACTGTATTGATATCCAGAATGCATTAAATACTTCTTTTTATTTTCTTCTAAAGAGCAGCTTGCTGCTCCAACCCTATTTGTTCAGCCTTCATAGTTGAACATGAAAAAAAGTTTTGTTTTTATTATTTGCTTTTTGTTAGAAAGACTTATTTCCTAGTACGCCCCAGCTTTTCCTTTGTTTTCCACAAGCTCTTTTTTAAAAAAGTAAAGTATTTGCAGCTGCTACTGCTGCATCCAGAAGCTCAAATCAAGAGATTTACAAAGTAGCATCTGGAAATTAAAATGTTCTAGATTAATTGTGCAGTTTCCTTAGTGTATACAGCTACTTAAATAGTACAATGTTTCATTCACCAAAAAGAAAAATTAACATTTTGTGTTGACTTATTCCATTGAATGGCAATAACAGTATTAATTTATTGGAACTTTATTGATATTCACAATCACAGTGTAAAGTGTTTGAAATGAGCCAGTACTTTTCCAGCAGCTGGACTCAGGAGACATTCAGAGGTTCCTAAGGAGGTAATGCATTCTTTTAAAACACAGTTTTGATGAGTATCCCTTGAAGCAGGAAAGAGGGGGGGATTTTAATAGAATGAAAACGGTATTGGGGATCTATGTGAAGAAATAGCAGAGTCAGGACGCAGGACCTTGTAAGTAGACCAAGACTTTTTGTTAGTATGTGATTTTTTTACAAACAGGATGGAATATCTCTGGTGAGCGATTAAATCAGTTTTGTCACCCAAATTAATCTGCCCCTGTGTCCTGTAAATCATTTAATGCCACAAATAATTGATCCGAGAGAACAATTTGGTCTGTGATTTAAAAGGAATTAATTCCTAATTAAGTTGGCTTACTTTGGATATTCATCTTTAGGGAGAATAGGCTGCTAAGCATTCCCAATACCATCACTTAATTTAATATTAGGAAAACCCTTCAAAAGAGATGGAGGATCTCTTCACACTAAGGAGATGGGATTGAAGTACCTGAATGGTCATTTAACAGCCCTGCTCCTGGATTATTTGCTTGCAGGTGGATAAGTGTCTTCACATTTATGTAGGTAATACATATTTTAAAAACTATTGGAATCCTGCTAGTTAAAGTATTTTTTCTGACTTACTTAGATTGTAGCAGAGCATTATGAAGAAGCTAATTTAAGATTTTTCAGAAACCCAATTGGTGAGAGGGCTTCCAGATGGGTTCTTTAGAAATGTATGGGTGTTTAATCTTGAGATTCTGGCTCTGAATTTCTCATTGATACAAAACCTGAGTTTTTCTTGTAATTTATTAAGAGTAAATAAGTTTATGAGGTATTTGTAAGCTAAAAGCTTTCAATATTTAAAGTGCGGATTTTTTTTCCCTGAAAAGCAATTTAAAAAATTTGGATACCCCAGTGTTTACTCTTTGTAAATTAATATCCTAGTGAATCTTCGAGGAGCACTGTGTTTCAGAATGTTGAAGTGTAGACTGTTCTCTTCTGTGGTTCTCAAGAGGTGGAACAAGTTTGCTAGTGATTTTGAAAATGTATTAGGCCCTGACTAGTAACAACTTAAAATGGGACAGAAAGAGAAGAGAGATGTGTGTTATGGCAACACTTGTCATTGGATTCTTGTATCCATGTCATCGGTGCATGGATAGCATTTTATTTGTATGTTGTCTTATGAGGTCTCTTTCAAAATCTGGGTTTGTTTCTACTGCTGGAACACTGTGCAATCAATTGCGCTTGTATGTGTGTTGATAAGATTAGAGGGATGCTGTTCCCTCTCCAGTATACCTCAAACACTGTTTCTGCCTGATGACTTGATGTATTTCAGTACGTTACTTGATTAATTGCTTAAAGTGCTCTCAGAAGTCGGGAAATGAAGCATTGTGGTCAGTGCTCATGATTTTATTGCAGTGGTTGTGAAGTCATGTAATTGGATGAATTCCTGCTGGTATGATTTTAGCCCTTGCAGCTCTAGAGAAAAGGCAGGAAATGTGATTCAGAAGACTGACAGGAATAGAAGGCACCAGGAAGACTCAAAATACACACACACTCATGATTTTGAGACAGCCTTGCTGTCTCTTATGGTCTAGCTTGCAATCTGCCAGTCTGAAGGTAGGCAGCATTGCTGAAGGTACAAAAATAAGTCTGACTATTTTTAAAGATTAGTTAGTTTCGAGACCGAAAAAGAGCAGAAACCTAAGAAAAAAAAAAGAGGGAGGGAGAAAGTAGAGAAGACCCTGCCCTTGAAAATACGAGTGAGATGTGTTATCTTTTTGTGCCATTCTTTTGGCAAGGATGTTGTCCTCTTTACTGACAGAGTTCTCATATTTCCCTTGGAAGTGTGTCTGTTCATTAGTGTCTCCAGACAGAGGTAGTTTAGCTTTTAATTAAAATACAATTTTCAGGTTTTTTAGTGTGTTAATGAGACAGCAAAAATGAATTCATTGAAAGAGGAACAGATATCTAGGCCTTACAGCAGTGAAACTTGGAGCCTCATTAGTAGCTAATTATGCAGAACACAGTATATAAATAGAGCTGTTGTGGCATTAAAACAGCCTCAGTGCATTACCTAATGACATAAAATGTTTACAGTCTGTTCTGAGTATGGTATAATGTCTTCCTGAAGTAATTAATGACATATTTAACAGTGACACTACTGGAATCACAATTGCTTTGCAGGTACAAGTCGAGGGCAAGGGAGAGCATAAAAGTCTTTGAGGAACAGATTATTTGTCTGCTAATAAATGTGAGTGTCAGAAGAGGCAGGAGGAATACATGGTTTATGCAGTAGGTGGGGAAAATGTCTCTTTCTGACAAGGACAGAGTTCACTGGCCTTTATTTTCAGGTTTTCCAAAAATGAGCAGTGAGATACCAGAGGTCCAAAGTGACACTTCCAAGAAAAGCTGGTTCCCTGAGAGGAGCGAGGCTCATCCTCTGATAACTAAGGAGATGGAAAATAATTTGGAAATCTTGCTTTTTCAGTATAAAAACAGCAAACAAGACTGATGATACATACAAGGTGGAAAAGGAGGTTTTTGCTTCACTATGAGGACCCACATAATCAGACAGACACACTCAAAATAATACTTTAATAGCAAGTTAAATGGTGTTTTCAAAAAAACTAAAGCATAACAAGGCCTAATGGGGACTTCATATGTAGCCTAACAACTAATTCCCTCAATGCTGGTGGAAACATCCTGGCCTGGCACATCAGAGATGTTTATGCAAATGCAAAAGGCCTGCAAAATGATCCGCACATTAGTCAAGATGATTCCAATTACTGCTGTATTGACGAGCAACCACAGAACCACAGAATCAATTAGTTGTTTAAAAACGCAAAAAGCTATTTCCTGGCTCAATTTGTTCAGCAGTCAACAAGTTCTGAGTTTTTTTCTGGGAAATTATTTTGGTTTGATGACCATGTTAGAGACTGATTAATGTTTAGCTGGGGATAGGTGAATTGAAATGATTTTGCTATCAATTCAATGCTTTCCTTTTCGGTTGTGATGCTCAGTGAAACAACACAGGGTGATGGAAAACATTCTGCTATGCTTCTGTGTTAGGACTGTTTCTTGTGTTAATGGCATTGTCAGCTCTCGTGGGAGAGGAGTTAATGACCTGCAAGTTTGTTTTACAGCAGGTAGGAAAACAAGCTACTTATTAATTGTGGTGGGATTCTTTTAGTTCATTAATGAGAATAATTTTATTTTCATAAAGAGGTAGGCCAGTGCAGAAGATCTGAGAAACCCATTACACATACAGTGGGTGCAGTTAAACAAATGTCAGTGCCAGTACTGCTGAGATCCCACCAATTTGCCTGATTCCAAATGGACAAACACATTTGTGCATGGGCACACGTGTGCAATAGTCTTCTGAAATTCATTGGTGTATTACCATTTTGAGTGAAGCATTTTCAAATGAGTAATGGGTTATTATGCCTGTCTCTGCTTACCACAGGAGAAATGGAGCAAGGCCACTATGGGCACAGGAACCAATAGTCCATGTCCACAAAAGGATCCAATGGGAATATTTTTCTGGATTTTAAAGTTTATATTTCATACCTATAATCAGGCAGGCAAGCAGGTGACTCAGAAACTTTCCAGATTAACAAATATTTCTTGTAATGTTACAGATGGTTTCTTAATTTTTAGGACTCTGGGATCTTATTTGTGTCTGTATAAATATGATTTGAAGGATGTTATTAGAAAAGGAGTTATTAAATTAGGGGAATAGACAATGCAGAGGAATTTAAGAGATGGGTATCATTTTGTATGATCTTTAGGTTATTAACTGGCTGTGTAGCACAATTTATGGGAAAGAAGAATTAAAATGTCCTATTTTGTGGAGAAAGCAGATGAGGAATGGAACATTTAATGTTCTTAAAATAGAACATAAACTGTAAGTGTGCCCAGTGGAGAATTTTTCAACAAGGAATAGAGAATTTTTTTGAGAGAGATGTAAGTCAAGTGGAAATAAAGAAACAAGTAGTTCCAAGGGGCCCATGGATCCCTCTCTTACTAAGATATCCTCAATCCCTATCAAAATCTGTTCAGAGAACCTCTTCTTAGATAATAAAATACAGCTTCAAAGCTAACCAACACAAGCTTTCACATTAGATATCATCAGAGGGACATGTGAAAACAGATGTTCTCTACCTAAATTAATCCTTAGAATGTTAATTAGTTCATTCTATTTTTACTTTTTTTTCTTTTTTTTAATCTTACTCTTTAGTTGTTTCCTTTATCTTACAAGTTTTCTCTACTGGTTCTACTGTTTTCACATTGTACTTTTTTCTTTGTTTTCACTTGTTCCCAGCAATCAGATTTTAATAGAGCCTAGGCAGGTGGTCCATGAAGCTGTGCAGTGTTATGACATAAAAATTCAACCCAAGAAAGCAATGGCAGCTGTTCTTTTCTCTTTTTTTACTATTTTTTCCCTACCAATTAAGAGAAGTATCTTCACAATTCATAATCATGCAGGGGAGAGAAAGAATGTTTTGTGATTAAATTTTCTAGTCCTGGTTTACCTTAAAAAAATCTGAGACTCCCTCTGAAACCACTAGATTTGCATTAACAAATATGTACATTTAAATTATTTTACAGCTATTTACATACGATGCTTTAAAAGCCCTTTAATATCAATTTCTGTCCAGAATTTTATGTTTTTCTGCTTTCATTAGAAAATAAATAGTCTGTATAATATTGCGGTTATTAATGTAAATTGCTTCACGTATCAGATCAGTGATGAAATTGTGTAGTGGAAAAAAGCTCTGGTAGGTTAATCTTGATTATAACATTTGTGGGTTAGAATGGTTCGAAAGACTATAACGTTGGGTAAACCTTGTTGTTATTTTTACATCTAATTTTAATTGAAAATCCTGTAATTCAAAGAATTTCTTTTTCCTTTTTTATTTCTCTGTTAATTCATAGATTTATTAAGAAAATTAAGCTTCTGTTACATGGTTATGAAAAGTATTGACTTAATTCCTTTCCACCCGAGCAAATAACGGGTTAGTGCCTTGACACAAAGTCTGAGATTGCTTGCAACTATCTCAGTTACTCGCTGGAGTACTAGCTGGTATTTTCTTTCCCTAGATGTTTGCTTCCTTTGGAAGTGTTGCCAAGCATTGCTAGTGTAATTGCCTGGATGCACAGATGGCTGTGGAAAATAAACATTCACTTAAATCCAGGTTTAGATAGTATAGATGTTAGACTGATGTTGGGTAGGTTGTTAACCTGGGTAAAGGTTGGACTTGATGATCTCCATGGTCTCTTCCAACCTTATTAATTCTGTGTGTGATTCTGTGTGTAATTCCATGTAGTTCACCTTTTGAAATATCCCAGTCCTCTCCCACATGGTTCTTCCTGTGCCCAGTCTCTTGCAGGTCTGCCCTAATCCATTTATTCTCCCTCTCTGTTACCTTTTCTGTTGTGACAACTATGTGCCCATAGCCTGGTGCTCCGTAACTGAAGTAGAAATACCTCAGGCAGACATGGAAAATAAAATTATGTTCCTGATGTATGGACAGAACTGGATTCTGTGATCATCGTGAGCAACCGCGATTAATTCATAACTTCTGTTTTGTTATTGATACAAACAAACATGCTCTTGGCTCACAACCAAAGCTCTGAGCAAGTGTTCTTTAGCTAATGATGATTCAGTTGGTTTGAATGTCTGCTGTACATTTGTGAAAGGTTTATATTGCTTTTCTCTTTGGTTATAAATTGGCTTAATGCAGCTGCCATCATATGAAATATATTGGTGTCTTTTCCAGGTGGGTTTTTAGATCTTAAATTTGTATTTTCCCACCTCCCCTCTCCTTTTATTTCATAGATGGTAAATCTATGAGAATATTTCTACATAATCTATGAAAATATTTCTCTCTTCATGGTAGCTCAGGGATTCCAGCAGAGCTGTGACAGTTCCATATCTCACCTGCTTTTGGATTGCTTTCTGCATAGATCCAAGTGAGTCACTTCAGACAGTTGAGCATTTTTTACACACTTTGACAGTAATGCAGAGCTGAATTGCTCCTTTGAGGTGAAGGTTATCACAGAGAAGTCAGATGTGTCACAGCTTCCTGCACTAAGTGGAAGGTGATGTGTAGCACCAGTACAAACGCAGTCCATTTCTCGCACTTTCTGGCTGGAATTTAGTTAGGACTGTCAGCATCCTCTTCATCTCCACTGTCCCTGGGGAAATTGCACAAAAAATAAATAGTACAGTGGGAGACTAATATAAAAACAAGTGCCCATGTTGTTGTCACAGTTAGAGATTAGTAGATCCCATTAACTTGATGTCCAGAATGGAGGATAATACAAAATTTAAAGTGGAAGGGCAAGAAGAGAATAAATAAGAAGTCATCTACTATTAGTTAGAAGATGTCAAACTAGAAGCAAAGCTAACTATAAAAAGAAAGGAAAGATATGTAAGCACGTTACTAAGCTTCTCAGAGTTTCTTCATTTTGTATATGTCCATTATACTTTCCATCTTCAGGAGAGAGAAATCTGGAAAACAAAGTGCATGATCCCCTGAATGACAGTGCTGCTAAACCACTGTCACAGCCTGGTTTGTGCAAGCAAGAAATGAAGGGTGCAGAACCACAGCCATTTCCATTTTCTAGAGGAGATGGATCATGCCACCTGAAATATCAAAGATTAAAACTGTAGTTCATGTAAAGGCTTTATACAGTGTAATAATGTAAACCAAATGAGCTAATCTAGTCTGCCAGTGTGGGTTTTTTTCCTGCTGGTAACCCTGGAGGAGGGCAGGGCTTGCCAAACACTTCCAAACACTGCAGACAGCACCTGTTGGCCTGGTGGAAAATGCTTTTACTCTCAAACAGTACCTTCCATCTCCTGTACAGGGACCGTGGATAGAGTTCATCTGGTTTATGAGCCATATAAAAATATGACTGAATGTGCTGTCCTCCAAATGGGAGCAGCATTGGGATTCCAGCCAGAGAGTAACAGGATTAATCCCAAAAACATAAAATGTGGTATTTTAGTGAAATGTGAATCCTCTCTCTCAAACAATTGCAAGAGGTGTGAGGCTTTTGCTCCTTTCCATCATCTTAGGCTACTTTTGCAAACATTTGATTTATTCTTATAAATCTAAAATAAATTAGTATATTTATTTCTGCTGATTGGGCAAATAAATTGGGATGTCATACTTTCCAGTAAGCACAGATCTCACTGCAACATTTTGTCAGCATTCTTGACTTTTATAAGCAAAAACTGCAGCAGTGAGGTAGAAAGCTCTGAGATAAAATAGAAGTTAATTTCCTATTAAATCTACCTGGATGTTTCAATTATTAATTGCTATCTATAGTTATTTAATTCCTGGGTGCCCTAGGAACACGATAAATGAGAGTATGAATGATAAATGGGATTGTGAGAGAAATTAGATGGAGCCAATTTCTTGCTTCATTTTTGGAAACATATGTCTTGGGAAAATCCATGAATTCAAAGACTTTGACCCACTAAAGGAATGGGAATCAGTTTGGAGAATTTAGAAAAAATCCCAAGACTTGGCTTAGATACTTTATAATTGCTATGGCTAAGCTAAAAAGACCAATGCCTTTCTTAATAAAAAAATCATGTTTTGTGGGATATGGATACCAGTTATAATAAATACATCTCTCTTTTTTTAATGTAAAACAACAGTGGCACCTATCCAGTCATTACTGGGATTAAATCTGTTATGATACAGTAAATAGTGTATTTTCTGTAGTGATGTATTATCTGAAGCAGTTTGGTTTTGCCTTTATTATAAATTCCTTTTTTAGGGGAAAATTATTCTTTCAGTCCTCCTTTTTGCCTCTCCTAAAATTGTGAGTTGATAATAGATAATATTGATAGTATTTAATGATACTGTCAACTACTGCTGTTCCACTTAGAAATAAGGCTTGAAGTAATTAATTTTAATGTGAGCTGTGAGCCTTAATTTCTATTTAGCTGTATCCAGGTTTTCCCTAAATACGTCTAAGTTTCATTTAAACAAGGAATTATAAACAAAGAGGTATGTTCAGCCAGGAAATTTATTCAAAAGAAACAAATATATGTATGACAGGTTGGACAACAAAACCATTAACAGGCAGTAATTCTATGCCAGCTCTTTCTTCTTCATTTAAAATCAGATTTATTGGGTCTGTCTTCCTTCAGAGTGGTTTACATTAATATGGAATACTGGCTACCTGATTAAGCCCTCCCTGCAGGATTTGTGTTTCTATTGTAGGCATTGCTTCCTTCATGCCTGCGTTTATTGTGTTAGGTTATATTTTATGGGCCCATAACAACAGAGAATGAGGACTGTAATGTGACCCTTTTCCTTTTTATATTACAGCACACCAAATACTTTATCACTCTCTGCAAAATATACACAAACACAGTAGATTTTCAGCGTGGATTTGGTGGAATTGGGGATACTTTCTTTGGAAGGATGTTGTTGGACAGCTGTAAGCTGAGATGGGCTAGAGCGTCATAAAGCTTTGTCACAGGAGGGATATTAATTTATCCCAGGTGGCATGTTTGGTTTTGTTCTTAATGTACACATGTGGATCCATTCTGGAGGCCATAAGGTAGTTTGGGCAGAGAAGGCACAAAGCCACAGTGAGGCCAAGCCAGGGATTCAAATCAAACCTCTCTTCTGCAAGGAGTCATTTGAAGGGCCCTTCTGCATTGCTGAACACCCTTCATCAAATATGGTGTGTGTGCTTGCACTCCTTAAACTTTGGACAGAAATCCTCTCATAATATGTAAGATTTATTGAAATATTCTACATTAAAAATACACTTGCAGCCAAACTCAGCACAGCAAATTGAAGAAAGCAAGGCTGCCGTGTTCCCTGCAATGTTGCAGAGAATGGACTGGAGAAATACGCCAACTGGCTGTTGGAAGAGGTTGCTAAAGCAAACAGCAATACAGCCACCAGGATCAATTTTTATAGTGCACAGAGATATTCAATAAGTCATTAACAAGATTAATGAAATCTAATAAAAATGCAAGCTTCTATACCATATTTTACTCAGCTCACTGTAGCTTAAAATTGTGTTTTATGATTTTATTAGACATATTACTTAATTTTTCTCAAACCTGGTCATTTATTTAGGTTAAAACATATTAATTTTTTTTTTCACAGATAAAGAGGACTTTATTTTTAAAATTCTTATTTCCTTTATATAGGAAAGTCTCTTTGTAACACAATTACGCATCTAATCAATAGGCTGCAGTCTTAAAATGTAGCCCACGAGAAGACATCGGTATAAAAGTATATCCGTAGAAACAGAGCTAAGTGTGTTCCAGTATGGAATAGAACCAGCTTTCCACTGAAGGCAAACCTGTGCATTGAGAACTTCAGCACAACTTGTCTGGGTGATGTTATACGACTTTGAGAAATATCTTTGTTTCTCTTGGTAACAGTTGTGAGATTTCTAAATTAATGGATGGAAAGTGACTCAACAGAAGTCAGTAGCAGAATACCAGAAACAAGTTATTCTTTGCCAGTGATTAAGAGTGAAAGAGGCTTAGTAACCATTTTCTTGCACTTTGTTTTGTCCCTGACCTTATTGCTTCTTATGCAACCCATTTTTGTAAGTGTTTTCTCTGGTCTAAATACTTCAAGTTTTGAGCACCATCTGAGAAGCTGCCTGTCTTCATGTCCTACTGCTCTTCCACAGTAAAATTTCTCCTAGGGATTATTGTAGCCCTACTCCTTTCACATACCTTTGTAATATGCTGTCTACGAAGACTAGAATTCTTTAAAAAAAACCCCTCAGGAAACAGAAGAACTCCAGTTAGGAGTGAAAAAATTTTAGTGGATATAATCACTAGTCTTTCAAAATGTAGTTTTCAGTCAGTCAATGTGCTGGGAGTTTGTGATGCATCCTTGTGTGGTTCACTGGGGTTCTTCTGAGCAAACTTGATGAAGAGAAAGTAGCCCTTGTCAAAACACAGTTGGTTACCATTCATTTCTCCTTTTTTGCAAGTTTTACTTAATAACCAGCTTTAGTCTTCTTTTATACAGCTTTGCTCTAGAGACTGGATCCAAGATAGAGTATTTTTGTGATTTAGAAGTTAATTTAAAGGACACATAGGGTGCTGCAACATGCAGGAACAACATTTAGTTTTGATTTATGGAAGTCTTAGTTCCTGGATTGATTGGTTTAATAACATTTCTTTAAAAAGTAAGCTGAATATGTCTTATTCCTGTGGGCTTGTGGGATGGAGAGTAGGAAGTTTCAGTCTTTATAACTTGTTAGCTTTGACTTCACAAAGGATATTAGAGTGTTATGTTCTGCAATTATTGTTTTATACACCCAGCCTTTCTTTGAAAAGACATGTCTGTTACACTTGAAAATGTATATATTTGCAGGATACAAGGGAGCTCTCACATTTAACTCTCAAGCACAATCTGGGCATTTATGTGAGCAATCCATTTGCAGCAGTTCTTTTGTACTTCCAGTGTTTTGTCTATGGGATTTGTGGTCCTGAGGCAGTACTTCAGGAAAGCAATCTTACTAGGAGGAGATGATTAATAGCACACTTCAGCAAGTTCCTCAGTTATGAGTCAAGTTGAATGTTTGCTTCTTAGTACAATCTCACAAAAAAAATTTCCTTTTCTACAAACATTTATATTCTTCATCCAAATTCCATTCCACTATTTTGTCTTACGTGGGACAAGGGAGACTCGCTGCAATTTTTTAAATATTATAAGCTGTCTGGGAAGGTGCTGACTTGTACAAAGTGTTAATTTATTGTATTCTTCTCAGAAAACATCTAGAAAAGCCTCTATTTTATGGATTATGGGAAGACTTTCAAGCGGTGATGAATGTGGTCAATGACCTTCAAATTAGAACTGGTTTTGCATTTTAAACTTCATTCGTTTTCAGCAGGACACATGCTTCCAAATATGATAAGCTTCTAAAAATCTCCTATCTACTCAAAGTCTGGGCATGAGAGAAACATGTGTTTCATCTTACTGAGAAATAAGTTCCTCATTTAAATACCTAAAAAGCATTACAAAACATTTCATAAGTTTAAATGGACAGTTTCTCAGTTTCTGGAGTTCATATTTGTTTAACTTTTGTGTATCAGAGGTTCAAGGGAGAGATTAAAAAAACCCTATGAACCCTGTGATTTGATGTACTTCTTTACAAATTTTCTATGCAGATATATAAAAGACTATAATTACAAGATTCAGCAAAATTTGTTTCATATTGTACTGAGAAGCAATGAAGGTAAAATGTAAACAAAGTAACACACGATTTTGGTTGATTCTTACCATCTCACATATTTAGGAACAAAACATTTTATTGTTTGTGAACAAATTTGTTCTCCAATGGTGCTATGGTGTGGGAACAGAAATCATTACGAGTTTTTCTGTCATTTAGAGAAAGAGAATTTAGGGATCACTTTCTTGGGATGCTCTGTAAGGCCTTTGGAGAATTTAGATATAAGCGAAACCACAAGAATTCAAAATGCAGAAACAAAGAGGTAAACAGAAAGACACAAAGCAGAATGAAAACCCAAGTTGAAAATGGAGGAAAAAACCCCTTTGTATTCTCGTTTTGTAGAAATTCCCAAAGATTGGTTTGTTTCTATTAAATTATGTCTTCAAACCACAGTTAGAATCAATGAAAAATAGAAAGGTCTGTGTGTAGAAATCACTTGGTATTTAGCTTCAGTTTAGTCACCTTATACATACCTCCTTCCAAAGATCTGAAAGCTTTTTAGACTGAAAATAAAGTTCTTTCCTCTTTGCTTCTTCTCTGATTTAAGCCCATGTTGTCTCCCCACTGCCAGCCTGAAAAACCCTCCCAGAGGACGTGATCACTTTGCCTTGAGGTGGAGCACAGTGTTGCCTTCTCATTCCTGCACTGCAAAACGCTGAATGCACAGGGGACCATGCAAACAGCAGAGTGATGCCAAGAGCCTCAGAAAGATGGTTGTTTTGATTGTAATTTATTCACCAAAAAGGTCAACTCCGCACACAACATCTGTTCTCCACCATGATCCTGATTTCACCATGTAATTTTGTACACTGCTGGAGTTTTCAGGGGGAAAAAAAAAAGACAAAATTAATTAGTTGTTTCAGGGGGCTTTCAAAAATAGTTTGAAATGCTGATGCCATTATAGGCAAATTGCAAAATCATTTGAGATAAGATTCACTTTGGTGTCTTACAGGAAGAAGCTTGAGAAGAGATATCATGAGGTGAGAACAAGAGCTAGCTGGAAGGAGAACCGTTGTGGGATAAGATGTGTACAGTTATTACATTGGAGAATAAATCCTTCAGTAAGAGAAGGATACAGAGTGAGTTTATAGTCTAACAATGTGTTAGTTAATATTTATAATGTGAATCCATCTTTCTCATTTCTTGGCTGTGTGCTCAGTATTGGCTGGTCTTGTATCAGGTGCAAATGATAATATAGAACAAAGTGATTAATGTGTGTTTGAGACAATTGGGAGGTTATTTTCAGCTTTTATGGTGCTGCTTTATGTACAGATTACAAGCACAGGCCATGAGGTACTCTGCTAACAACACAGATACGTGTTTTATTGATCTCCTTTTCCACTTCACTAAATATGCCTATTTTCAGCAAGGCATAGCACCAGGATAATCAAGGAAACATTTAGTGTTGGGGGTGCATGTAACTAAGCGAGGTCTGGTGAATTCAAAGAAATTCTATAACATGGTAAAGAGAGGAAGAATAGGGGGAAAAAGCACTTCTGAGCTAATGAGGTTAAAATTATTGAAAAGCAAACTGAAGACCTAAAATAGGAGCCATCTTTTAGAATGGCAAATGTGAATTATACTCTGAAATTAAAAGACAGATTTTGAAAATACGAGTTGTATGTTCTAAGCCCAAACTGGCAGATTTTATGCAACGTAAAACTGAAGCCAGAAGAGAGAATTATTGAGTTAAAAGGTGAGAAATAAAGGGCTTGTGTCTGTATACCTTTGCAATACTTTTTTCAACTGAAAAAACCCCAGACTTTCTATATAGAAAGGTAACTACCATATAAATATTGAAAAAACATGAATTCTTAAGCTGACTGGAAACACAAAAACATGCGATTAATATCTGATTAATTATTAAAAAACAACTTTAGTAATATATTTTCCCTGTAGACATAGTTAGTATAACACATATTAAGGTAATTGAGAACAGTGTGTCTACGTACAAGAATACACACATTATCCAAATGGAGTCAATTAAACCCTTATCAACAGTCAGTACCTCAAAAATTAGAAAATATCTGATATTAGCAGTACCAGGGCATACTTAATTTATCCCCATTTGGATTTTGGTAATAACAATTTATTCTGTAGAAAATATCATAAATGTACACTAATTTTACAGTAAGTTGAAATGTACAAAGGGGAATAAAACTAATTACATGAGGAAAAGAACAAAAAAATGCAATGATGAACGCTTTATTCAGGAAGTGGCCTCATTCTAGTATCTCATGATCAACTGCTAGATTTTCGTATTTACGATTTTCTTAACTATCCTGTAAAAAATCAAGGGGAATATTAATTAAATTGTCATTTAAATTTAATTATTAATTAAATTTAGTGTTCATACTGTATTGTGAAGATAACAATGTGAAGAGAAATAAATCCATTAAATGAGACTCGACAAAGTTAACAATAATGAAATGAAATGCATTATAATCCATTATTTTCCTCGTTATTATCACATCATGGAAACCTCTCATGTAAATGTCCTTGATGTATCTGATCAGTGGACAACATAACCGTTCCTGGGAAGCATTTCTATCCTCTTTTTACTGAAGGGGTGCTTAAGACATGGAGATACAAAGTTATTAGCCTTTGTTGGATTACTGGAGTAGGAATTTCTTCGGTAGTGTGCATGTTTTGATAAGAAGAAGACAAATTTACTCTAAACCTTATGTTCTGATAAAGCCTCTGATGGAATAATTAATGATATTCAATTCCAATTCCATGCTTCCAAGATTAAAATGCACTCATCCTTTTATTGATATAAAAATATGAATTAGAAGTTTAACATCTTGTTCACATTAATTGGGAGCACAACTTTGACCCAGGTGGATTATCTGTTCAGACCACAGATTTTCTATCATGACCGTCAGAACAGAACACTTACATTTCTGGAAAAACAGAGCAAATGTGTTATTCTTGTTTCTTAAGACTGACTTGTTTTGGCTTTTTGTTTTCAAAAGGTTCTGCTGCTCTGGCCTGGTTCTTAATGATCCATTCTTCAATTGCTGATAATATCCATGGATCAAGACCATTTGGAAAAACCACAGGCTTTTTGGTGCAGATAACTAATGTAAGGGCACTGGCTGGTAAGAAAATTACTTGAATGCAACAAATTGATAAATACTGCACCTCTAGACTCTTCCTTTAAATCCTATAGTACTGACTGAGACAGCTCTTTTCCCATTTAACGCCCACCATTTTTCCATGGTAAATTCTTTACATCCAAGAATTTAGATTTTCCTGCCATAGCAACCAGCTGGGGTTGTGATGTGTTTTGTCAACATCTTAAATAACAGGAATTATTTGTGTTGGAGGCAGTGGAAGGCTACAGTGGTTTTCACGGGAAAAAGCAGTGCTTAATCACAAATCTGTTAGGAAAATTGCTTTAAAGGATGTGTTTTGCAAGATCCAGTGCCTTTAGTTCTCACAGAAGGTCACCAAAATGTGCAAAATGAACTCACATATTGAAAATCATGCATTTATGGAAAGCACTAAATATAAGAAATTACTGAAGTAAACTGGTATAAAGGGAGAATGTTTGTATTGAGTAAAAATATTTTAAGCTAATATATCAAGGGATGATGTACTAAACTGTAGTACAGAATTACAATTAATAATATGCAGTAATGGAGCTGTATGTAAAACTGCTCCAGTAACCACTGTAATTATTCCATGACTTAAAGGGAAAAATGCTTGGGAAAGAATGTTTGTCAGGCCCTTTATGCAATCAAGGTACCTCAACTACATTTTTCTTGTCAGCAATACAGTCCATGGGTGGTAACGGTTTCTAGGCAGGTGCAGATTTTTTGGGGATATGTGTACTCTGCATTTTTTTAATGTGTTGTGTAAACACTCAAATTACTAGTTAGTTAATAATGATAAAAAGGGTGATTAAATAAATGTGCTGGTTTTGTATAATTGGCACAGCTGTTCACAGCTCTGTTTCAGATAATGTTTATTTCATGACAAAGATAAGGCAGAGCAGAGCTGTTGGGATTAGCTTCAGAATCCAAATCAAAGGAAACGCCTCACCAGCAGTTTCTTGGGAGAGGTAAAACAGGAAGGAGGAACCCCTAAAACAAACAAAGCAAACCATCACAGCATCCAAAGATACCTCTTAGGAACAACAAGCCTTCATGAATTTCGTGTCTTGGCCTGGGAGTATTGGGTTTACTTTGTGATTGGAACCTCTAGCTCATGTTTTGAAGCTTAAGATGTTAGACTTGTCTAGTTGTGGTACCCTGCAGATAAAAGGCATCTTTCAGCCAGCCCAGTCTCCAAGAATTAGTACCTGAATTTCAGAAACACCTCATTTTATCAATGCTGCTCTGACTATCCATGTGTGAAGTCACAAGCTACTCTGGGTCTAGACCATAAACGATCTGATGATATTAACTGAATGTGATGTAAATCAGGACCCCTCGGAGCTCAGCAACAAGCAGGAATCAATATTAAGGAAATTGTAAATTTTCAGATATTTTTTGCTCTGATAAATAAATTGATCACCTTAGGCTGTTAGAGGAGGAAGCGTAGCACGGCAGTTCCAGTAGCACTGGAGTGGAAACCTAGATGTCTACTTTTCACCTTACTTTGCTAAAAAATACCAGTAACTTCTGTTTGCTTGAAACTTTTTCTTATAAATGCAGTCCAGGTGTCTTTATATCCTTACAGTCTAATTGCAATGTTCATCATTTACAGGCACACATAAATATATCCAGGAGATACATCCTACCTATAGTAAATAAGTAAATATATATATATTTATAGTAATAGTTTGAGAATTAGAAGAGCTTTGATTTTTAATCCATATTTCTCTCTTCACTTGCTGCTGAAAGGCCTAACAAGATTAGTCTCCAAATTTAGGCAGCCATGTTAGACATCTAAGGCTAGATAGAGTGAATACTCTTAATAATGGAATTTGAATACATGATAAAAATAACAATGACTAGAGAAACATGAGAAGTAGTCTGGTGGTAAAACCAGCTCTTAACAAGCCTCATCTGTCCACACAGTAACTTGTATCCTGCATCACCTATGCTAAGGCTCCCAATATTTTCTGTATCCAAGTGGCTGAAATTTTGGCAGCAATATTAGGAATTACTGCAAAAAATTCAAAAGCAAAGAAGGAGAGCATTGGGAAAAGTAAAATCTTGTTTGCAATGTTAAAGTAACAGCTGAAAAAACTTGCATTTTTATAGCATTATTTTCTTCCCCCATCCGTTCTACTCTTTTCAGTACTTTCTGCCATTTTGTGTTCAGGTTCTGACTGTAATGGAGGTTTCTGAAAGGCTTTGCAGAAAACATATGTTTTGATAAAGTAAGGAAACTTTGAAAATAAAAGCTTTGAAAGTAGAAGTGGGTTTTCAGCCAGAATGTTTAAAGAAATGCAGAAGAATAAAAAAGCACAATAAAATAATGCCAAAATACAAAGGTATTCTTTTAAAGGCAATTTTGAAAATTAAGAATATTCTTCAGACTTAGTGATTCCTCTTGAAAGCAAGGAAAATCAGACTTTTCTATTCAGGGAAATTATACAATTAGGTAGTTGAATATACATTCAAACCACTGTTATATGCTACTTTTAAGACACAAAGACTTTATTCATTTATTGAAATGGCCTGCCTTTTTTTTTTCAGAACTTGAGCCAAACCTAATTACAATCAAAGATAGAAGTCTGTCTAGTACTAATTTCAGTTAAAATGAGTTTTGAAATGAAGGTTTCAAAGAAAAGGATGAAAACAAATTTCTGCTAAGAAGAAATTTTGGAACTTTGCAGTTCAGAAATGTCTGCATACTAGCAGTTCATTATTGTGGGCAACATTGGCGCAGCTTAGGGGTGTGAACCCCTTTTTACATGTGTATTCTCTGAACAGTGGGTTTTGAAAGCCTGTCAAAAAAAAACCACTTTTAACAGCATTTGAATCTGTACTCAGCCTTCAATATTACTGAAATCTCTGAGGGACTTAAACTTATCCTTAAATGCTGCCCTTAGGAGATATTTTCCTGAGGAACTGATTTTCTGAAACCTGGCCCGTAAGTGTGCAGAAAAACAGCTAAGTGTCTTTGTCTTCCCATTTCCTGGCCCCCAGACCAATTATAAGAACATTGATTTTTAAAAGTTCTTCCAAACGAGCTCTTTTCCTGTCAGCGGGTGTCACGCGTGTCAGTCACATCTCAAGCTGTGGATTTGAAAACCAACCTGCAGAAGCAAATACTTTTGTCATAAATTAAACTTGACAGCTTTTCTTGAGGGCTTTCAATTAGGATCTTTTTTTTTAATTTAAAGAAAAAAAAAAAAAGAAAGTGTCAGCTGAAATGCAGTAAGCAAATGCTGTTTTATTTGTGGCCTACACTTAATGCTCTCTTCTTCAGACTTCAGGATAATCAGGAACATACAATGCCAAGTTTTGGATAAAAAGAATTTAAAAAAAGGAAAAAGAAAAAGCTCATTTCAGGGACATAAAAATAGCTGATTTTGCTGTTTGAGCAGCTGGGCAGCTCTGAGGGACTGGTGGGCTTCACTGAGGGCTGAGGGGTGGATCTGTGACAGTGCTCATCATCTCATATTTTTCATTTAAAACTCGGTACTCTAGATGGAGGAAGTTTCAAAAATCCATCATATTTCAGTGCTGGCTGCTGAAAGCTTGGATTCTGAGGGAGCTGCTGTGCCTGGAAAAAGGTGACACTCAGGCCAGGTAAAAGCTGTCTGTGCCTCAAGGGCAAAGTGCCTCATGGCGTCCATTTTACAGTCGGATCAGCTTGTGGGAGACGCAGTCCCTGGAAACTCTCCTCCCATGACTGCTTCCCAGAAAAACCAGATTCCTATGAATTTGAGGAATCCTGGAATTTTATACTTCTATGAAAACTCTGGCTGGTTTTTAAGTCAGAAGAAACTTTGCCTCAGGATTGCCACCACGATAAGCTGTGTCAGCTGTGGTAAATGCTACAGTCTCAGCTCCAAAGCAGAAAGTTTCCTCATGAAGTGTGGAAAGAAGATGTATAATTGAGTTTATAATGCAAAAAGTGGTAAAACGACCCTTGAAGAAGTCGTTAAAAGTGAATTGAGTCAATGATTTCTGCCCGAATTGTCAGCAAGTATTAAACACACAGAGTATATGTGTGAGGGGGAGGCAGGAGCGACATGTTTGGGTCATTTCCTTAAATGACCCTGACTTTGTATTTTTCACTGAAACTTGACTAAAAAATTGACAAAAATGCTTTGGATAGACACAAGAGATGAATGTGCAAAGGAGCCCATGTAACACCCCACTCAGACTCTCCTTGATTATGTTCCACACCAGCATTCCTAATCCACTGCGTCCCACTTCTGTTGAAGCTGTAACTATGACAGCAGAACAAGGTATGTGCTGCATTTTTTAAAGGTATTTTCTTTTTTATAGCTGTCAGTTATAGGTGGGAAGCAACTGAGAAATGAGGAAAAACTTCAAAAGTTTGTTGG
Source organism: Serilophus lunatus (assembly GCA_013399895.1). NCBI lineage: Eukaryota > Metazoa > Chordata > Aves > Passeriformes > Eurylaimidae > Serilophus > Serilophus lunatus. The sequence goes on along the minus strand of VXBA01005521.1, from coordinate 40,497 downwards.
GATTCTTATGACCTGTAATCATTCTGATGTTTTTGTGTGATTCCTATGATGTCAATTTTGTGGGAGGAAAAAAAAATGTTTATATGAAAATGTTTCAGTATTATAAATGTCTCCCATTCAGTATGGGAGAGGTTTGAGGGAGCTGAAGCTGATGGTAACTTGCAGTCATCAGACCCTCTCTCCAAGTATTTCTCTAAAGTGCAAGGTTTTTTCTAGTTCATCAATTCTGAACTTTGTGTCTTGAGTAACTAGAAAATGTCTCAGACTTTAATTGCCAAATTGTCCCTTCATACTAAATCTCTATCAAACAACCAGTGTAATCTACAATTTAAAAAGAGCTAGACTGAGAAATAATACTCTCTTTTTGAAAATATCAAGAGACTTTTTTTTTCCCCCCAGAATTCATTGTTCTCTTTAAACCAACTCCTTCCAAATCATATTTACATTTCAAGAAAAGAAAGATTTCAAATTAAATTTTATTTTTTAAGTTCTTGCTCAGCTCTTAGTATCTCACTATTTTGAAAACAATGGTACCTGCTGAGACCCAGTAGAGTCTCAGAACCCAGAGTTATGAGCCTCTGTATTTTGTGACAAGGCTGAAAATCAGAAGCTGAAATAATATGGAAATGTCATTCAAAATCATGGTATATAGATATAGTTCTAAGAACATGGTAGAAAGGTAAAAAAAAAAAGGAGGAATCATTTTTCCCTAAAGGAATTAGAGTCACAGAGTGAAATTCTACCCCTTTGGAATTAATGTTATGTACAGGTGCCAGCAAATAATTGGCAGAAAGAAACAAACGGAGGTAAGTAATTTTATTTTAAAATTAACTAGAAATATGTCAAAGGGTCCACGTGCCAACAACGACTTTTAAAACCAGTAAGACATTGAATTTTGTGACTATACATCTTTCAGGTAAGAAACCCACTGGGTTCATATCCTCAGAAACACCTCCGTGGAGTTTATACTACAGTTGAAAGGAAAATGACAAACAAAAATATTTATTATTTTCTCTTGTTGTTGCATTTCATTACTTTGAATTAGTCATCCCTAAAAAAGAGATTTTTAGCTGAACCAGGTGTTCAGCTAAGTGGTGCTTTTCTGTTTGTCTGTAAAACTCTTGAAAAAGTCTGAAGTAGGGGGGCTGAGATTTTCAGTTACAGAATCCCAGATTCACTTGTTGATAGGGAGGACTTTGTGGCATTTTCTGAAAATGAAAAAAAAAAAGGAAAAATTAGGGATTTAATTCTGGATCTTGTTAGCAAAGTCATGGATTGTAACCAGATTTCAACTGTCTGTAGACAGAAAAACCAGTAGCCCTCTAGGAAACCAGTTTCCTGAGCTCTGCCACTCCTCAAAACTTGGGCTGGGTGTTTCGATGCTGTCAGTGAGTTTACTCATAGAAAAGAGAGGGGGGAAAAAAGAAAGGAGAGGAGATTGAAGGAGGTTTTACTAAAGCAGCCTGTAAGGTGGTTCTCAGGTCCGTGAAGGAGGTGGGAAGGTGATTTCTAAAAGCATGAGTGAGGACAGAGCCCTGAGTGGATGCACTGATCTGCACAGCAGAGGAAGATGAGAATTTTTCTGGCAAAGAAAGTTGTTATGCAAATGCATTTATAAACTCTTCCCTGTTATACACGTGTAAAGTCTGCTATTTCCAACCATCCCAGACCTGCTTTTCCATTCTGATTAACTTTGGGCTTTAAGTCAGTTAAGAGTGCCTTTAAAAGCTCCCTTGAGTAGCTCTCTGGAACAAAGCCGATTACACGAGTTCTGACCCCTCATGCTGAGCCACTTGTGTCTGAAGGCAGGAGGGGGAAGCAGCTCCGTAAGCTTTTCCCAGTGTCACTCCTGAGCCACTTTGTCACCTTTCACTAATAGCGCTGCAACTGTATCCTGTAGTTCGGTAACTGCTGATAGTCTCAGATCTACAGAGGAAAATGAGAAAGAGCCAGCTGACAAAGTTCACTAAACAGTGCTTTGTTAAACCAGACATCTGTATTTATTGCGCATCTATCCGGGATGTAAAGCTGAGAGAGGACAGTCACACTACTATCAGATTGCCATTTTGGATTCAGCTCACTCGTGTGAAAGTTTTCCTGCTGTTCCACACCTCATCTTCGGCTGTTCATCACCCCTTCCCCGAAATTAGCAGCCTGTCTGATCTGTCAGTGTAACTGCATTTGTAGTCTCTCCACAGGCCAGTCTTGCCAAACTGAACTGTGTTAGATAACCCCTGTTACTAGAAAGAAGTGTTTCAGCTGCTGGATTAATTTAGACAGAACAGGGTTAGAAGCAATTACACACGTCATTAGCTGACAGCTTGGAGAAGGCTGTGACCTCCAGTAGTGATGAAATGGACGATGAGATCAGCAGAAAGCAGAGTGAGAACCTCTTGGTCTGGCACAATTGCTGCCTAAACAGCTTTACTTAGCATCAAGGACCCTGCATGGGCAAGCTGCCTTCGTTAGTACTGACAAAGCAGTGCAATTATTATACCTGAAAGACTGACAGTGTTGTTCTTCTACCTGCTGCTTCTTAGAAGTGGCAACACCAAACTTTTTCCTCATTCTTAATAACCTATGAATATATGAACTAAATGTGTCCATGTTTTGGTGTATGGCATTATTTTCAAACCGGGGCACTGGAAGGAGGTTTGGAGTCACCTGCTAGAAGCGCACAGGAGAGTGCGAAGACCAAAAATATGTGTCCTTGGTTCAGGAGTAACCTTGAAAAAGCAACAGCAATTTTAAACTTTGGATTCTATGATTCTGTTCATGGCGCTGCAGTGTTAATGCACCCAGAAAATATGATTATAGCTGCAAATACTATCTACAGTAAACACTATCTACAGCTGCAAATACTATCTACTATAGTAAAGTCTAGGAAAAGTCTAAATTCATATTAAAAATAAACCAGATTTCCACTGCAAAATTGTATTTGCACTTTCAACTTGATGAAGTCTTCATGAACAGTTATGTGAGGGTGAATGTTCTTCCTAATGACACTATTTTATATCATCCATTTTCTCAGACCAGATCCTTTTTGTCCAACATGTGCTGTTGCACAGATTGAGGCAACCACTCCCATCCTAACTGAGACAGGAGCTGTGGAAGGCGAGATGGAATTGAACAAGGAAAGGGAATCAAGTGCTCCTGTCACATGGGAGACTTTCATACAGGCTGAAAGATAAATATAAAACAAAACCTAATTAATTAGGTGCAGGCACTTGGAAGCATATTAGCATTTTCATGTTTACTTAGACTCATGCCTAATTAGTTTAGTTGCTGTAAACTTCTCTCAAGGGAATAAATTACTGAAAAAAAAAAAATCCCTTCTCAAATACTATATTTAGTGAGGTAAAACAGCAGATCTTAACCACAGCATTCTGATGTAAAGTATTAACCAATTTTTTCCAACAGGAAAAAGGTTTTGTAGTGGGGAAAAAAGAAACAAAATTCCAAGAAAGAGGCTACTTGTGATATTTTAAATCAGTGTTTAGTTGTCAATGAGGTAGGGCCTGGGTTTTCCTCTGGAGGTGGCTAAAGGACATGAGAACCAGGCAATTTCACATTCAAGTTTGTTTTAAGCAACAGGATCCTATGTAAGTCCCACTGGCAATATGCACTGTCTTGCACATGTCTGGATTGATTAAAATGTAATTCTGAGCATCAAGTGTGGTAAATTCCAGAAGGACGAGAATAGTGAGAAATCCAATTCTGGGGAACTTAAAAAAAAAATTGTATGTGTTTCTGGCTGGCAATTTTGCCTTGAGGAATGAAAAAAAAAATGTTCTAGAAGTACACTCACCCCCCCATTTTAGGAAAATTAATTAAACATGAACCTAGTGTGGGACTTACTGAGCAGAACACCTGACCACATGTTTAAGGTCCAGTGAGAACGGCAGTGGTTCAGCTCATGTGCTGCAGTTTCTGTGCTTTGATGGGTACAAGAGCTATTCCTCGGGCTGACACCAGTGGCAAGAGAAAGGAAAATTGCTTGTGGGTGAGTTTCTTTGCACTTCAGTGTATTGTATTTTGTAGCCATGTCTGAGTTCCACGAGGAGATGTATTTTATAAACCTAAACAAACAACCCAGAGAGCACATGAACACCTGGGATGGTGAGCAGACGGGTGGTCATCTGTTTGAGCCTAAAATTGCATTTTCTCTATAATTAGTTGTCTAATTGCTTGTTCAGGGTTGTTGCTGTTGCTAATGCATTTACACATGTAATTAATTATACTTAAAAAAAAAAAAGAAAACAACATTTTTAGTGTGTTTTTCTCTTTTTCTTCATTTGTGAAATGCCTCTATTCTGGATGTGTCCATAGGAGGACCTACAATAACTAATTATTTCTCAAGATTGAAATAATGAACAGCAATTTCAACCAAGTTCAGCATTGTAGGAAGGGCAGAAATACTTCAACAGTCCCTCCAAGGCACATGCTAGCTGGCCATCATTTTTATTCTTATTTTTTAAACTAAGAAATGGGCCCTCATGGCTGTGGAACACCATGTTCAACTTTGTGAAAGCTGAATTTAGAGGGGGAGTTTAGGCTTACTAGTTTCTGGAGATACTTTGTACACTTCTGATAGTGGGTGAAATTTTAATACTCCCTGTGAGAGAAGAACTCTGACTCTGTGAGTTGCCTGAAGAACAGCTTTGCAAACGTGCCTTTGTGTGGTGCAGGTGATGGTGTTCACTGAGACCACAGAACAGGACAGTTCATGTTGTCTGATCCCAGGAGCACAGCCCTGTGTTTGTGGAGCCAGGGCTGCTCGGGGCTGTGTCTCAGCTGTTGTTTTTTCTCTTCTCAAGTTGTCTGCTCTCATCCGTGTTTAAAGCTCTGTTTGTGCTTTCATTTTTGCTAAGCTCCAGGGTCCCTGTGGACATGCCCCTTTCCCCTTCCTCCCTGTGCTAGAATGTGGATATCACTCACTGCTCATTCCTCCCACGTTTCCTCCTATTTCCTCTTTTGTCATGGATCTGTGAAACTGCCACAAATCCCACCTCTCCTTCCCTTTGTCTAGGATATGTCATCCCCTGGCCAGCACTTTTAACTAGTGCGACAGAAAAGAGAGACTGGGCAAGCTGCTGATCAGTTATTCAAGCTGCACATTAAAATTAAAGGCACATAAAAGAGAAAAACATCACTAACCATTTTTGCAAGTCTGTCCCATATTAATGTAACTGAAGAAGAACCGCCATTGTGTTTTGAAAACCACTTCAAATGTAGATCAGTTTTTTAAGAATTAACTGAAATTTGGGAAGTGCTCACAGGGTTTGCAAATTTTGGTTGTGTCTTTAAAATGATAAATCACATTCAATGAATGTTACAGTCACTGGTGAGTCAGGGTGAAAAAGAAAGCCTGAGAAGGGAACCTCATGATAATTAAGAAATATCTACAGCTATGAAAATCGGGATGAATTAAAACATGAAGTCAAAAGTAAAACCAGCAGAACTAACTCACTGAACTACTAAAAATGAGAACTAAAACACTGTCCAGTTCATTCCTCCAAGTAGACCTAGCAAAGTTAAAATCACTTTATTGCCAGTTAATTGTCAAGTTTGTAACTTCAGTGACACTTTAAGGGTTATGAACAATAGTGTGTGACAGAATGTAGCAGCTGTAACTGCACTCACAGACTGTGAACCTGGTAATTATAGTAGAATTAATTTTTCATATCTTTAAGATGTGATATCTTTATCAAAATAGTTAATTATTATAGACCCTCTTCAAGGAGGAAATTAATAAATTACAAGGGAAATGACTCCTTTAACTTATATTGCGCTGGACTAAATTTATAGTTGTATCTAATATTAGAAATAATGAAATATGGAAGGCTGCTCCTTAGAAAACTTTCAAACAAAATTCAAAAAGTGAACCAGCCCATCAGCAGACAAAAAAGGACAATGAACAGGCTGTGAATACAATAAAGGGAAATACATGTGAGCAAGAAGATGAGCTTAGGGACAGAGCTGGGCTAGAGATCACTGGTGATGACCAGAATTAGATTGTTTGGGAAGAGCCTCAGAAATCCTGCAGTAGGCAATTACAGATTCATCTTTCAAGAGGATGAATTTCTTTCAAACTCTTGTTACCTAGAGACTCCAGTTCTGTAGTATGAGAGTTTTATATTCTTTCTAAAGCTGTTTAATGATAGTTAAGAGTTAACTCTGGAGGCTCTTATTATCTAAAGCTAGATCCCATCCATCCTTGCAGCCTGCTAAACCATTAGCTCCAGTAATACACTGCAGTACTTATATGAAAACTGCCTTAAGAATAGAAGCAAAAAAGGAGAACCTTTAGGAAGTTAAAGAGCTTAGGATTGATTTTGATATGTACTTAACTCACAATGACACTGGCAAATAACATTTCATTAGAGAAAATATAAAGAAGTCTCAGCACACAAAAAACCCCACCACCCTTGCAGCGATTTCTATGGACTTTAGATCAGAAATAAAAAGAGGGAACAACACAGTGAGATGGCTAAAAAAGCCATTGGCTTTCCGAAGTCTGGAATACCTTCCAGGTAACAAAGGTGCTAGAAAGTAGTTTTAGTGGTGTGGAAAAGATGGAGAGCTGGATTAATATGCCCAAGCCCAGGCATCCAACATCAGGGGAGATGCTCTGCAGTACTTGAGCTGGGAGATGAAGGACCCACAACACCAGGTACCCTCAGGGCCTGTATCCACACAGGACTGGTGGCCACCTGCTGTCCCCTGTGGAGCTGAAAGCCACCCAGAACAAGAGATAAACCCAGCTAATCCTCTCTAAATACCTGTATTTCAGATTAATGACCAGTATCTGGTGCTACTAAAGTATCATTTTCACTGCAGTAAGTGGCTGTGATTCCCACAGGAATTGTATAATGAACAAATATTCAGCAGAAATTTCTGCACTTGATTATTACAAGGTGTTTACACAGTTTAGATGCAAAATCAAAATACAAGAAGCTGAATCTCTACTGAACTATTCACCTGAGGCCATTTGGTGATGATAACTAATGCTCATTACCCAAGGCAAAGATCACTGCATAGCTTCATTTCTGTCATTACCATGAAATACTGCTTTGCTTCTGATCTGAACTGTGGCATGAGCTTATCTTCTTTCCATCAGATTTTCTTCGGATGCCACAGCTTCTTTATGCCATTGACCACTGAGCTATACATATTATTTTTTTCTCTCTGTCTCTTTTTATTGTCTAGATTAATTATTATGACCCAAACTGGCTTATCAGAAATGACCTAAGCAATACCCATGAATCACTTGTTGCATTTAGTAAGCTTATTTTATGTAGCAGCTTAAGGCATAGTGCAACAGCAGTGTTAAAATAGGGTTGGTAATTTTTAGTGCATTAATCTTCTGGCATAAAAGAATAAATCAGAAAATATTTGATAAGGTAAAACCTTGTTCTTTCATCCCATTTCCAGCTGTAGAATTTCAAAATGCTTTTGGCTATGGCTGCTTTCGGTGATGGATGCTTTCACACTGGCTCTCCAGGCATCGTTATCCCAGGCTCTTAGGTGGGGAAGTCAAATAAGTGGAGAAGGGAATTGTCTGAAGCCATTGAAAAAAGTTCTATCAAAAATTCAGGGCAGAATTTTGTGATCTTAACAGTGAAAAGTTTCATCTCACTTAAAGGCAACTGTGTGGGGATGGGTAAGGGGGCCAGAGAGAGAGAGGACACGTAGTAGGTAGTTTGTAGGTATCTGAGTGTTCAGTTGATGAAAAGCCTTAATTCTGTAGCCTGAGACTTGTGAAGACGCACTTTGTGTATCCAAAGCTTTTAATGGTTCCAAAAATCTTTACACTAATTAAAAAAGAAGCTACAGTTTTAGAAAACTGCAGGGGTTTATATGGTTGCAGCTTCCAGAGGTTTCAGTGGAGAATATGGGAAGGATTTGGGGTACTGGAGAAGTCAGCCATGACCTTAAGCACTGGTTCCTCTAAAGGTGCAGTCCCTGCTTTGTGTCTGTCTAAAGCAGTCCACAGTGGAAAGACAGATATTTTGCCTCCAGCATAACAGCTTTTCCAAAGGCAGATATCCTCATTATTTAATTTTATAATTAACCATGCCCTATATAAAATAAAAATCAGGCACAGCAGCTGGATTATTTGCCTTTGAAAAACTGTTACTATGCACACAGCATGCCTTTCTTCTTGCCACTAATAATATCACAAAGACATGAGGGAAAATGCTGCAGTGACATCATGTCATGTCCAGTACAAATGAAAGTGCCAGAAACATTTGAAAAACACATGAATAGGAAGAGCTTCATTGACAAACACGTCCTCAGGGCCATCAAGAAGGATGATATCTGGTGCCTGGCTGGGATTCACAGATAGGTGTTCAGGAGATATTTTGTGTGGGACTGTTGAGCTATATTTTAAATTTCTATTTCCAAGCCATATATTTCCCTCTAAGTTTTTTCCTACTTTTCTCCTTCAAAGAGCATTTGAAAGAGAGGCAGAATGCCTTAGTGGATACACAAGTTCAGTAAGGAGTCCCAGCTGCTTAATGCAAGAGAAACCAGAAATGTGTGTAGCCATCCTGCAGCACCCTTCCAGATCTCACTGGGAACATTTTGAAGCCTACTCTTGGGCATGGGCAAAGCAACCAGTCCCTGATATTCTTTCACAGGTCTGGCAATTAATATTGGAGGTCTCACCTGTCATCTTGCTCTGCACAGGAGAAGTGGCAGAGCCACCTTCATTTCTGGATGGGGGAACAGAGAAGGGGCTGAGGAATTACAGAGAGTGGGATTTTGAGTCCCTGCCTCACCATGTGTTTCCCAGCCACCTTTTGTCCTCTTTGCTTGCCTGATCCTTGGTGCATTTTAGCCTGCTCTTCTCAACTGTTTCCTTCAGATACTTGTGACACACAAATGAGTGTTTGCAATGACCAGAGAGGCAGAAAAAACCCAATTTATTAGTAATAGTCAATCTGCACACACAAAAAATCCTAGAAGTGTGTAATCTATTTCCAAAATAGCCTACTTTATCCTTCTGAATGCTTTTTATATTGTTAAATAAGTTTAAAGTGTGATTGATGATCTCCAAATCCAAATCTGGCTTTCTAAACTATCCGGCTGCATCCACAACCCTGTGGTGAGATAGCCCTGTCATCAAATGCCACATCTTTTCCATGCAGCTCATGAATTTCTAAAGCTCTTCTTAGTAATTAAATGACTTTATCATTATTATAACAAATGTCACTCATATTGTTAATGAAAGCATTAGGCTAGTGTTTCAGTTAAAGGCTTAGCAGAGGATGTTAGTGTATTTTAGATTACCGAGTTTGAAAATTTTTGCCTTTTTTTTTTAAAATTGAAAACCTAATTTGAATATAGAATATGCAGGTTTAAATAGTCGCTTAGCATTTGACTATTTTTTTGTCTTCCCTGCAGTGGCCCCTTCACATCTGTACTTAACACATTTAGTACAAATGTCAGTAATACATTAGCAAGATGGATGAAGAGATGTAGAACATTAATACATGTTGGTGGTGGGAAGCTTGACAACTATCAACTTTGCCTGTATGCATTTATCTCTTACCCTGTATTATTTATTCATCTGAAGCACTTCTGCAAATGAAGCAGATGAAAAGGACTGTAAGGTAAATTAAGCCTGTTTAGGGTAACTAGAGATGAGAACAGGATAAAATACTGGCAGGAGCAGAGCACCTGGGTACTGGGGGCTGCTTCTGTACATGAAGTGCTTCCCTTAAAAACATGACTCAAATTATTCAAGAGTCACTAGCATCTCTAGCCCCAAAGCATTTTTAGTTTACTCTTCTGACTGTGCACATAATAAATACTTTATGGTTTCAATTCTGAATCTTCAAATGATTGAAGGACTGAAAAGGAGAAAAGTTAAGAGAAGAAAGTGAGCAAAGAAGGTGCCATCTAAAGAGAAGGAAAGGTGCATCCTAGATACATTTATTGCACCAATCCCACACTAGGAGAATGGGAAAATGCAGTCCAGTCAAGAACTTTAAGTCTGAGCATAACTGGGATCAGATGGTGACTAAGCATTCTTACATACCTTTTGGGGCTGAGCTGACTAGAAGTAAAACTAGTAGAGTTTCGAATTTTCTCATCTCCTTGTATTTGAATTGTATTGGATTTCATGGAGCTTAGCTCATGGCAGAGGAATTGTTTGGGGTGTCCATAATTTTCAGTTGGGAATCAAGCTGGTACATTGCTTTTGCTGCTAGATGTTCCATGAAGGATGGGGAGCTGACCTCTCTCTGCATAGCTTTATGCTGTAAAGTGTTCTTACCTCTACGATTTCCATTTCCCTTGCTCAGTTTTATCCCTGTTACATGGTAGGAAATGACCCGGGAATCCTGGGTAAAGTTGTATTAATTGTACTAAACAAGAGGTTTGGATGGAAGAATCAGTGTTAATGGCATTAAGCAGAATTTCTTTCTAAATGGCTGGTTAACTAAGCCAATTAAGGGCTCCTCTGCTTATTATTTTGCTGGTTCATTCATTTGAGCAGCAGGATTTCAGGCACTATACAACTATTCATATACAAGTGATGTGAATTTGATTTGTTCCCACCTTTTCTGTCCTCTCCTACCACATCAGGACCTGGTTACTCTTCACAGATCTGTCAAAGGAATACATCTGCTACCTGAGGCTAATCAGTAACTCTACAGACTCTTCAGGGCTGCTTTGATTATTGATCCATTAAATCAATAGGAATATTGCATAGTCACAAAGCTCAAAGCATAAAACATCTTTTTTATTTGAAGGCTTGGGTTTGCTTTTTTTACAGAAAATCAAACAAGCCTTTGGTGAGACATTGCTGACTACAGACATTAATGTCATTTTTTGAACTCAGAAGTCAACACAAAGTGACTTTTTTTTTTAATCTGATTCCATTTTGGTTTGCCATAGACCTCAAATGATGGTGGGTTTAGAGATTTTTTTTTCAGTATGTAAAGGAAATGGGTTAAGTGATGATAAATCTGTGACTTGTGGCAGTACAGCCGGGAATGGCACTGTTTCAAACTGAGCAATCCTGATAACATGAGATTTTTCATGCCATTTGGTCAACTTCAAGCAAATGCAAATGCACCTCTAAAACTGTTTGCTTTGTGGTTTTAGGAGTTATTTGAGTTGAGAACAATGCAAATCTATGCAATGTTAACTTGAAGAACAAATCTGTGCATACTGGGAAATTAGCAGACTCCCTAGTGCTCCAGGACAAATGAAGGCAATGCTATTAATCTCTTTACCTTTCAGAGAGTGTCACTCATCCTTCATCAGCAGTTTTAGGATGCGAGATAGACATTATCATTTCAGTAATTGTATTAGCTCTGTTATTCTGTACTTTAACCAAATTCATCATTTAGCTCACTCAGAAGAATAGGTTAGACTAGCCTTTGCAAGGTACATTCATAAACAAACCCAAGAGATACAATCTTTCATTTATTAACATTTTACTGCATATTTCTTGATGAAAATTTTTTTTCTTGGCACTATGCCTTCCCTGAGATATGCAGGAATAAATATTTGTGGGCAAATAGAAGTCATCTGAGTGACAAGGACTAATTTCCGAGTCCCAAGCCCTCCAGTGCCTGGAGGTAAGTAGTTAAGGACATTGCATATTTTTAGGCTGACCACACAATGTTCATGTGACTTTGCTAAAGCCAGACCCAATTCTGAAACCGCTTTAACACATGAGCTCAAAAATCCATGTTTGCCTCCCTTTTGAGTTTCTCCATCTTTAGGATGAGGGATAAAGAACTGCCCTCACTTACTGGTCTCTCAAAAGTTTGGGAAGATGTGTAAGATGCTATGCATAGGGCAATTCGAAGATGAAACACAAAACAAATGCTAATTGTTCATAATTTAAGTCAATACAGGAATGAAACAAGTAAATAAAAGGTAGAGGTTTTCAGGTATTTGATAGATACACTGCATATAAAGTTTAATACCCTTTGAATGCTCCAGAAATCGGAACAGTAGTTCAAAAAGTTCCAGCTCTTTCTTTCATTTTTCCCCCACTCAAAAGAAAGTGACAACAAACTGAAGTATTATTCCAATAATCTTCTTGTTTATTGTTGTTTATGAAAGGGCTTCTGGCTAAATATTCATTACCATTTTTTTCCTGTCCCTACTAATATAGATCATGACTTTATGGATGCACTAAATAAAATAATCCATTTCAAACTTTTGAAGGCTGTATGAAAAGTCATCATACGTCGGAGACTTGTACATCTGCTGTATGAAACAAAAGCGAATTTCCTATTTTTCCATTTGAAGGAGAATAAGGCAAAATAATAAATTTTGACTGGTGACATTTTCTTGTGCTACCATCTATTTGTAGCACACTTATTTAAAGGCTGCCTTGGCCATATCCATTCGTCTTTTCTCCTGGGTCAATTATGCTGTTTGCATTCAAATCAATCCCTTAATCAAGCCCGTTGATTACAGCAGTGCAAGGGTGATATTTATCATAGAAAAGTAATGAAGGCACTTTGTTCCAGTGCAGCAGAGTCCAATATTGCTCTGCCACAGTGGACCATTCATGTTTTATGTGTGGAGTTTATTGTCCTCAGCCACAGGCGTGCTGGGATCTCACTGGTGGGACTGGATGGGCAGCACTGCAGCCTGAGGCACCGTCCTCAGGCCTTCCATGTTATCTCTTGGCACTGCTGCTTTTTTTTTGGTCATTTCAGAAACATGTTTTTTGCTGCTCAGGGTGATTTGTGAAGAGTGATTACTGAGAATACTGTTGTGTGAATGATGATGTGAGGTTGTGAAGAGCTGGAGTCTGTGAAGAGAGATAATAACTCCTATTAGATTAAAATACATAGCTGGGAAAAGCCCAGTCATATTTGGATCATGGATACATTTCCCATCTGGAACAGAAACAACAAGCTTTAATTCGAAGGCAGTGCTTAAGTACTTTTATTCCTTTACAGGAGAGCTGAAAGGAACTCAGGTTCTTCCTTTCTGGTAAAACTGTTGTAAAACCTTGGTATTTTTATTTTTGTTCATGCTGATTTTTAAAAAAGCATTTTTAATGGCTATCTTTTGTTTAATATGCTATGAGATTGTAACCAAAAAAAGTGCTTATAACTATCCTTAAGCAAAAAAAGGTCAAGGACAGTGAATTTTAGTTCTTTACAAGGGAATTCAGTGATGCTCCATTATGTGTCTAGATTCCTTGGTGGGCTTGCAGAATCTTCTCTGCAGCTTAAATACTGAACACATTACACAAAGTTGTCCCTAATTAAAAGCCATAATTGTAGATAACTACACTTCAGGGAAAAAAAAAACCAAAACTCAAACATAAAAAAGCGTTCACTGTAGAAAACCAGTCAAACAAAGCGAATACAGTTCCTCAAACCTGTTGTCATGTGCAACATCAGAACACAAGCTTAAATGAATGTGATAAAACTGTGCTTACAGATATTAATTTGAACGAAGTTAACACTGAAGCAATTTATTTTTGAGGATTCAGTTTATGACCACGTCCTTCTTTGTGCAGCCAAGCCTTAAATAAAGCTGTATTGAAGTTTTTATACATCACTTAGTGAGGGTTCTTTGAACTGCCATTCAGCTCAGCAATTATTCCCAAAATGCCTCAATTCCAATTTCACTTTATATTTCAATTCACCAGGGTTCACCCTCCCTCCCCACACCTTGTATTCTCTGGGGATCCTAAACAAGCTACAAAAATTCCACTTTATTGCCCAGGTAATAGTGTTATTTGAGGCTTCAGATTGTTTAGGTGCATCCCAAGTAAAATACTTCGTAAGCACTGAAACTTTGAAATTGTGGTTAGATGAAAGCCAGGGTCCTTGCTGCTTCTGTTCTAGACTAAAGCTGGAATTCTGATGGATTTTGAATCTCCTGACACTTAATCTGAGTTTGGATTTGTACAAGTAGCCCAACGTTAAAGACAATTCCAGCTGGTTCAGCTCCAATAAGGAGTGTAATTAAATAGCTGTTTGCATGTGTCTTTATGGTAAATGCAAGAAAAACATTAATTCCATTGACAACCTTTTATGACAATTATGGTATCAAGTAGAAAACCTGGGTATTGATGTGACAGGTGGGCCTGGCTTTTTAAATCCACTGGAACAGGTTGGAACTGTCTTATTGACAAGGTTTTTCTCCTATTTTTTGTGTTATAAACCAAATCATGAATAGTGTATTTGTTACTAACACCTAAATCGCACTTTGTTGTTAAGAATATCTGTTTTTAAAATTTCTGGGCAGAGAAACTACCTGGGAATCATTAGTTCCTACTGATGGTCAGGATTTTGTAATGCCAATTTGTAATGTGTTTGTGGATACCACAGGATAAGGACAATGTTATTGTAATTCATTATTGACCTCCTTTTGCAGTGACACTCCTAGAATAATTTGTAAATACTTCCATTTCTGAATGGTGTTTTCTCACTGTTTAAGCAACATAAATTCCATAAATACCATATCACCCACAACTGCCTGGATCTAGAAAGCAAATCAAGACAGAAGAGGTTGGCACACGATTTGATTCCTGGCAAAGCATGAGACACACCACAGAACAGCAGGGGTTGCTTTATTACAGTAAAATGAGAAACTCCTTTCTGCCTGAAGGGAATGACAAGAAAATTCCACATGAAAATGATACTGGCACCTAGAGTATTTCAAAAAATAAATAAATTGTGAAGAAGGTATCTAAGTAGGTTAAAGTTTCTTAAGTTTAGGTAACTTATTTTTCAGGTACTTAAACATTGGAAAGTTTCAGCAGGATGATGATGAAGTGTGTTTTTCAATTCAGGAAAATGCAGTAAAGCAAATTCCAAGAGAATTATCTTTTTAAAAATAGATCACAATTCCAGTTAGTTCATGACGCTTAATCCAGGACAAATTGTGATTCTATATCTTAGTACTTATTTCCTCATTGATTATCCATTTCTTACCTGGGATTAAACTCTGCCTGCACCATAAATAATATGCGCAGTCATGCAAAGACGTTGCAGGTCATTAGTAACAACTTAGAAATTACATTGTAATAAACTTCTTTAGAGCTGGTATCAGCAGAACTGGCTCAGCTGGATGGATTGCTTATGAACAGCAGCCCATTACTCTTTTTAACCTGTATCATTGGAGTGATTAACTTTGGCTGATCCCATCCACCAGCGGGAGAACAGAAAAAGTGACAAATGAGATGATTGTTTGGCGGATATTCCTGTTTCCTCCATGTAAGTCCCTTACACCTGTAAGGTGTAAAACTGTATCTGTTTTCAGAGACAACATCCTGGACAGATTTTAGGATAGCCATTCTTAAACAGGAGCCAGAGTAGAGCTGCTTTCCTGTCCATGTTCCACAGTAAGTAACCCCAAAATCCAGAAACATAAGAAATGTAAGGGGGGGCGGGGAAAAGTTTTGATGAGAGAATGAGTAAATGTACGGGATTTTGAGAAAATAGAACAATATTTGTACACAAGGACATCACTGTGCTTAGGGAAGGCCTAACACAGAGATGTTTCTCAGTTCTGTTGCTACAAGTTGGGCATAATAAAAATATTTTGCATTTGAAAACATATCTGATATCTTTGACATAGAAGGTAGTTACATAGAGAGGATCAGATTGCTTTGTGCTGTCTCCTTGTTTCGAATCTCAGGCCACATGTGAAGGAGGTGATGGCCTTTGCTGGGTCAGTGCCAACGTGGAGCAGGCAGCTCAATGCTGAAATCAGTGTTTCACACATTACATGGCTGTTTTTCCATAGGGAAAATCCCTTTTTGTTTACTTGAGGTATTAGCTCCTTTCCCTATGACTAGGAGGGATATTAAGGTACCTTTCAGTAAACGTTGACTATTACAAATAGTTAATATCATGCACAGTGGAGAGCACCTGGGGGAAAATGAACTCTGGAATGGTATGAAATGATTCTGTAATGTGATAGGTAGAGACAACCCCTGGATAATGAACAGAAGAGCAATTCCTGCTGTAGTATCCCTGGCTTATTCTTTCTTTTAGAAGAGATAAGGTTGCCATGTCTTTGAGGTAACTGTTGAGAGACTTTTGTGATTCTTAATATAGCAGGTCCAGAAAAGCTAACTACTTAGTGAGCCTATTGTCTGCAGAACAGATAACCTAACATATTCAAATTGAGAAACCAAATTTTTCCACATTTTCCATACTAATCTGGTATTAGAAATACTTACAGGAAGTGCTAACAAATACTGAGCAAATAGGTAGTCTCTAAAGTAAAACTGATTAGTATTAGGTATGTTACTGTTCAGATCAGAGGACAGATTTCTGTTCCAAAGCTGTATTTATTTCTGAAGACAACCTATAAGGCTGCAAAGATTTTCCTCACTGTGGAAGCTCCTGGGTTTCATTTAGCAGTGATACCTCACCAAAGAAAACGTTTCCTTCCATTCTGCCAGTGGCACCCAGCAAAGGTGGGTTTGATCCTTGTGAGGGAGGAACATGCACGTGCATGGTGGTGGTTTCGGTACCACTTTCTGAAGATATATCCCATCTCTTCACATCACTCCTAAGCCTCCACTGCCATCTGCAAACGGCTTGTGCTCCCATTTAAGAAGTAGTTTACATCCTTAAAACCAAACACAGCTGGCTCTTCTTTCATTTTGTCTTTCCAATTTGTCACAGTATCACAGTATCAGCACGGTTGGAAGAGACCTTAAAGATCATCAAGTCCAACTCATAATCTAGCAGCCCATCATCTAAATTATGGCACCAAGCACCTCATCCAGCTGCTCTTGAACACCTCCAGGGTCAGTGACTCCACCACCTCCCTGGGCAGCCCATTCCAATGGCAGATCACCCTTTCAGTGAAGAATTTCTTCCCAATATCAAGTCTAAACCTCCCCTGATGGAGCCTGAGACTGTTTCCTCTTGTTCTGTCACCAGTTGCTTGAGAGAAGAGACTGACCCCCGCCTGATACAACCTCCTTTCAGGTAGTTAGAGACAGCAATAAGGTCACCCCTGAGCCTCCTCTTCTCCAGGCTGAACAACCCCAGCTCCCTCAACTGCTCCTGATAGGGCTTATGTTTCAGCCCCTTCACCATCCTCATTGCCCTCCTCTGAACACCAGGCAATAGGGTGCAGGGGCCTGTGATGGCCATTTCAGTCTGTCCTAAGAGACAAGGAATTGCCAAGTACCAGGACTAAGGTGGACATGGGCTCAGTGCCATGCTTTGCATGCCCTGGCTGCAGCCAGTTACAATAAATGAGGCTGTGGTGAGACAGCACTGAGACAACCAGATAGAAGGAAGAAGAAAGATATCTCCAGTCTGTGCAGGCTGTTTTTCCCAGCTCAGCAGACAAAATGGTTCCTTTTTCTGAATAATACTTCTGAACAGTGACTAACGCTGGTAGAGGCTGAGGCTATTAACAGCTCAGGGAGCTAGAGATGGATACTGGATGGATACTAATCCATCTGTTTGGGCAAACAGTTCTTCTCCAAACGTAACTCCTCCATTAGCTTGTTTCCTCCTCCTCCTTTCTCTTGCCTGCCCGTAGTGACAGAGATGCTCAAGGCCCTGGCTGAGACACCCTTGCAGCCTCAGACCACCCCTGCAGGCCCAGGAGGTGACTAATGTCAGCTCTAACCCACTGTAAGGAAACAGAATTGCTGCCTTGCTCAGGGCCCGTGTGGTCTGGGGCTGGGACCTTGGCACTGATCTGTGGGGCAACTTTATTGCCATGGACACACTAAAAAAATGAGCTCCTGCTACTCTGTGCTACACAGGTCCCTGCTCCACGAAGCTGTGATTCATTTTGCTGCAGGGAATCCTGAGCCCAGAAGAGGTCCCATGATTTATTTAGTGGAAGATTCATGTGCCACATAAATGCACATATATCTGGACACAGGCACTGACACGGTTCTGGAGAGTTTTTAATAATTCAGATGAAAATAGAGTACAGAGTTAACTGGGCATACTGAGGACTGTGTTGGAAATCACAAAACCTTGGCTAATCTATTTCCAGCAAACCCATTGTTACCTCGAAGGATAGGGAAGGATGAAGTGAGGAAAATGATGCAGACATGGTTTCTTCTGCTGAGTCTGGATTAACAAGAAAGTTAAGCATTCTTGTTTTCAAGAATGTCAATGTCTTCATCATTGCAAGGGAAACTCAGTGTTCCTCAGGTACATTTAGTTATTTTTTTATCCCACACTTAAAGCTTGGGAAAAATGAACTGGCCGCAGTTAATCCATAGACAACTGTTTAAGGAAGACTGACATTAGGACACTGAGAGGGTGTATTTTTGGTTAGTCTGAATCTTTGCTCCTAGAAGTGCTGGAATATTTGCAGTATGTGTGTTCCCATACATGGTACATGCTATAAACCCCTCTTTTTTGTTTAAAATTGGGAATATATAGGCTTGAATGAAGCCAAATCATGCTCTGAAATTATATGTTCTGGATGGTTTTACTCAAGTATTTATTTTTGCTATAAATTTCATTGGAATAAAACCGCCAGGCCCAAGAAAGCCCTTGGTTATTGCTGGTTGTTGTGACAAGCAACAGATTTATGTTTCCTGTTAGCTTTGCTCTCTGGTTCACCAAGGCAGCTGAACCTGGGCTCTGAAAGCTACAGGAAGCAGCTGCCTTCACTTTCCCAGCCTCACCAGCTGCAGCAATGGCACGGACCTAATGTTATCCAACATGGAGATTTTGCAACAGGTGAGCACACAGCAGAACAGCAAGCAGGGAGGAACTGGAAGAAGGAAGGAGGAACTCATGACATTGGGGTATGTAGAGTTTGGGGGTTTTTTTCCTTTAAAGATATGGGCAAGTGTAGTATTTGGGAAAGTGAAGAACAGTTCCCAGGCCTCCTGCTGATGCATCCCCACCGGAGTCAACCCCCCCAGCTCCCAGTCTTACTTTATGCCCAGAAAAATCCCCGCGCTGCTAAATTTCTCTGGAACCACAGTGCCACCTTGTGGGTTAATTTGAATTGTGCTCCACATGGAAATGTTCGTTCCCATGTTCTCTGCTTGTGTGTGGGAACCAGGAGTTGGAATTCAGGCAGCATCCTTGTCCATCTGCTCAGCACATCCCTAGACCTGACAGCACAATAACTGATGGATGGCAGAACTGCTCATAAAGTAGGATGCCCAGCACTCACATGGAAATCCAGTTAGCAGGATCATATTATTTGGAAATAGCATTTTAATTGCAATCTGATTGGTAACTGGATATCACACATATTTCATTAAGAAGACACATAGAAAGCTTAGTTCTACATGGACAACAGGAGGCTGAGGTATTAACTTGTATGATTTTGAAGATGGAAGTGTCCTCATTTTCATTTGGGAAAATGCAATTGGATTAATTTGTTTCAGGTCCCCATTCCCATCATGATAACACCCTTTTTGATTTTGGTTTTCATCTCTGAGCATAACTTTTGCTACTGTGTTTGCCAGTCTACTTATAAGACTTTATTCAATTCAGTTCTACTTTTTTTTTTTTTCCCTGGCATATTGAATTTGTTGCTCCAGAGAATTTTTCATTCCAGCTGGGCTTCAGTTATTCTCAGATTCCCCCAGGGCTCCATTTTGATTCCTACTGTGATTTGCATTTGTAGACTTTCGATGAGTAAACATTAGAGCTCCTCAAACTCTGTACTGTCACATCCTTTCCGATGGCACTCACCTCCTGCTGATCTTGGAAAAAAGCATGATGCTTTGCATAATATTCTGCATGACATTCAGTTATGGAGATCTTCACATTTTAAAAAGCCTGCATCGAGAGGAGAGATGTGTTATTAATTAGTTGTCTGATGCCCTGGACTCGTGTTGATAGTGATGGTTCCCCTTAGTTAAGGTTTTATTAATCCATAGGAAAACATGCCATCATGGAGATTAAAGATTAATTTCAAAAGAATACTGCCAGCTGGAAAAATGGAATTCAGTCTTTTTAATTTATTACTCTTTTAATAGAACAATTTTAAATAACAAGTTCTAGACTTAAAGTACATATTTCCAGCAAACCTGTAGATGACATCTTTGTGTTAGCACATATTTGTGCACACAGGCACTGGAATGCCTGCTTAAGAAAGCCTTGAAACCTCTGTTATTCAACATATTGACACAAATTTCGGGAATGGACGAAATTTCTAGAGATGAGCCACCCAAGCTGATGGTCACAGTTTGGATTAAGGGTTGCCCTGTACCTTGTACCAGGCAGTGCTTCCTCCTCAGTTTTCCATGGAAGGTGACCAGTATGCTACTTTTTTGCCCATGCCTACAAAGGGAGAGCCATGATTTTCAGTATGCCCCACATCACTTTTGTTATAAAACCAGCAACATCTACCAGGATTTTCTTCTTGGAGTCGTAGCTTTAAAAGCACAAGAGTAGAAAATAGAGACCACAACCCAATAATCTTGTGCAGTGGTAATTCATCACAGTGCCACCTATTTAGAAACATTATAAATCAAATGTCCTCCCTGTACCTATAATGATGTCTCTAGCAGATTGGCAGTTTTTAATTTATTAAAAAGAAATTAAGGGAGATAACAATCCAGCAATCTATCAGTTTCAAAACTACATTCTGTTGGACATTAAACATCAATTAATAAAATAATACAGGTGTAATTTGTCATTGCTATAGTACATTTTTTTAGAGTGAGCAATGTTTCCATTTTATAAATTTCTAAGGACTGTGAATTCTTTTAGAAATATGTGCACATTATCAGGGCAAAAGGATGCATGTAAGAGCTAAATATATTGCTGCACTATCCCTTAGAGTTTATTCTACTTTCTTTGAAGGAACATTATATTTACCCACAATGCAACTATTGTTTATTTCCCCAGGTTCTTTTGGCCTTTTTAATATGTATTCTCCAATTTTCCTACCTGCATTTCTACATGTTTACTAAATCAAGAGCATAGTTATATTGCTGGTGTGTATTAGATATAGCAGTACCCTCAACATGATGGATGCTGTCCATGGGAAAGTAGTTACTTATATGGAAGCTACTGATTTGCATCCAAAAATACTAAAATACATTTATGCTCATTAATACTCATATTGTATGAGCTGCAAAGACAGAACAGGTTCTGAAAATTATTCTCTAGGTGCTCTTAGGTCTTGTACCTTCTTTCCTTTAATGGTTTAAGTATGTCTTTGAGGAGAACTTTCTTCCAAGGGAGATAAAAGGCAGTTCCTTCAGAAAGGAATTTGTCCATCTTGCACACAGTTCTGTCCACACAGCAGGGCTCAAACCTGGCCTTACTCTGGCATGAAGGATGCACCTGCTTGATGTTTCCTTCCTTAAAACTGTGATCTAAGAAATGTTTTCAAGTGAAATCCAACAAAATTATGAGGAAAGATATTGCCCAAGTGCTTGCAGTTTATCTTAAAGGTCTGTTCAGCTGGCAAACTTTCCCTATCTTTGAAATTATTAGTGCTTCAAACTTCTTCTTTTTTTCTTTTTTCTTTCTTTTTTTAAAATATTTTCTAATGACACGAAAGCTAAACGGAAAATTCAGATAAAGTTTTCCTAAATTTCCAGTTACAGTGATGTGATTCAAGCAAATCTCAGTATATATACTTTTTTCATCAAGTCTCACATCCTCACTTACCTTCTCATATTCTAAGTTTTGTACTATATAGTGCTCAGGCACTTTTAACACATTTTTCCCTGGAATTCAGGGAAGTTTGGGGTTTTGCCTGGTGTAGCTGAGAAAACAACTGCCACCTACACAGGAAATGTAGTGAATCAAAACAGCTCCTGGTATTTAAAAGAAACAAAGAGACTGACAGTTATGTCCTGAAGACCATCTTAAGGCTCCCTAATAATTTGCCTGGTTTTCAAAAAATGCAAAATGCTTGACAGGTGGTGAGGAATGACATTTAACAAAGTGATGGAAAGCAGCAGAGAACCAGAGAGTTCTGAAACACAAATGGTGATTGCCTCTAACTATATGCTTGGAGAAAAGAGAGTCACTCTTTTCATGTCATCTTCTTAAATATGTCATCAATTTAAAATTGTAGATACAAAACTGAGTGACAGGATTTTTTTTACTGAAAACTTTAAGACACTTCATCGCATTTTGATTAAAGGCAATCATAAAGTGGTTTTGTTCCAAAATAGCTCTACCAAGGGGGCAGAGACAGTGACATTTTCAAGGGTAAGAAGGCCTTGTGCACAATGCACAAAGATGGGCTAAAATAGAGCAGCCCTTCCTCCCCCAGTAAATTCTCATAGACATAAAACCTGGGAAATTAGTATTTTTCAACAGTAACAGCCATGAGCTTCTCAGAGGAAAATGCACCTACTTTTGCTGCATTTGAAAGGATAAGAGTGTCTGGATGTAACATTTTTGGGGGACAAGGTTGGTGGTTTTTCTCTCTTTTAAATAAAGATGTGGCATTTAAATAATGGAAAGTAGGAGGCATTGCTGTGTACTTTTCCTTGTGTGCCAGCTGGTATCTGTTTCAAGGAGGAGAGTGGGAAGGGCGTTTCTTTAGTCTAGCATTGCAGGCAGTGCTTTAATCTGGGAGGAACAGGGGCTCATTATAGCAGTGAATGGAAGCAGACATGGACTGTACCTGTGAAGGGTGGGCGTCCTCTCACTAACAGAAACAAGCGGCGATTTTTCACAGTTGCCTCATCTTTTTTGCAAGTGCTTTCTCGAGAAATTAAAAGTGAAAAGCAGTCTCCAGATTGATGCATCTTTGGCATTTACAATGGAAAAAGACACTGAGTGGGACAAATCCTTCACATCCTCCTTGGTGAATTATTCCTCTGCAGCTTGGCCATTTGTACAAAAGTAGCAAGACGCGTCTTAAGTGTCGCCAGAGATGCTGTCATTCCTACTTAGGTGGTGGGACAAGAGCAGTTAGCTGTGATACTGGTTGGTGAGGAGAGAGAGCAGCTTTGAAGGTTTGCAAGGAATCCTGGTGGTACTCCCTGCAGGATGGGGCAGAAATACAGAAAAGGCTTTGAAGAGACGTGACAGTCAAGTGTTTATTCTGAAATAGTTGTTACTAGTTTGTTCACATTTTCTGGAAGAGGATTTGAATCCATACTTCATAAGCTGGAAAATGAGGAGGAGAAATTGTGGATAAAAGTGAGAACTCAAGGCATTCGAGAGAGGAACAAAGATTGTGGAATGTTTCGATTTTTTTGCTTGTTTGTTTTGTTCGTGAGGAAGAACTGATTGGCTTCTGGAGGGAAACCAGGGTGTGCTTTATTACCTGCTAGCTGAGTACACAGCAAAAATAATAACACCATCACCACATCACCTACTTGCATTTGTCAAATACATGAGGCTTTTGACATTGTGCTACTGATTTAAAGACACACACACAAAAAAAAAGAGAGGTAGTGGACTGAGACTGCTGATTGTAGTTCACCTGCAGTCAGTGACCTAGAGATGAAAAACCCTGCTGTGATGTGTGCAGATCCTTCATCTGCAAGTCAGGAAGATCTGGCAGTGTTTCTCATGCTTCCAATAACATGTAGGAGTTGTCCACAGACATTTGTTCCTTTTCTTTGACCATAATTATTCCAGTGTATTCGCTGTATCTGGCACTAAGTGTGGTTTAGTAATTAAATCCTCCCTAGAGCTCCATGTGGACATGTCAGGGGCAGGAGCACGCATTTCACCAGACAATTTGACTTTTGGCTGCTGAGTTTGCTATAATATTTGATCTTCTCTTTTCCAGTAGTCACTTTTCATCATTTTCATCATTCGCATTTTCATTGCGATGCTCAAGCAGTACTATAAGGATATTACTGTACCAGTGGCACAAAGAGGTTCAAAAGAAAGTGAGATGAACTTCATGTACTTACAACTACGATCATGTGATACCCTCTCTGATTGTTTTCAGGTGAATTTCTTACTCTAGAGGAATGCTAATTAGCTGCATTGGTTCCTATTAATACAGTGAATTTGATGAGAGAATTTGCAAAGTGTGCAGATAATCCAAGAGTCACTCCTTGTAGTGAACTTTGTGTTAGGACTTCCTGGATTTTAAAAATCTATTGAAGCTGAAAGTGAGCATTACAGTAAGAGCTGTAATAGGAGTTAAAATCTTAACAACTAAAATAACCATAGCTGAATTCACATCTAATACATTTCCCTTCACAGGGAGGTGGGGGAAAGGATATTTGTGAAGCCAAAGATTTCTTGGGCAGTATTTTTCTGTAAGTCAAAATAAAATCAAGAAACTTGTCCTGGACACACCAAATCTGCAGTTCTAGGTGAAGATGGGATGCTTTTGATATGTGTGCTCGTTTTGAGCTGGGAAAGAATTAATTTTCTTCATAGCAGCTGGCTGTGGTTTGGATTTGTGCTAAAAACAAGTGTTGATAATTCAGGGATGTTTTCTTTATTGCTGAGAAGTGCCACTGACTTTTACCCTTCTGACTCTTTCCCCCACCACACTGAGGGGGAATGAATGAGTGGCTTAGCTGCTGGCTGGGGTTCAGCCACAACTCATGTTTAAAGTCTATTTTTTCTGCACTTCTGAGATTTCTTTACTTATTGTGATGTTGAGATTTCTGAAGAACTGTCTGGCTTTCAGGCCTCACTCTAACTGCAGTAACACCTTAATGTCTTGTGCATCCAACAAAGGGCTCTAACAAAGTCCCTTTTCCCTCTCTGTTCACCACCTAAAAGTCTGCTCTGAGCCTCCAGGCTCCTTCCTCAGAAAGAAGCTCCAAGGCCTCTTCCTTCCCTGCATCTCAGTGGATCCAGAGGAGCCCTGAGCATGGAATAGATAGCACATTGCACCATGGAAATCATGGTGCAAATCTCATAAGTAGTTTGGAGGTACTCATCAAAAGATGGTAAATGAAAAAAAAAATAAATCTCTGTAGCAGAAAACTACCTGGAATGTAAGTTGAGCAGTATTTGGCCTCGTTTCTGATTCCTTTTGCTCACTGTTGGTGCAACTGCCTTTCTTTGGAACCTGGTCAGAGATCATTATTTAATCCAGCTTCATTTATTCATTTCACATAATTAAGACTGTGGATTATAATGACTTCAGAGTTCAAAGCTGGTTATATTCACTATGATTTGTCTACAACATGACTGAGGGATATGTTTTCAAAGACTGAGCTTTTTCTAACAGGGTCACTGAGTGGTGTCAAGCTGCACTTAGCAAGAGTTAAGGATTACTTTTTTTTTTTTTTTCAAATACTGCGTGATTGCTGGTCGTCTCACAGTCCTGGCAAAAAGGAAGAACCAGGAAAGCTGGAATAAGAGAGGCAGGAGCATGTCTCACTCTCAGTGCTGAGAAGTGCCCCAAGCCTCTCTGGGTGTCAGTAACTTGTGTAATGCATCGCCTCTTGCTGCTGCTTTGACTAAGTAATGCATTATGTACATCCTGAGGGACGTGGGTAATATAATATTTATGCACACAGGTATCTGTGAGAGTCACCTTGAGTGTGGTACAGCCTGCAAAGAGCAGATAAACAGCATTAGTGCCTGCACCGGGTGCACAGGTACTTCACTGCAATCCAGCATCTGGACCTCACAGAAAAAAGTTATAAATGATGGAAGTTGGCTCATCAGTTTGCTTCCTAATGATTCCTCTTGTAAGGAGGAAGAAGTGTAATGTGGGATCTCATGTAAAATACATGGCTTTAGACTTCAGCAGCCATAAGTATTTTGGAGACATGTACTCGATCATTTAAACCACTTGAACTCTCCTCACCTGCTTGAAGGAGGCAGGAAGAGTGAGAAAATAGCAGACAAAACCGGTGCTGATAAATGATATAATGAGTTCTGTGTACATTTCTGGTACTCCAGCTTTACCATTTTGAGGAAAGAAGGTATGGGTATGTGTGACAGGGTAGCCAAAGTGCAATAAAGTTCTGGTGAGCAAAGACTAAACTAGGCTAGGATGTTTTAACTCTGCAAAAAATGATGAATGGGAGGTATGTAGGAGTGTGTTGTGGAGAGAGGGACTAAAATTCCTAGATTTCTAGACTTCTAGAGTACTGCAAATGCCATGGAAATGTAACCCACCTTTTTTCTGCCTTTTGTTACGTGAACCTAGGAGTCATCAAAATGAAAAATATATCTGTAGTTGAGTAGCAGAGGGACACAGCTCCAAACAGGGCCACCACTGCTGCCCTCCCTTTGAGCAGTGTCCTTCTGGTCTTAATGAGAGCCAGAGCTTGGTGTGACAAAGTGTGGGCAGGCACAGCCCCAGGCCACTTGTTCACTGTCCTCGCCGTGTCATTTAGTTCTAGAATCTTCTTTTAAAAGTAGGCTGAGCATTGTTGGGACGCAGGAATGCTCTTGCTGCGGGGCTGGCAGTGGCAGTAAGCGTTTGAGCCTTCCAAAACTCATCTCTGGCAACAAAGTGCACCCAGGCACTGAACAGCATGACAGTGTATTGATCTCGAGTTGCAGTAGTTCAGTTGCTCCTTCAGCTCCTGAGGGGTTTTGTGAAGTCGTCCGCGCAGATAATGAAGAGGTCCAACCCTCCTGAGCTCATAAAACCTGATGATTTCATGGTATCAATTGAATCTAGCTTAAGGCTCAGCTTTGCTATTCCAGCTTCATTACTGCCACTTGTTTAGGTATGTGTAAACCACCTAATTTTCAGCTATGTTATTCTCGGAATAGAATCAATACTGGCTTGATCCTGTTTAGCAGAACAAAGGTTAGCACTTTTGATGAGGATGAAGCAAACAGATACTTGTCCTTTTATTTTGAAGAGTGAAAACAAGGCAAGTTTGCCTTTAGAAGTGTGGGCTTTCTTGTGTTTAGAGCAACTCCCGTGTCCCTAGGTTGCTTCTTATTTTTTTTCTTTTAGCAAAGCAGTATTGCTATGGTCCACGGCACAGAAGGTTGAAGAGGCTCAGTGGATAAGATCTGCTGCCTTCAACCTTGTGCAAATACCCTGCAGGGCTCCTTAACGAGCTGCTGATGGGAGCCATCCTTTTGTCACATCTATGGTTTGTAAACCCCTCACTCCTACTCAGATCAGCAGATTGACTCTTGTAATTAATGGCCCCAGACAGAATTCTGTATTGGCCTCAAATAATTATTTCAGTTTATCTACTTGTATAATATGTAATTTTTCAATTTTGTTCAGTTTTTTTCTTACTGCTGGTATTAGCCTAGCAACCATCAGGCTGCAGCAATTTTCTCTTACTTTTGCTGTGTGCTCTCCACCCCTATGGGGTTGTATGGGACTGCATTAGGCATTGACATTTGGATCACATAATTCGTACTAAAAATGTCTAGAGGTAGTTCAGGAGCTGTTGGCACCACACTAGTGCAGCACCTTTCATCACCTTTTCTGCTCTTCCCTGAGCCACATTATTAGAGCTGACAAACAAAGAGGCAGGGCTATAATTGTCCCTGATTGTGGGCAAGAAAAAGCTTCTTTTCTCCTTCCCAGGAGGGAGCATTTCCTGGACAGAAGTAGGAATTCTCTCGTTTCCGAGGGGCTATTGGAGCCTGGAGATGGAGCTGAAATGGCCACGTTTTGTGGCTTAGGCCTGCAGGAATACACGCCACGCTGGCCCCACTGTTTGTTGCTAGGCTCACTGAGGTAGGGCTGTTTTTAAAGGGTGCCATTAAACACCACCAGTGATTGGGCTCCCTCACCACGGGCAAGACTCCAGGCAGGGAATAGCTGCAACAGCATTGGTATCAAATAGGTAACAGTGCTGAACTGGGCTGCAGATAAATCTTAATAGGATGTGGACATAAATGAGCAGGTTTTGTTCATCTTGGAACACCACGCTGTGCTTTTCTCTCTCGTCAAACCTGCTTATTTTTCCCCCTATTTTGGGGTTTGTATGTGATAGTGTCTGCCTGTTTCTGCAGCATCCTCGGCACCCTTGCTCTCTGCCACACCAACATCCCCAGCCCTTCCCAGCATACTTGCTGCTCGGGGCGGGGGCAGGGAGTGCAGTGGGATTTATGGGCATCCCCAGGGACCC
This sequence comes from Serilophus lunatus, assembly GCA_013399895.1. Classification (NCBI taxonomy): domain Eukaryota; kingdom Metazoa; phylum Chordata; class Aves; order Passeriformes; family Eurylaimidae; genus Serilophus; species Serilophus lunatus. Next base: position 12,584 of record VXBA01005521.1, on the reverse strand, counting down.
AAAAGGAGCCGCTGTGAAGTGCTCCTTCCAGCGCGGGGCCAACATCCTCAGCGTACTCCCAGTGCACCAGCAGTGTAGTTTGCCTGGAAAATCTGTCAGGCAAAATTTGTTAGGTTTTTCGCAGCTCTGATTTCTCTATCCCCGAGAGTGTCTTTGCTAAGAGAAAGCATTGATTTTTGCCATCCAGCACACACACGTATGAATATGATTCATTCCACCCCATTCCTCAGAATAACTTCTGTGAGTTGTTATCCCTGCTAAAATGAGCCTTTTCACAGGTCTGTATTTCCATCTAGCACACACACAATAAAATTACCAGAGGTGAAATAAACTTGCCTTGGTTTGAGGAGAAATTTTATGTTGTTGTAGGGGACTCCTCCTGAAGAAATAATACTTATCTTTATACCACATTAATTTATACGTAAACCTAGCCCTGTATTTATTTGGTGTAAATAGAGGGTTGACAGAAACCAACATAAGCAGTTGGAAACAAAGGTCCAGTTGTGCCATTACACTATAATAAAGTTTTAAAAATAAGGTATTAAAGGCCAGATTCCACCACACTAACTAAAAGTTTAAAAATCTGGCTAAGAAGGGCTTATTAAATAGCAAAATTCTTCTTTGCATTAGGATCTTCCAAAATATCTACTCGTTTGACTTTTGTCAATTAATTGAAGAAAGGGCAATATTTCGGTAACCATTTTTAAAGCGTACATATTTTATATGTTAAATTGTTGAACAGGAATATATACCACCTAGGCCATGGGCTGCTGAAGAAATCCTATAATATTGATTATATGCTAGAGCCCTGAGTCATCATTTGGTCTTATTGCAATGTCTCTTATTCTTTCAGTTCAGTTAAACCTGCCAACAATTCAACCTTTAGAGCTTTAATATTTTTAAAGAGACATTCATGTCCAGAAGATGTCTTAGGGTGTTTGTTCCATCAGGCTGGGCTTGATATTCCTATTAAAAAATACATATGGCTCACTTGATGAGAAAATCTTCTTCAGAGGGAAGGACTTTTCTTCAGCTTAAAATCTTCAATATAAAATTGAGTATAAAAAAGAGGCAAGTCATGAAGGAATAGAAAAATGACTGTAAACTTATTCTACTGTAACAGTTTAGATTTATTAGAAAAAGTAAGGCTAAATCCTTTGCTAGTAATCTAATTAGAATTATTTATTAGGTGGAGAGGGTTTTGTGGGAAATCTGAAGAATAATTTGTAGAAGGAAACTTACTTTGAAAGTTGCAATCATAAATATTTATCTTTTTGGACTGAGTAATGAGGAGGTAAACAAAGGAGGGCAACGGGGCTGGTGAGAGGCTTGGAGCACAAGCCCTATGAGGAACAACTGAGGGAGTTAGCATTGTTTAGCCTGGAGAAAAGGAGGCTCAGAGGTGACCTTACCGCTCTCTACAACTTCCTGAAAGGAGGTTGTAGTCAGGTGGGGGTTGGTCTCTTCCACCGGGCAGCAACTGACAGAACGAGAGGACACACTCTCAAGCTGCGTCAAGGGAGGTATAGGTTAGATATTAGAAAGAAGTTTTTCACAGAAAGAATAATAAAGTATTGGAATAGACTGCCCGGGGAGGTGGTGGAGTCACCATCCCTGGATGTGTTTAAAAAAAGGCTGGATGTGGCACTTGGTGACATAGTCTAGTTGAGGTGTTAGGGCAAGGGTTGGACTCGATAATCTTGGAGGTCTCTTCCAACCTATTGATTCTGCGAGTGAAATGACTTCAGGGCTTGTATTTTAACAAAGAGCAAAATATGCTTCAGCATATAAAAAAAAAATCACAGCACTCAAGTTTAAATTTGTAAATAATTGTGGTCAAACTCTGGCTGGTTTTGTCCTAGGCATGGCTGGGCAGGGCACTGAGAGAGCAGTGGGTAAATACAGTGTGGATAAAGTCCTGGACACTGGAAGAGAGGACAGGGGTGCCGTTGTTTGCACTATGACAACTGAACGCTGTAAATCCTGGCACGTGTGCCAGCTGGGAACACAAGTTGGGAGCTCAAGATTTCGGCAACGTGCCCACTAATCCTTTCATGTATCTCTCTGAGTGTGCATATATTCCAAAAGAGCAAATGAGTGTAAACAGTAGTCCTTGCATTGCATTCTGAAAACCTAGAGTATCAGCCTGACTTGGTGTGATCTTCCCTTTCCATGTATCATGTCATTAGTGGGGAAGGGTGACATCAGGCACCGGCAGCAGACCTTTGGGGTGGGACCCAGGGATGGGCCATGGAGCCCTTCCCAGGCCAGGCACCGGGCAGATGGCCTGGCAGCCATCCCAGCAGCCTGGCAGCTGGGGCTCCCACTCCACTGACAGGACATATTTCATGGAGCTTCCCTAGCAGGCTCTGGGAGGGGATGTGCTTGTACAAGATGGCTGTAGCATTCACAGAAATGGTAAAACAAGGGCAGAATTTTAAGAGATGGAGCTTTCAGATGCTTGTCTTGATGCAATTTTTTCTTTCACATTATAATAATTTTCCCCTTAACTCCAGTGGCTACTGTGTCAATATTTTTGTTTGGTGCTAATACTTCCTACAGAAGAAATGTTTTATATGCATTGACTTAGAAAGAAAATAATGCTCTATTCTAAATTACTTCTGAAAATGCTAGAATTGTCAAAAGGATCCAAAAACATGGGCCTAGGACACTGCTATTGCAGTGGGATGAATCCAGGTAGATAGGAAATGGGCAGGTTATTCTTCCAGCTGTTGTGAACTCTGGTGCCAGATTTTGAGCAAATATGAGTTGTAGTGTGACTGAAGCAGTTTGAACAGGCAAAGGTTACCTGTCTGTAAGTGCCATATTGCTGCAGTGATTATCTTCATCTCTCCACACGGATACATTGAGGATGGAGATACACCCTATGGCTGATGGGCATTTCTTACTCAGAGAACTCCATCCTACATCTTCTGTGCTTGGCACAGCACTACAGCAGTGGCAGCGGGCAGAGAAACAGGGAGTGGTTATGTGCTTTTGTGGTATAATGTTCACTCAGAAGCATAACCAGTGGCAGGAGTCAAAATTATTTGTCAGCAGCTCAGGCCTTCACAAGAGCTATGAATTTGGGTGTGGATGAAAATCAATCTCCATGTCTTTTGTGTTCCATTACAGGAATTCATAGCTAGCCCTGAGCTGAGGGCTGGCTCTCAATAGGCCTGAGGTTCCTATTTTATTCCTGGGCAGAGGGTTGTCTTTGGGGCATGGTTTGGGCAGATGAGGAGGTGTGTGATTGGTGTTTGGGAGACAGTTCTTCAATTTTCAGATTTGTCATTGAATTTCAGTGCAATTCTGACCCAGCTCTGTATGAGTTTTATCAATGGAATGCTTGATCATCCAAAGTAGAGACAGTAAACGATCATTCAGCAAATTTGGAAGATGGATGCAATTACTCAGATAGACAAAGCCAGGCCTTGTATTGTTCCATTTGATCCTGATGGGTGATGTTCTACAATAAAAACTCATCACCGCTATTTCAATCTCTCACAGATTCTTTTCTAGAAATATTCTGCAAGACAATTTTCCAAACTATGCACTTACCAAGTACCACATAATGAGGTAACAGTGAGTGCTGTATCATGTATAAAAAAGAGAAGCTCAATCTTATACTTCAAGAAGAAACAGATTATATCCCCAGAAACCTGAGGGTGTATTTAACTCAGTAATATCTGTAGAAAGCAGAGTTTTTCCACGTCAATTCATGTAACTTACTTTATAAACTCAGTAAATAAGGCACACAGCAATCTACAATCCCACAGCTGGAAATCTTCCAAGGTTAAAGTGACAAAAATGCAGAAGGTCAGGAAACTCTGCCAGTGGAGAGACCTTTGTCTGCACCAGTCATTTGCTTCTTGCTCACCCTTTCCTTGCAAGCATGTTAAAATTCACCACAATATATTCAAGTCAAGCAGGTATTTGCTGTTTCTAGAATGGGGTCTTGTGGGGTGCATTGGGAGTGAACTCTCACTCTAGAGTCTTGGAAATGCTGTATCACCTCTATTTTACTTGAGTTTCTGATTCATTTTGACATAATCTTACATATTCCTGTCTTAAAGGTCAAAGCTGCTTCTTGCCAGCGACAGCTGACAAATGAGAATATCGGTGTTTGAGAAAAATGACATCCATAATAGGTTAATCTCATCTTTATCAACCAAACTTGATAGGATGCTCTCAAAAAGTGATTGGGGATATTCACCGTAAGCATTTCTGAGTCTGTGAAAAGCTCAGTTTAAGCTTCCGCTATAACGGAGTGTAGAACTGATCGATGTAATATCTGAAAAATATTGGTGGATCAGGGCAGATGCCAAGTTTTCCCAGTCACTTAGGATTACTCTATCAATGAACTTGACTGCATACCTAAATCTGCAAAGGTGCCCTCCAGACAGAACAGTTTTTAAAGGACCTTGCTGCCAAAAGAGCTCAAAAAAAGTACATTGTGTTTTTCTAATACGTGTTTCTGGAGCCGAATAATAGACAAAGGAATTTTAAAATATTTTGAAAACACGTTGAACAAACTCCATCTATTACGTATGTGTCCATGGTGGCACTGCAGGTTTGGCTGGTGTGCTTGGCATAGTAAAATTAATACAGATACAAAGACAGAGAAACAGTTTGACTGGGATAAGGAGCCATTGGTGTGACTGTATTTTCCCTTGTTACCTGTGGCTGCAGTGTACTGCTCTGCTTTAGGATAGCAGATGACATCAGGCAAATGACAGCTTTTGTGTAGAAAAACACACTCCTTTTATACTTGGTAGAAAATAGCCCACCTGTTGTGAGAAAAAATAATTGTAATTTACATAAGACAATATGTCTGTTTGTTCTGGGTTCCTCAATAGCCAAACAAGTTTGGGAATATGGAATCACAGAATCTTTTCACTTGGAAAAGACCCTTAAGATTATTTGGTCCAACCAGTAAATATTAAATGGGTTTTAGATTGCCCACAAAGAAAATATTGTCTTGGGAGTCCTGTGCCCTTCAGGCTGTTCAAAGTTTCAGCGAGCTCAGGCGTGATTTAACACATCCTGTAAAAAAAAACCAAAACAACTCTGTAAAGGCTCAATCTAAAACTGATATACAGAAACCATGGCACTTCATAAATAATGTTAAAGAAAACAAACAGTACATTGAAATTATTCTTTACAAATGCAGTTCAAAAAGACTGTCAGAGCTGTACTGTTGCAAAAAAACAGTCAGTGTAGATGCTCTAAAAACGCTGAATGCAATTTATAGATACATTTTTATGCTAAGATGACACTAACACGGTACCATGATTATTAATTATAACAGTATAAAAGCCATCTGTGACTTGGCTTCTGACTGTTGATAGAAAAGCTGTGCTGAAGGCTGCAGCAACATCTCAGTAGTTTCATCCAGCACCACATTACTCCCATTTTCAACCGATGCAATGCAATATTCCAGCAGTGGGCATGTGAAGTACCACGGTAAGGAGTCAGTCCTCTGCTCTGCTTTATTCAGAACAATAAGCAGGTGACATACAGGCAGCAGCATTATGTTCTCCAGGAGAGAGAGTCAAATATAAAAATCAGGAAGAGCATCTTCTAAGCAATTCCACAAAGCTTAATTTAAAAGGTGTGTGCTCAGTGTGATCCAACAGCTCTTCAGCAGGTGCCCACTAAATATTAGAAATGCAAATGGTGGCAGTCCAAGTCACCGTCCGTTAATTGGGCAGGATTGACTGTGTAAAGTGAATTCCTGTCTTTGTCTAAGTCAACTCCAATTGATTTGGATGAGGGAATGAATTCATCCTCCAAGTACTCTTCTGGGCAGTCTATCACAATTACTCACAGTCTGCATTTCACGTTGCTCAGAGAAGTGCCAAAGCTGAAACCTTGAGGAGCAGACTTTAATCAGACTATTTAAATAACTTCAGCAATCTCCTCCTTTACTTTTTTTTTTTTTTTTTTTTTGAGGAAATCCTAATTGACTTTGGTTTTACATAACCAGAATTAATCCCAAATATGTCTTTTCAGGCCACTTCCTGGCCTTGCATAGATCATAACACACTTTTTTTTTCTTTAATTTTTCTCCTTGCTGCTAAAGAAATGAAAGGAGTAAGAGATATTGAGAGTGGAGCTCAGTGAAGGTCAATTGCAAAGTTCTTCACTATCACTTCTGAAATAATGAAGGAGGAATGTTGCCCAAAAGGTAGAAGATTGAACTGATGAAGGTGCCTTGTGAGGAATGCATAAAAACCAAGTGAGTATTGAGAGTCTAACTTGGAGATTCACTCCAGACATTTTCCCAAAAAAAGGAAGAAGCATTTTCTAATATCACTGAAGAATATTAGTATTGCTGTTACTGCTGTTACCATTATAACTTTTACCCCAGGGCTCAGGTCAGCAACAACACCAATTTCTACAAGGTTATCAGGATTGCTGAATGTTTCCTTTTCTGCTCAGTGATGCTCAACACTATTATTTCTGGTCAAAATAATTTTAGCGGGAACTGTGAAGCAGAGAAATAATGAGCTCAATTTTCATAAAGACATCGTTACCTCATGTGCAATCCCAGCAGAGCAGGGGCAGCAGCTCACTGTCTGCTTTCTCTCAGGGACCTAAAAGAGCCTCAGTTTTTAGCAGGAAAGGGGTTATAATAAACGGTGTTCTTTCTCCCCTTATTGGATTCCCAGCTGCAGAAAGAATTAAGCAATGAGGTGAAATAATTATTTAAAATTACTGAAAATGAATCTTGATCACAACCTCAAAACTGAGAATTATGATCATTATATTTGCATTCTCATGAATGCACATGAAGTTATTGTTGTGTACCAGAGGATATATTTGTGTATTAACTTTATCAAATTTAAGTGTTTGTGATATCTCAGTGAGCATGAAATGTAGTTACTTGGTTGCACCTGTTCGTAATAATTGGATTCAATATTCATGAATGATTTTGCAGTAACCATGTGCATGAGTAACACTCATTAAGACAGGCTTCCAGCTCCCCAAATGTTGCACTGCAAGTGATCTGTGAGCCCTGGGAAAACAAAGGTTGACAAAATAGCAGCTGACACTTGGAAATGCATGCACACGTGATTGCTTCTCTCAGGCAGGGTAAGAAACCCCTGCTCATTTACAGGTGGGAATTCACCCTCATGTAGCAATTAGGAGTGATGGTAAATGGAAAGGGACACTAAAGTAAAAAAGATCACGCTAAAACTAACAACTGTTAGGTGAGCTGAACCAGCAGAAGCCTGGAAAAGGCAGGGCATGAAAATACTGAAAGTTAAATGTGCCAAGACTGGTAAAAGTCAAAAAGCAAAAATCCAAGCAAGCAGAAGAAAACATAAACCTCCAAGATAAAAAGATTATTTAATTTGCCTTGTAGTGATGAAATACATATTTTGCTTTCTGAGATACCTTTGTTTATCCCTGGGCTTACAAGTCCTTATCCTGGAATAGCTGAAAGGTTTTGGGCCAAATCAGATACTGTTTGAGGGGACAGGAGCAGAGCCTCAGATTGTGTGAGCTGATGGAGCTGGGGAAGTCTCCACACCCATTCCTTTGCAGGGGCCACAGGGGTGATGTGAGGATGGCCAGGGATACTGGAATTCATACAGCCTCTTCCTGTTACACCGAAAGTCTTTACTTAAATCACAAATGTTTGTTCTGGTGAGATCAGATTATCACAATCTCTACACTTGGTGAAATGGTGTCCGAACAACGCTTTTATTCTCGAATCTTGAGTTCATTATTCCTGATGACTGTAATGGTTCAGATGCAAGTAATTACCTAAAGATGGAGATAATCTGCCTAACCTAGCAGCCAGGTTGGAATATCACTTACCTTAAAATCTGTGTTTCTCTGAACACATTCCGCTTATCAACACTGTGGAGGTAAAATAAATATGAAATATTAAAGCTCACATTAAAGGCTCCCACAGAGGACCTATTCCTCAGTCCAGAATGAGTCAGCTATGGCTACACAGCCATGCAAGAGTACTCCTAAACACAGTCAGAATTAAGAGCCTTTCATTGACTTCAAAAGGTTCTGAGCAGGTGCTCAGCAGTCTTATATTATGTATCGAGGTCCTAAAAGTATCTCACAGTGCTGCTGGCTAATTAGAAACCGGCAGGTCTGAGTCACAAAAAGGCTAAAAGTGAGTATCTGGGATATTATCAGGTGGCTTTTGCTAAAAATACGACAGTCATGAAATTACTTTGTGTTAGGGGAGGAGCACAGCTTCCCATGAGTAGGTGTGTCTATGAACAGGGATTACAGAGCTCCTGAAAACTGGGATGAAAACCAGCCTTTTTCTTGTCTCCTTCCACCTCTGCTTAGGTCAGCATCTTTCTAAGCAAATCTCAGAGTTCTTGCCTTGTACATGCTGAATGATTGTCTGGGCAATCTGTCTAAATTGTTCCACCAACCTTTAAATATCCTCTGAACCCCATCTGATCTCGTATCAGATGGTACAGGGAATAGGCAATTTCCAGTGCAGTGCACAGTCACAGATTACACAAACAGCTGGGGTTGGGCTCACCTCTGCTTTCTTCTATCTTCACTTTGCTCTCATTCAACTAAAAAGGATCAAGACTTATCAAGAAGATCTAAATCAACACAGAGGTTGATCCAAGAGCAGCAAAAAGTAAGAACAATGCACTTTAACCCCCATGGACTGCTCTTGCGTGCTTAGAAAGCTTAAGCAGTAGTTTCTGTTAAGGTGAAATTTTACATCAATATGTATTTTCTACAGGTGATAGCTTTGAAAAGAGCAGCTCCATGTTTAGATTTGATAGAGACCAAAGCAATTAGCAGTCAGTTCCTTGGATAAACAGTTGGCCAGGATAAGCCTGCACATCAGGGAAATTTAGGGGCTTTTACAGCTTCTGGGGCTGGCTAACAGTGATCCTGCTGAGATTACTCACAGTATCTAATGCAATGGTTATCAGACATTTACAGACGGAGGAAGTGCTAGAAATATAAAAAGTATTTGATAATCAATTGATCTTTACATGGGTAAAGAGGTTTTAGTTTTTTCTCCTCAGTCTTCTGCTTTAATGTGACTTCCCCTTAACAGGAACAGTCAGATTCCATAGAAACGAGCATCACAGAAAGCACCCCAAACAAAGGGTCTGGTTTTTCGGACCTCACTAGCTGTAATTCTGGCTAATTAAAAAAAAAAACCCAAACCACAGCCAGTTACTGACCCTGAATTCTAAAAATTCCTGAGTCTGGAGCCACAACTTACCTCTGATTTGAAATTCACCACATTGAAAGCTACTCCTGAATTGTATCACCTCATTTCACAGCTTCAGCTCCCCAAATTACCCTGTTTATCGCAGAGAGAACAAAATGCAATTTGCTTTGCCATTATCTATTTGATAAAAAAGTGTCCCATGCTAATGCCACGAGAAGAGACGACAGCAGGCTTCACAAAAAGCAGAATAGGTTAGATTTAGGGTATCGTACTGAGGTTACAGTGAGACAAAATATATACAAGCAAGAAGACCACCTGGATCAATACAGGGATTTCTGTAATGGAAAGCTAAATATGTAAAGATCAGACATCAGTTTTAATTTATCACTTTCATTTCTTTCTGCTTTTGAAATCTAGTTAGTAGCATAATATTGGCCTAGAGATTTAAGGAAGAAAATGTCATCAGGCATTATTCATCTTCCTTGCATGTAATTGCATAGAAGAAGTAAAGGAAAACAATGTTGTTTATCTTAGTTTTGAAGCCTGCAGATATTGTGGCTATTTTGCATAATGCATATTGGGATCAGTTGATGTGGTTTTTTTAAACCTAAAATGAACATGAAATGCTTATGGCCAGTCTCTTAATACTGCTCACGGAACACAGAGCAAGTTCTGCCCCTCACTGCAGCCTCTCCAACTGCTTAACACAGCCGGTGCCAGGCTCCACGTGGACACTCACACCTTCCTCCTCTTTGCAAAGCCTGCTCTGTCTGAGAACAGACTCCCACATCATCGAGTCCATGTGCAGGATGTGACTTATAGGATCAGGGTCACATCCCTTGGGCTACATTCCAGGCAGGGGGCACGCTGGATGCTGTCTAAGCCCGTGACTACTTGGGCTTTAGTTATTCTTTCTAAATAGGTGTTTTCCCTACAAAGAATCAAGGCATCTGGCATTGGAATGAGAGCAGTCATCCCTGAGGAACCCATTGGGGATGTCCTTGGGAAGCAGGGGACTCCTGGCAGCAGCAGGTGGGCTCATCCTGTGCTAAGGGATGTGCCAGAAACACTTATTCGAATGTCACCCACTGGTGACTGCTCAGCACTGGTTGTCTTCCATCCCTTTTGTATGGATCAGGCCAAACCAATCCGTGGGTGCTCCCTGGGCCTCAGGTGTGCCAGGAGCACTGATGGGCATCAGTCAGTGAGCTAGAGGCAGCACAACAAACCTGCTATTTGGATAATAGAATAACACCTTATTAGGATAATAACATAGTGCAGGTAGGCTACATGGCATGGCTTTGATTCAGGAGGGGCTGGGAATTAGCTTGTTAAATTATTACTTGGAATTTGTCAGTGCTTGTGGTACAGTAAGATCCAAGGATGGGGCCCCATCAGAGCAAACCTGCTCAATTTTGTGCACAGGGATTTGCAAAACGCACCTTACTCGTACTCACCCAGCAAACTGTCTTTTTCAGTGGTCAGCTTGAGCTCCTGGAGTGAAATACGGTTTCCACTGGGAATTCAGTGGAATAGTATCTGCATCTGTTTATGAAGGAGCTTCCTACCTTTTTATTCTAGGTAGGCTAAAGAAATTCCTACAAAAGAATGAAATGTGCAAGAGGTACATTGCCCTGTCACCATCTGTGGGGATGTCCACGGTCAACTCACAACTTTATGAAACACAGACTAACAAACCTTCTGGGCTCAGAAATGGAGACTGAATCTGATGGTTTTTTGTTGGAGATGAGGGTCTGGGGGACTCAGGGACATAACCCTTCATTGTTGGCACTGGGAACCAGTCTCACCTGGCCAGTCCTAAGGCTGTGAAACAGTGACTCCAGTCCTGTGTCTTGGGAGCGCACGGCGAGGCTCATCTAGGCAGTCAAAGGCCTTGGGTACAGAGCCCAGATCCTGGAACAGAACCCAGCTACTGTGTGTGCTCGGAACACGAAGCCCGAGCCCTGTTCTGCCAGGGCCCGGGCTCACCAGGGCAGCTTCAAGGGCTGAGAACACAGGTCAAGCCTTACCTTGCCGGGCTCCGCAGCCGGGACGCAGCGCTGCGGGGCTCACGTGGCCGCTGTTCAGAGGCTCCACACCGGCCCCCGTCGCTATTCCAGGTCCTGGAGCTTCCACGGCTGTTCCCACAATGGGCAGGCAGGGTCCCCTCGGGAATGTCCCGCGGACAAGAAGCAGTTCAGGAGCCGAGTTGGCTCTTCCCAGGCGGTTCCTCAGCCGGAGCTGCTCAGGGGCTGCGGGACCCGCCGCGGGCACTTGCGGGACCGAGCAGACGGTGCCGGGGCAGCACCAGCGCGGCCGGTGGATCCCAACCTTTATCCAGTAACTGCGTGGAGCCGCCGCGCCCGCTCAGCGGTCCCGGCACCGACAGAGCCGCGGTGAGACCCGTGACCCGAACCCCCGAGAGAAACAGGGAGAAAACGTGGGATTCGCGTCACTGGCTCCCGCTCCCGATGCCCTCCGATCCCCGGAGCGCGGCTCCTCCTGTCCGCGGCACCGGGACGGTGGGGACGAGACTGGGACGGGGCTCTGAGGGGTCATGACAGGCCAGGGCTTGGGGCTCGCGGGGCTTTAGAAAGTTCAGACCCGAAGCTCCAGGTCCACGGGGCGGGAAAGAAGCGGCGCTGGGCGCCTGCCCGCTGCCAGCTTCGTGCGGCTCCGACACCAGCCCCAGTCACACCTGCAACTCTACCCCGCCCGAGCCTCACCGCTCCCGGGCTCCGCGAGCAGCCTCCGGGCCGGGGCCGCGACTGCGAACGACGGTCCCACCCCGTTCCCGGGAACAACATCGCCCGCACCGCGCGG
>VXBA01005516.1:49572-62723 GCA_013399895.1 Serilophus lunatus | reverse complement strand
GGTTAAACCACTACAAATGCAAAGAGCTATTACTTGCAAAAGAATCTATCTGTATAAGAAGAAAGTATGATCTCATTCCTGGATATTCTAGAGGAGAAGTCACCTGGATGTTTATTTAGTTGCAAAGGGCTGTACATCCTACTTCACTTATAAAAGGGCAAATAAACAGGAATCAAATTAAAAAGGTGTACATTTGCAGGCTCTTCACATCAAAGAAAGCTAAAGAGTACACAGCTCCATTGTTGTTTTGAAAAAATAAGTTTTCTTAAAGTTTTCATAAAGTCACACTAACTCCACAAGCCTCAAGGGACAGCAACACCAAAAAAGCAGTAATAGCAAAGCAAACTGCTTGGCAGCAGGTGCTGCTAACATAAGAGTGGAAGAAGCTGAAAAAACACTTAGGTAGTTATGGCTTTTTGCTTTACAAAGCCACAAGCTAAAGTCAATATTAGATGTTTAGGGGAAAAAAAATCAAATATATACTTTCTTTGGCTATACATAGCTACAAATTTTGCCTTGCAACGAAGGCAGCTATACTTTATAAAGTACTGAATGGATAGAAAAATAAGTTATATGAACTACAGCAAACAAGTAATTCAAGTTTACTTTAATCACTGGTAGGGCTTCAAAATTTAAGGAGCAGCAGTGGAATAGGAGAAGCAATAACACAGGGAGATAAGCAAATGCTTTCCAAAAACTACTAAGCAATATCAGAAGATGTTTACGTAACATTTAACAATTAACTTTCCTAATCTGGCTTTTAAAAGTCAGTATATCAAGTCTACCAACCATATTGATACCTCACATTAATGCTCTCTCATTATTTCTTTTCCCTTTATTAAAAAGAATTGTTTCCATGAAATGCCATTTCCCCCCGCCGATATGAAATACATACAACTACACGGATTGTTGTGATGATCGTTGCTATTATTGCAACTACATTGCGAATTGATGCTACTCTGTGTAGTGTCCTGTGGATACCTTGTTACTGCTCATGTAAGAGGCTGAGGGAAAGTCAGCTAAGGAAATAAAGCCGTACCTTCCTTTGTCAGAACTGAAGATCGACTTCTCCACATTTACACCAAGGCTGCTGCTCTGCGCTTCAGGATCATTTTGCTCTCTACCTGGGGTAGTCTCCCAGATCTCACTAAGTGACAACTTCTTTTTTTCTGAAGGAGTAGCCACAGTCTTAGCCTGTTCATCAGCATCTTCAGAACTGCTGTTTAAACAAGGCAACAGGGTATGAATTTAAACACTGCTTTAGGGGAAAGAGAATAAACACAAACATTCTGTGATTTTCTAGTTTTCTATTAACATTGCTTTTAAAATAGATGATTTTTTTTTGTAGGGGAAATTAATTTTATGCTATTAACAGGTGTATTACAAATCAAGTATACATAAAGAGCTGATTAAAAAAAAGTCTACAAAAAAAGAATTCTAGAATTCTACCCATCCTACTTTGTAAAAACGTTTCACATCTGCAGAGCACACAAAACGCAGACCCACCATAGGCACATTTCTCCCAGAACACAGAAACAGCAGCAGTGATGCTGGGAATACCAGTGCTTGGTTAACAAATAATAAGCAACATTGTCCTTGCCTCACAGCCAAACAAACTTAAAAGTAAAAGCTCTCAAAATATATAAGGCACATAGAATGATCCTTTTCTTTTTTTAACTGTAGAAAGATACAATGGATGACTTACTGCAAATTATATAATTCCCTAGCCCAAACAGATGAATGGCAGGGAGATTTTTCAAATACAATTTGCTCAGCCATCGTGTAGAAAAAGGCAGTACACAACAAATTGTGGGAAGCTTAGGCAAAATAGTAATGGTAGCAGAATCTCAAAAAAGATGAGCTACCACTACCATTGGTAAATGCCACATAGAAAGTTCTCTCACTACACAGTGACACCTACCAAAATTTAAAAAAAAAAAAATTAAAAAATGTAGCCTAATGCATCTGATATTGCACCAACTGAAGTCGAATACTAACATTTTTAGAGCCCTTTGTTTAGTTTGGTTCTTTGTCTGGTTTTGGATTGCAAGTTTTGTTGTTTGTTTTGGATTTATTTTGTTTGATCAAGTTTATTAATATATATTTTTAAAATTATCTAAGCATAATATAAGACTAGTCAAAATCCTCAAGTCTCTTGTTTTAGTTCTATTTTACCATCCAAGATTTCCAACACACTTTAAAATAATACTCCTTTGTTTTTAGTCAAATGTGTTTTCTTTGAAGTTTGTACACAAATATTAATTCAAACCAGAAAAGGCTATGCCTGAAGTCATTAATATTGAAAAACAGAAGAACATTAAATACTATATGTTTCAAAACATAGGGTGTAACTGCGCTCAATTCTGCAGTGGTGCAGAACATTACTCAATGGTTAGAGAGTTAGACTTGCCACTTGCCAAAGCATAGTACATGAACTTAGCATTTGCACATGGATTTTCTGGGAAGTCTCTTCCCTGGCTAAATTGACCTGTATTTGCCATACAATCCAAAACTAAATGGAAAGAAGTAACAGATATGGTCTCCCATCCCTCCACACCTGCTCTCCTGGGAGCTACCATAACCCTTCCAACTTAAAACATCCATGGTTCTAACAAATATGCAAGACTTTTTCCTTCCCACACAGCTTCTACAGGCTAACATTACAACAGCTGTGCACATCCTTGGAGCAAAAATACGAGGCGAAGGCCCACAGTGAAGGAATCAAACAGTGAATTTTTGTAATCATTAACAGTTATTTTGGAAACACTTATTAGTCTGAAGAATTTCCATTAAAATGGATTATATGCTACTGTATCAAGTTATTCTTGAGATATTACAAGGAAGAAAAATTTATTTCAAAAGTCCAAAGATCAGAACATATATAGACTGCCATGCAGAATACTAAGATTTGATGGCAAAACCTCCAGATTCTGAAGAGTTAAGTCCTGAAAGGAACTTTCAAAGACCCCTAATTTAGTAAAATCAAAGCTTTCCCTCTCTATCCTCCATTTTCTCAATTAAAAAAAACCTCACAAAAACCCAAGTGATCTTCCTTAGTGGTAAGGTAGGATCTGACCCTAGACATAAAGGCTTTTTATATTACCAAAAGAGTGAAGATCTGAAAGGAAATGTTGGTATTTTGTTATCTGATCATATTCTTACATGCCTCAAGTTTTCATGTCCCATTTGCTAACATATTCAGTTTTATGCATCATTAACACAAAACATTCAGTGCTAAAATTGATATCAAAGTTACATTTTACCTGTCTTCATCATTGGAAGCCATTAAGAAGTGTCTGGACACTTCAAACTCTTCCCAAGGATTTAAATCATCTAGATGATTATTTCGATTTTCAGCAGCTGCACTTCTTCTTAGGTCTTCTTTTGCATTCTTTCTATCACTGTGGAGTCTTGAGACATGACCTACCCCCCAAGTCATCTCTTTGCTATCTCTCAAGGGATACTCAGGATGGCATTGCTGGACATAAGCACTTCCAGTTCTCTTCCAGGAACCACTTTTCTCTTCATCATCATGAGGGAGATGCTTTTCTCTCTCCAGCTGGTTTCCACTGTCTTGTTTTCTAATTTTAGGTCTCACTACCGGCTCAAAGGTGTTTTCTTTGTCAGTCTTTCCATTACTGATCTTCAAAACATCAGCAGTTGGTACAGCAGATGTAAGTGTTCCGCTGTTTACACGTGTCCAAGGCATTGGTCCTGCTCCTTCACAAATCTCTTTATAAACACTGTGGTTGAGAAGCTCTGGGGTTTTCCACAGAGAAAATACGTTATCTGTTTTTCCTTGCATTGTCCTTGCTGCTTCTCTTAGCGAGGAATATTTGTCTTGAGCGTCGTCTTCCTTTCTATCGCTGTTATCTGGCTCATAAGAGTCAACGTTTTCAAAAGCAATTCCCTTCTTACTATTCAAATCATCATGGCCCGTGTATTCTCCAAACTCCGCAAAATTTCCAAAAAGATTCACAAAGTTCTGTGAGATCTGATTGTCTTCTGGAGCACAAGAAGATACAGATGGTGGTGAATTTGATTCCGAAGTTTGACTTGATACACTTGTGCAAATAGGTTCTCTAGTTCCAGAAGTATCTGGAAAAGGGTCATCTAATAAAGCAGCAGAAACCTGAAACGATTGACTGAAACTTCCCGGAAAAACTGTAAGAAAGAATGGATTGGAATAATATTATCATCTATGACAAGTGCTCATTAAAAAGAAAAGATAATTTACTAGGACTGCAGTGCAAAATTATAGACAGAAACATTTATCAGAGATGCAGTCATTCTTCACTAATATATTTCCCTTCTTGTTTATACAAACTAAACCTATAGAAATAGATCTAAATGATACAATTCCAGCTAAGGGTGTGATAAGAAAAAAGTATTAAAGGAACATGTTCATAAGCAGAATTTTATAATTGTTTATATAATAGAGAATTATAAGATAATGGTAAAATTGAAAAACATTTCTGTCCATATTCATTCATTCATTGGCTAAATTGTGCCTTCTGCCACACTCAGACGTAGCCACAATTGGCTACTATAAATCACATACTAAGAACACTATATATTGTATGTGCAGCTTCACATGCAACTACACATAAGAAGATAATAGCAGGGTTGAATGTGGTGTTACAGTTAAGAGTTGCATCATCACAAACACAGTTTACTTATATTACTCTAGAACTCCTCGTGCATAAAAGAGACAATGAACATCAAATTTAGCAGCAGGAGTTAAAGAAGGTAAAAACACATATACTGCTGCTACTACAAAATCAATCCTTTCTTTGGGTAATTTATAAACTATCCAAGGCAATAGTCAAACCCATTTTTGAACATACAATAATTTACATAACTTGAGAGTACTTTAAGTTAATATTTAGAGATTTAGAAACTTAACTACAAGACCTCCCTCCCTCCTAAAAATTAGAAAAAAAAAAAAATCTCATCTCTTATCTAAATAGTTTATCCATGACTAGGTTTGTGAATTCACCAACCTGGATTAAGAACAGGGAGCTAATACACCCTTGAACTGCGTATTTCTGATCACCCCTAAACTAACTGTAGGCTCATGTCTGTGTAACTGAAATAAGAAATGTGCAGCATTTTAGAGATAGGAAGATCTCCACAAATGTCAACATTCCTTACAGGATATAAACAGGTAACTAGACAAAAGTGTAGAAAACATATGAAACATAGTTGAAGTAACAACAATAAACAGTAAAAATTACCAAACTGCAGAAAATTAAAACCGCTCCAAGATGATACACATCACTTAAAGCTACAATAGCATATGACAAAGCTAAAATAGCACTATGCTATTATAAAATTAAAAAATATATATCAAATGGTAGTGTTTAGTTTTTGGGTTTTTTCTGAAACCTCAGCCAAAGAGGCTTCTAATCCAAGAAGCCATTTGATATTCCTTATTAGATTATTATTAAGATGGTAAAGTCACAGAAGATATTTTAGGAAATACTAACATCCAATATACATTGAAAAAGAAAATTCATTAACCAAGAAAAGGAAATGGTCTAACTGGTACAAAAAATAAAAATGAACTTTTAAAGATTTTTTTTATAGGCTTAAGCTCCCACTATCTATCTATAGTACAGCTGAAAAAGACAGTATAACCTGGTCTTTCATGGCCTAGTTCCAAACAGAAAGTTAAAATATGCACTCTCTTCCAAATATGATTTTTAATTTGATATGAAGGCAAAATAATTTGAATTATACAGTTGCATTGTTACCTAGTTCATTAGAATGCATTAGAACTCATTCAGGCATTGCCCTTCTTCAGGCAAAATTACATAGCCTAGCATAGACTACACTTTATAAAATGAAATTCAGCATGAAGGCAAATTAAAGACATATGAAATGTACTTTCCACATGCTATTAGGGGTAGCTACTCTCTTCCCTTCACATTTCCCTATCTGCCTTCCTCCTCCAACCCTCAAGTACCTCAGACTGCAACTAAGCAGCACATACACAAATAAAGATAGGTACGTACATAAAGAATTCTCTTCCTGAACATCCTTCAGTTGCAGCTGCTTGCTGTCTTCATTGCTCTGATGTGCATCTTCGTCTTGAATATTGAAAAATGATCGAAAACCAGCATAGGAAAATCTTCCAAATCTTCTACCTGTACTAGTCTGACATGGTCTTACAGGTTTGGGAGGAGTGGTTTTGCCAGCTCCCTGACCCATTGCTACATGACATGATTGAGGAAAGAAAAAGACAAGAGACGTTCATTAGACAACAATAGGGCTTGGCAGTTTCCCTCTTCTCTAACACTTTGATTTACTTTTTTAAGAAGGTATTTTCCTTTTCTCTGAAATCTTTGCTAACCATATGATTATTAACAACATGAAGTGCTCTGAGCCCATATGTTATGAAAGCACACAACAGTTTTCATCTACATGAAGTAATACTGGCAAACACTGTTGGTACCCACATTTTACTGCATTTGTAGCAAATAACAGACTTTATAAAAGAAAAATTTTAAAATAAAGTCCAGGTGTCACAACTTTGTTTTTGCACTTCTGCACATAAATCTAACACAATACATATATCGGCTTGCAGAAAATATTCTCAAGCACTATAATGGAAAATCCTTCAGGTACAATTCAGGCAGCCCTAGGTAGCTTATCTTTCAGACCAGAAAAGTACAATTAATGATATCACACTTTCTGAAACAAAAGACCAAATTCAGGGAGAAGATTTTATTCTTAATACTAGGTAGTATGTTCAGGCATAGACATACAAAGCATTGCCCATGCACAGCTCCTTATTGCAGTAGTTTTTCATGTTAATGGAACTTACTGCTTTTACCAATAAAACATTAGATAAATTGGTATTTATTTTTGCCAATAAAACATAGGAAAAACAGTGTGGAAAAGCTGGAAATATTTTAATAAAGAGATTTTCATATCAGTTGTTAATAATATAACACAAGGGTTCATGCACAAAGGCTGTTGCTTGAACAAATGCGATTAGAAGTTCACTATTTCAGATGCACAGTGGCTTTTTTGTGTCCCTATAAGCCACTTCTCATCTTTACTAGATATGGAATTAACAAAGTAGCATTTCTTTTCTTGAAACTCACCAGATTAAAAAGTAGACATTAAAGACCAGGAAAATAAATATTGCCACTATTGAGTATTATGAACGTCACAAAAATAAGAAATCTATTTTATTTCCTGGCTATGAAACTAACCTTCATTACTCTTAAAAATAGAATATCTATGAGCAAAGACATCAAACCTTTGCAGAAAAAATTAGCAGGTATCTGAAGGGTTTTTTCTCATTTATCTATGAAGCTCTACATAGTTTGATTACATATGTCCTGAAAATATTTTTATGTATTTGTCTAACGCTGCTCATCTTGCATTAAACAAGAGAAAATTGCATTAAACAAAATAGCAATTTTGTTTTTAATGATACTACTCCTGCAGTCCTTAGAAAGGTGAAAGCTCTACCACCTTTTCAAAAAAAAAATCTTTGCAACTAATAGAAGAAAAACAGGTCTGACAATTTTTTTTAACTAGTCAGCCAGTTAATATCCTTACTAGGTCAAGAAGCAAGTAATTTTTATTCAAGCAAGCTCTGAAAATTCTTAAATTTCCACTGATTAAAACGTGGCTGGGCAGCAGACTGCCAGAGGGAGCTGACAAAAACCAGTCACATCCAAACTTCAAGAGCAGAATCCAAAGTTTGCTTAGTAAGTCAGAACAGCAATGCAGAAATATGTTCTCAAGTGGTTGAAACAAGGTAAAAATACAACACAATCGCATAATTCTTAATTTTATTTTGTTCTCTTAAAACAACAGTATTGTTCAAAAACAGATGTCCACACAAGAGAGTCAAACTCTCTGAATGCTAATATTTTATTTTTAAAAAATTGATGCTCACAGTATGCAAAAATATGTGCAATGCATGACATTTTTTGTTCTGAATAAGGCTTTTGAATACAGAGCATCTCATTGTGTATTCAGCTGTTCTTAGAAGATACAGCATGTAGTTATTATTCTTCTACCCTGGGGAAAATTTATTGGATCAACATAGCGAAAGCTTTCACCATTGGATGTCACATGAAAGTCTGGATGCCACATTTGGTTTTCAAAAGAGGTTAACTTCTACCTAGATATAAAATATCTCAAAATAAGAAAAGGAGGCATGCATTTATTTGCTTACACGCTTAAAATGGGCAGTAATTAGGCATCTGAATCCAGACACCAATTTACATGAAACTCTTCAGGCAATGAAGTTCATGAGACACACAATATCCCCTCTCAAGTGCTTTTTCCAGGCTAACTCAGCCTTAAAAGTGGGTATTGCTCTATCTTCCATCAGAAGTTTAATGGCTTATTCAAAACACACGCAATATTCACTGACAAGATGCAGTGCTGCGAAACTGGCCAGCCTTAGAAATGCAACATACCAGCGATCAAATAACTAAGGCAGGGCAAACAAGTTAATTTTTCACTTCTACACACATCTCCATCCTTTCAAAAGTCATGTTAAAAGGATCACCAGCAGGAAAGCATTTTAGATTACCAGAGCTAGAACAAAAATAACAGGAGAGGCTGTCTCCTGACATGCATGGTACACAAACAAGTAGGTCCAGCTTTTCCCAAGCACTGCCTTAGTCATGTGGAATACACTCCCTTCTGCAAATGCTGCACTAAGGATGACACCACCTAGAGCCAGCAAATTACAGGCTGTAGCACAGTAAACTTCAGAATCTAGACCCAATCCCACAGGAGGAAAAAAAAAAACAAAAAAACAAAAAAACAAAACAAAACTGTTTTTCCAGAAGTAAGTCAATGTTCAAGGTTACAGTAGATGCATGCACACACATGTTCACAACTTACTACTGTACCTTGAGCACTCAGAAATGATCCACTTTCTTGACCACAACACTACACACAAATCCCAAACCATTCAAATTTATACAGCCAAATGTAGGAGAACTGGAGTTACCTGCTCAGTCACATGCTGACAGGATTCAGTCCTCACGCATTGAAAATTAATCACCTCCCTTTATTTTCTTCACCATTACATTTTGTTCTCCCCTATCTTCTCAACTCCCTCATATCCTGTGCATCAGAGGCAAGAGAAGCAGCTGCCTTGGGTCAAGGAGGGCATGACTGAGATCTAAAACACTGCTCAAGGAAATTACCACCATCTGTGCAGATGCAATTGTGGCAACTGTCTGTGTACACTCACAGCCCAGAAGGCCAAGTGTGCTTGGGCTGCATCCAGAGCACTGTGGGCAGCAGGGCAAGGGAGGAGATTCTGCTTCTCTGCTCTGCTCTTGTGAGACCCCACCTGCAGTGCTGTGTCCAGTGCTGGGACTCCCAGCACAGCAAAGATCTAGACCTGCTCAAGGTCCAGGAAAAGCTCACAAAGGTGATGCAAGGCCAGAACACCTCTCCTATGAAGACAGGCTGAGAAAGCTGGGGCAGTTCTGCCTGGAGAAGAAAAGGCTCTGGGGAGACCATATAGCACATTCCAGTACCTGGAGAGGGGCTAGAAGAGAGTTGGAAAGGTACTTTTAACAAAGAGCTTGTAGTGGCAGGACAAAGGGGAATGGCTTATGAAAGAGAGTAGGTCTAGATTAGATATCAGGAAGAAATTCTTTCGTATGAAGGTGGTGAGGCACTGGAAGAAATTACCCAGAGAAGTTGTGACTACCTCAGCCCTGGAGGTGATCAAGAACAGGCTTGGATGGGTCTTTGAGCAACCTAGTTTACTGAAAGGTACCCCTGTCCATGGTAGGGGGGTTGAAAGTGGATGATCTTTGAGATCCCTTTAACACAAAGCATTCTCTGGTCCTGTGATTTGAGGCATACACCCAACTCCCGAAAAAGGCAATGCTTAATGCCACAGAAGCAGGCAAGGCTGTCGTACTTGTGGCTCCCAGAACTGCTGTGATCTACCTGGATGGCACAACTTTGTTGGAGCAGAGTCTAGTTCATAGAAGCAATGGTAAAAAAATCATATAAATTAAAGAAATCACTTTATCCAAAAAAGTCCTGAACTTCTGAACAAAATCCTACCTTTTTCTATGAGCTGAAATACTGTAAACCCCCCTCCTTACATACCCAGCAATTTTCATAGTTTAAAGAACAGCCAGTTGAGTTTCATAGCTTCCACTGAAAAAAAAATAAATATATATTCTCCACATAGTTTTATGAAACTTATCTGGATCTCGTTTTCACTTTATTACATAGAATTTTATTTCCTTCGTATCATTCGTTCGCACATAGGAGTGACCTAGGTGAAAAAAACAACTTGAAGAATGTGGCATGGGGACAGGAAGAGGAGTAGAGGAGGAGTTGGGAGGGAGCACTCTCTGGTGTTTTTCATCTCAAAGAGGGGAAAAAGGGTTGTCAATTTTCTGCTGCAGAAAGTATTTAACTAGCTAGAAATGTTAAGTTAGCTCCAAATACCTAAGAAGTATTTTTGTCAATATTTTAATGACTCATATCTTTT
This sequence comes from Serilophus lunatus, assembly GCA_013399895.1. Lineage (NCBI taxonomy): Eukaryota > Metazoa > Chordata > Aves > Passeriformes > Eurylaimidae > Serilophus > Serilophus lunatus. Next base: position 52,219 of record VXBA01005516.1, on the reverse strand, counting down.
TATCTTCTTAGAGTTTCCTAGCATTTAAAAAAAAACTGGTCCTAATCTCAACACTTGCCATGAAAGGAAAAACAAATCCTTTATCCTGTTCAGTTGTTCTTTCTTTTACATCTATGAATTACAGAAAACGTTTTTTTTCTACAAGCAGCAACAGGATCTTGCATTCTATCTTTGAAAAGGGAATGCATGTAATACTGACACAATTACTGTTCTCTAGGTTACTGTCTTAAAAAAATAAATCTGCATTTATTCCCACAAGCATATGAATTCATTTGGGTGTCAAAAGGAATATGAGTTCATTTGGGTGTCAAAAGGACAAAACTTAAACCAACACATATTCTTGGCACCCTCTCTCTTACCTGACTAATTCTAAATCATAATGAAGGCACATCCCTGAAAAACTCAAAAATTGCAGGTAAAAGTATTCACATTTTCTTTTAAACTCTATTACCCAATATTCTTTACCTGTAACCAATATTCTACGTCTCTTTTGTTCCTGTGGGTGCTGAAAGTTTCCAAGAGCAGATGAATTAAAAAGGAAATTGAATTAGAATGGAGAATTTTCAGTTTTCTAAGCACTACTGCTGAGGACTGAGAAGAGATTACTTCAGTCAATAGAAGAAAGGCATGCCATAATCCCAAAAAAGGGAGTGGAAAATTTCAATTTAAATGACTGAAATAACATATTACTGTCACAATTTCCCCCTCTTGCTACTATGGGCAAATTAACACAGAAATTCTTTCATTTTTTTATTATGCTCAAGAGCTTGAAACTACATAGAGTATCAGATAAATATTCAAAACAATGAATATTCAGCTAGAATTTAGTTCCCCTGTCCAAACTTCAAAATCGAAACTTCAGAACACCATGTGTTAAGGTGTAATCCTGTTAGGCAGCTAAGCACTACACAGGTCCTCACTCCACCACCCCATAGGAAAGGGAGGAGTCAAAAGGGTAAAAGTGAGAAAACCCACGGGCTGCCATAAAGACATTTTATTTTTGTTTGGGTTTGTGTGTGTGTGTTTGTTTGTTGTTTTTATTTTTTTAAAGAAAAAGATGAGGCAAAGAAGGAAAAGCAAGGAAAGAAAATGACACAAGAGACTCCTAATTTCTCAGCAGCAACCCACTAATGCCCAAATAGCTCCTAAATCAGAGTAGCCTGGCCAGCCTCTTTGACCCCACATCAACTTGGTATGCTGAGCATGACATCCTATGGTCTGGGGTATGTATCCACCGTCCCAGCTGTGCCCCCTCCAGCTCCTTGTACATACACCCTCAGCCTCCTTGCTAGTGCGGTGGGATAGAAAAAGCCTTAGCTCTGTGCAAGCCCTGCTCAGCAATAACTAAAACGTCCATGTCATCAACACTATTTTCAGCAAAAAACACTGAATGCAGTCCTATACAAACTCCTGTGAAGAAATTCAGCTGCAAGCCAGACTGCACGAACTTAGCATTACTGAATTTCCTTCTTTGAGGGTCTAAATCTGTCCTCATTTTTAAAAATATCAGCAGACTGTTGCATTAGCACAGCTGAGGTGGTAGAACTGAGCTATCCCAGTGCTGATTTTTCCATTGTCCTTAACCATCTAGCTGCTACAACACAAATTTGCATTATTTCTAGTTTATTTGTTTTGACTTGCTCTGACTTTAGCACAGTTCTCTTTACCATCCTCCACAAAACAGAAAATAGTTCAAATGCATCATTTTCATGTTCCTTGACTTTGGCTCAGGTCTGTGTTTGTTCTGACCAACTGGCAGCTCTGCCTTACTGTTACAATCTACAGCGTTTTCAGTTTTCTTTTTCAGTTTTTATCCTAATGGCTTCAGCAGAAATTAAGATTAAGTAACTGAAGTCCTAAAAGCTTGTAAAGAAGAGGACAGGGTATATGTCATGTACTAAGAAAGTAAGAGCAAGCCCTATCCTCCTTTAAAAAGCCAGCTTTAAGAATAAAAAGCCTTACTTTCTAAGGAGTTCATGTCGCAATCTGTTCTGTTTATAAAGAACACTGTTATGGGCTGCTAATCATCTTTTCCCTCTCCTTCCTTAAAATCACAAGTATTTGTATTCTAAATAGGTGTATTAAACTAAGGGCAATTAGTTTGCAATTTCGCAGCAGTTTTTACCTATTGCTTGTCAGAAGATATTCAGAAATTCAGTCACAACCACCCTCCAATTATGTCCTCTCTTTTTATGACTGTCACACTTTGCATTTCTGTTCCAGTTACAACTACAAGCTTTCCGAAGGATAAAGCATCTCTTTACAGATGAAAGACAGCAAATAAATGTCAATGCTCAACAAAATGCCAACACTTTTCTATACTTTAGGTAGAAAAGGTACACTTTTACTTTTGCCAGTGCAGATGACCCCAGCATACACTAAGAAATTAGAACACTAACTTTCTTTCTCCTTGGAAAACACAGAAAATCAAACACTAGAAGTACCTGAAGATGGAAGCTCATGGGCTGGAAACCCTTAGATGATGGAGAAGTAGAATTCATCAGACTATCAGACCCAACTATGTATTTCTGTATTGTTGTTTAGCATCTCATAGAACTATATTTATTAAAGCAAAGTTAACTCATAACATGTAATGAAACCTTATTCACAACCAGAATTGGAAAAAGCGATCTTTTTCAAGTTTGTT
>VXBA01005516.1:0-44808 GCA_013399895.1 Serilophus lunatus | reverse complement strand
CCCCGAGCCGCGGGCGCGGGCCCGTTCCCGGTGGAGGGGGAAGGTGGGAGGGGGCGCGGGGGGGAGGCCGCGGGTCCCTCCGCGCTGCCCCGCTCCCGGGACGCGTTCGGAGCCCGCGCCGCGCCCGCCGCGGCCAATCACGGCGCTCGCCGCGCCCGCGCCGGCCAATGGCGAGCCGGGGGTGGGGGAGCAGCGGCCAATCGCGTTCCGGCGGGGGCGGGGCCTGTGCGAGCGCACGTGGGACAGGACGGGCCGGGCCGGGCCGGGGAAGGAAGGGAAGGGTTGGAGTCTTTCCCGGCCCTGGCCAAGGGGGGGGGGGTGCTGCACCCGAACCATCCCTATGAGAGATGCTGCACCTTGTGATGAAGTTTCTCCTGTTTCCAACTCCTGTTTTTATAAGCTTTTTCTGTTAGTTTAAGCCCGGCCAGCAGACAGGCACTCGCTTACCTTCCCGCCCCCTCCGGTGGAATCGGAAGGGTGAAAGACGGAACAGCTGTGGGTTGGGATGAAGACGGTTTAATAGGGAAAGCAGCAGCTGTGTGAAGCAAAGTAAAACAGGGAATTAATGCACTGGTTCCCACGGGTAGACAGGTGCTTAGCCATGTTCAGGAGAGCAAGGCTCAACCACGTGTAATGGTTACCTGGGTATCAGAATCACAGAATTAACAAGGTTGGAAAAGACCTTTGAGATGATCAGGTCCAACTTACGACCTACACCATCTCACCCACTAAACCATGGTACTGAGTGCCTCATCCAGTCTCTTTTTAAACACTTCCAGGGACAGTGACTCCACCACCTTCCTAGGCAGCCCATTCCAATGACAAATCACTCTTGCTGTGAAAAGTTTTTCGCGACATCCAGTTTAAACTTCCCCTGGCACAGCCTGAAACTGTATCCTCCTGTTCTGCCACTGATGTCCTCGGAGAAAAGACCAACCCCCACCTGTCTACAGCCTCCTTTTGGACAGTTGTAGAGAAATACACGGTCTCCCCTGAGCCTCCTCTTCTCCAGGCTAGAGAACTCCCGCTCCCTCAGCTGCTCTTCACAGGGCTTGTGCTCACCATCCTCATTGCCCTTGTCTGGACACACTTGAGCGTCTCAACATCTTTCTTACAGTGGGTGGCCCAGAACTGAACACTGCACTCAAGGTGAAGCCTCACCAGTCATGAGGACAGGGGAAGAGTAACTTCCCTAGTCCTGCTGGCCACACTATTCCTGATACGGGCCAGGATGCCATTGGCCTTCTTGGCCACCTGGGCATACTGCTGCCTCATGTTCAGTTTCCTGTCAATCAGAACCCCCACGTCCCTTTCTGCCTAGCTGCTCTCCAGCCCCTCTGTCCCCAGCCTGTAGCTGCAGGGGGTTGTTGCAGCCAAAGTGTAGAACTCGGTGCTGGGACTTGTTAAATCTCATGGCATTGGATCCAGCCCACCTATCCACCCTGTCAAGGTTCCTCTAAAGTGCCCTCCTGCCCTATAACAGATGGACACTTGTTCCCAGCTTGGTGTCATCTGCAAATTTGCTAATGGTGAACTCAATCCCCACATCCAGCTCATCAATAAAGACATTAAACAAGACTGGGCCCAACACTGATCCCTGGTGGACCCCATTAGTGAGTGGCCACCAACTGGATGCAGCACTATTCACCACCACTCTCTGGACCTGGCCATCAGCCAGTTCTTAACCCAGCACAGAGTGCACCTGTACAAGCCATGGGTTGCCAGCTTTTCCAGGAGTTTGCTGTGTGGGATGAAGTCCAGGTAGACACATCCACAGCCTTCTCCTCATCCACCAGGTGAGTTATCCTATCATAAAAGGAGATCAGGTTGGTCAGCAGGACCTGCCCCTCCAAAATCCATGCTGGCTGGGTCTGATCCCTTGGCCATCCTGTAGGTGCTCGTGATTGCACTTAAGATGATGATGATGAAGACAAATACCATCACTACCAACATCAGTCCTTTCTTTTCCCTCCAACTTTATGTACTGAGTATGATGCCATATAGACTCTAATGTCCCTTTGATCAGCCATTTGTCCTTGCTGCGTCTCCTCCCAACCCCTCAAGTGTCAATATGAAAAGCAGAAACGGCCTTGGCTTTGTGTAAACCCTGCTCAGCAATATCAAAAACATCTGTGTATTACCAGCCCTGTGTTCAGTAAAAATTCAAATCACAGCCCCATACCAGGCACTGAGAAGAAAACTAACTCAACCCCAGGTAAAACCAGCACAGGTTTGAGTATTGATTTTTGTTAGTATCACTAGTTGTACATCAGGGAAGTCTCTAGTGATCAACTTTAGGTGGAATATTTCAATTAACATAAGTTTATGTTGTTCAACACTCTTCTCAGCATGAAGATTCTTACATTCTGTTCCAACAAAAAACAGAGTCAGTTATTGGAAAAGAAAAAAAAGTATTAGATGATGGTATGCAAACCTGCTTCCACCTACAGGAAAACATTTTTAGTCATTCATTTCCATGTTGAGTACACTCTAAACATAACAGGTAGGAATGAATCAGTTATGAACACCAATATCTACATGTTGAAATATGACGAACACAAAAGCAGATAAATTTAATCCTCAAAGAAGAAAACAAGTGAGCACTGGGCCTAATGAAATACGATTTCTGTGAGTGTATCCCATTCCTACTGCCATCCAACAACTCCTCCTTTTCATTATCAGTTCAGTTCTAATTGTTTGGCCATTCTGCTGCTCTGTGTTTTCTGCAACTATTTTTCATGTGCCTCCAATTGAAGCAAGACAAGTGACAGGACACACTGCAGCTAGTTTCTAGCTTTATATATGCTAATAACTTAGCCAGTACATGCCTGCCAGCTTCCAACCATAAATGAAATTGTGGAATTCATTCATGCTCCACGGAAGTGCTGACTTTGTCTGCCTTCTCACATACAGAGCTGACAATGTCTGCAGAACTTATATTAAAATTTAAGCATGTTGAAGATGGCCACCTGACTAACAGGGATGAAGAAAAAGCAGAAGCATTAAATGTTTGGGCGTTTTTGTTTTGCTTCCATCTTTTATAAACTGAAAAAACATTGGTCTGTCCCTGAGTCAGAGTACCACCGATGTGGGGACAGTGACATTTTGTTCCTGGACACTAAAATGGTAAGGGACCAGCTGTAGTGTGAATGTAAGGGATGAGGTGAATGTTCACAAGTCCATGGGTCCTAATGGAATTCATCCAGGGTACTGATGGAGCTGAAGGATGATATGGCAAGACCCCCTCTTGATGATTTAAAAAGTCTTGTGATACCGGGAATATCTCTGCTGACTGGAAATTTGCTAGTATTATTACAATTAACAGAAAAAGGGTGTGAGGGAGGATTCAGGGAATGTGACAGACCTGTGAGTCTAACCTCAGCACCTGGAAAAAATACGGAGAAGATTATACTGGACACCACTGAAAGACATTCAAAGAACTATGGAATCATTAGGCATAGTCAACGTGTGTTCAAAAAGAGAAAGTCCTGTTTAACCTAATTTGTTATCCTTCTATGATAAGGTCACCACCCAGTGGGTGAAGGGAAGGCTTCATTCAATGCGCATGCCTGTTTTCAGGATTTTGGTAAGGCTTTTGATACTCCATGCTTCTAGACAAATTGTCCAGCTGTGGGATGAACAGGTACAAGGTGTGCCGGGTGTAGAACTGGCTGAGGACAGAGCTCAAAGCACTGTAGTGAAGGGGCTATGCCTGCTGGTGGTGGTACCATTCCTCAGAGCTCTGTTCTAGATCCAGTCCTGTTCCACATATTTATCAAATACCTTGGTGCAGGAATTGGCAGATTTGCTCGTGATGATAAACTGAGATCCTGGGATCAAGTAATACCAGGCACAAAGTTAATTGTGAGAGGATTGGCTAAAGAGCATTCCTGCAGAAAAACATCTGGCATGCTGAACAACAGCAAACTTCAAATTCCTCATCAGTGTACCCAGGCAGCCAGGAGAGCAAACCCCTTTGTGGAATGCATCAGATGCAGCATAACTAGTCAACAGTTCTGATTGTTCTGCTGTACTCAGTGTAGGTGGGACCTATTCTCTATTCTCTTCTGTTCTATTCTTCTAAAAACTTTTTTGCTACAAACAGGTTGCTCTTCAAAACCATTAGGAATGAGCACTTATAGTCACATATGCAGACAGACTCGTGGAAAGACAAATCAATGAGGTGAGTTATTCAGAAAGATCAAGGCTAGTGTTTAGAGGCTAGTTATGCAATCAGTAAAGCCTAAATCCCTCAGCAACTGAGGATAGAGCTTCTCAAGTCAGGCGTATAAGGAAGACCATCCTCTTAAGGAATCCACTCCTCTTTCCCCCCGCTCAGGACTTGTATAAAAGGGAAGAAGAGAAATTAGGCACCAGATGTTAAAATAACCCTCTGTAGATATTCATTGTGCATTAACCCATCACTCCACAGAAATACAAAAATATTTGACTGAAAATGTCAGTCTAAATAGAAGGATATTATTACTGTGCAACACCTTGCATTTGTATCTTCAGCTTGGGAGCAAACAGAAATTCCTTCTAAGACTTGTTTTGCCGATTGATCATTATATGCCGGTAAAAACAAAATACAGAAGTCCATGAAATCTCACAGTTCCTTTCTATTGAGTTTGAAATGGTTGCATAAGACACACCTGTATCACTGATACACCCATGCAATCATTGGTATTGTATTCATAGACTAAACAAACACATAGATAGAAAGATCTACACATGTAAACATTTAGTATTTCATAAAAATCTTCTTAGTATTCAGACTAAGTTTTTGATTTGGAGTTTTTTGTTTGTTTTGCTTTTTGTTGGGTTTTTTGTTTGTTTGTTTGGGGTTTTTTCCCCCTCAGGAAGGCAAACTGTGGCTGCACACACTGATGTTGAACCTGGAAAGAACATACAGAATACCACTGTATCAAGGAGTGCCACTTCTTTTTCCAAATCTAGACTATTAGTCTTTTTAGCAAGAGAAGAAATTTTTGAAGGTTAAGTTCATCCTCCCTCACAAAATATTTCAATGAAAACTATGGCAGTGTACTGAAAGGCAGACATGGAACTATGATGATTCCTGTAACAAAATTCTACTCTAAACCATAAGCTGTCATGTCTATGTGCTTTCTTGAACACATCTCATTTTTTGTGCAGAAATTTTGTTGTTGTTTTTTTTTTTTTCTTCAGATTGTTGTTGAACAAATTATATTCCTTTAAGAAAAATGCTATGCAGCAGTGGGGGGAGATTCTGAAAAATTCTTGTAACTTTAGCACAATAGTGTATGGTCCCTATCTTCATTGTTAATTCTTAGTTTTGTACCATACAGTGCTTGGTACAAATCCCAGAGATTAATGTAGCCTCATGTTAGCTCCTTACATCTCTGACATAAGTCTTGTGGCAGCTAATGCTTCCTTATTTATTTATACTAGTGATTAATACGTACTAGTGGATGTCTTAGTTTTGAGAACATAGATAGAGTGTGAGGGTAATGAGTGCTTAGAGAAATGCATCACTGTTGATGCACATACTTGAGAAATTTTCAAGGAAAGAAGTAATGTCGACTTTCTAACTTAGCAAATTGGTGGGAGAGTTTGTTTCCCTGGTTTTTCAAGGACAAGATGTTTGGCATTCCTACAGTGCATATGAATGGTAGCTTCAGCTGTTAGATGTTAAGAATGTTGTACGTTTGGCTATTTCTGGATATTTCTGAAGAAATAAGATACTATGTGTACTTCACAGAAGAGTAAATGTTTCTTAGAAGGATGAGAATTGATGTATGCATACACTGCAAGTGATTTTTTCAAGTACAGTTACTCAGATGCATCCTAAAAACTCTGAAATTACAACACAACAAGCTGTAAAAACACAAATAACACAAACAGAACTGCAAATACTATCTGCTCTTCCCAAAATTCAGAAAGAGCATGTTGTGTTCCAGTTTAAAACACAGATAATGTCATATAACATAGTCATACTAAAATTCAACTGTTACTCAATGAAATATTCAGTCTAATAAAATGAAAGTATAAAATTTAAATTGGTTAAAATAATTTTACTGACACATTGTCCAAGGGGTATTTCTGCAAGGTAGCGTGAATTGAAAGCAATGTTATTTATAACTATAATTAAGAACAAATGTCTGAAAGAATATAAGATATACTTTGCAGATTACATAGATAACATCAACTTTTAGGTGTGCAACACCGTAAGTAACAAATACATGGCAACAATTACAGAAAGAATTACTCTAAGTCCATGTCCAGAATATTAGATTTTAAAGTACTTTTAGTTGATTAAGCAGATGATTTCAGCATGTCTGGTTTACTTCCTACCCTTGTACTTCAGAGTGTTTCCTTAAGGTCCTTTGACTCCTGCCACAATTGCAAAGAAAATTTAAAAAGATCTAAGTTTTGTCTTGATTCTGTAATAAAATCAATAAGTAGTACTTCAAATAATCAAAGATTCTAAACTAGCTTAGTAAAAATAATTTCTCTTTCTTATAGCTAACATTGCTTAATGTTCTTTGGATGGTAGTAGACCTCTTTACATCTCCAAAAACAAAGAAAACAAAAATGCAAAAAATCAAATGTGATTTTATTCTATGTCACATTGTCTAGATAATCTTCTTTGGAAGCTAAAACACAGCTATAATATATAAAAAATTGCTCTTCCATTCTGCATTTGTGCTGGATACTTGAAGAAGTTATGGAAGATAATAGTATTTAAATGGTTGCTCTATTGGTAAAACGTTGTTATTAGTAGAAGTTACTAGCAGATTAAGAAATAGATATTTTATGTTGTAATTACATAGACTAGACTAGACTAGACCAGAACAGAATTTTCAGTTTTAAGGGACATACAACCACCATTCAATTCAATTTTCTGACCACTTCAGGCTTGACCAACAGCTAAAGTGTGTTATGAAAGGCATTGACAGGCTTGGGCCATGTTACGGGCTAGATTCTTTTTTGGCAAATTTTTCCATTGCCACCATGATGCTGACAAACTGAGGAAGAGGAAAGGTAACTGAACTAAGCTAAGAATTCCTCAGCAAGAGTGGGGATGGAGAGCACGATTGTCTTTCAGCTTGAGAGTTAATGGGTTTTGATAACAGGCAGGAGAGGGGCATAGTATGCCTGACTTTTTTTTACTCCCTCCTTTCTTGGGACAATAGAAGGATTCTGAGGGGGACCAGCTGAGCTCACTGGACTTCTAGCTGCAGTCCTAGGAGAGGTCCCAGTGCTCCCTTGCTGGTGCTGTTTTTCTCCCAACTGCTGCCCCAGAACCAGACCATCTCTTGCTGCTGCCTTTGTATTACCCAGCCCAGCTCCCATCTCCAGGTGGACTCTGCAGCACCCCCCAAACAGAGAAAGGAGAGCCTTGCCTGCACCAGCCTCAGCTCAGAGCCAGCCTGACTGCCTCTTCCCGTCTCCCACTCTTCCTGTACTGGAAAAATGACGCTTGCCCATCTCAGCAGCAAAACTAAGGGAACACCCGTTCTGTGCCTGGTGAGCCTGCAGGACCTGCCTTTTCCCCCCACAGCTGTGAATACATCGAGGGGAAGTACACAGAGGGGGCAAGAGGGGGCGTGGGTGGTTGGGGTAATTTCTCTTGTTGCTGTTATGTTACTATTTCTTTCTTNGTTCAGGGGGTATGGTAAAGTGGAAAAGGAGTTTTCCTTTCCACTCCAGGAAGGTTCCCATCTTCCCTAGAAGGTATTGTTCGAATCTGGAGCAAGGCATCAACTAGCTCTCTAGGAAGTCTATTCCACTGTTACGCTATATGGGAAGTCACAACACCTGAATCCTACATATTAGTGATTCAGACATGTGCCTGTCATCCAGAACTCCTAAAATATCCCTCGTTATGGAACAGTAAAAAAAAAAAAAAAAAAAGCTCTGCAGAATAACTGAGATTAGTAAATGAAATACTAACCACAAAAAAATTCCCAGAGCAACAAAGTTTCAGTAAACAAACTTCTACATTCTACATGTATTTATATCTCATAATAATATACCAGGATATACTCAGGTTTTTAAGTATGAAAAAATTAGTGTGCAATCTTTCTATGCCCTAAAGTACTTTTAAATAAAAAACAATTTATAATTTGAATTCCCAGCTAGATGTCTCATCAGTTCAGTTCATTCAGCAGACGTGTCTTGAATCAAAGTTTAAATCCTAGCAAACAGATAGATGTTAAAACCCCAAACTACCCCCGACAAAATTCCACAAAAAGATCCTCAAAACATGTACAGTACTAGTTATAACTATAGACCTGAGACTCTCCTAATCAATATACAAATATAATTCCTGTCTATGCATCAATGCAGCACACATTTGGATTACAATTCAAAGAGCTTTAGTCAGGAAAACATTCTTTGTCAGGAAATTGCACAAACAGATGCAGAGGGCCTGCATACAGCCAGGTCAAAGGCCGCTGTCTCCTTGGATTCTTGTATTTCTCACACTTACGGTTGTGGAAATCTCTCCCAATACCTCCTTCCTAAACTACAACATGTTTAAACAGAAACAGTCTACGCTTCATGTCCTAAACAGCAGAATATTAAAAAACACTTTTACATCTCCTCTTCATCTACCTCAGCAACTTCCACTATTTCTTTGAACTTGTTACCTCCTAGCTGTGCAAGACCCTTTAAAACTATTCATGAAAGATCCAACAAAACTGGGTAAGATAAAAGCTCGTAGCTGGGCAAGAGTGTTCCCCTCTTCTGAATATGTAGGGCATGTCAGTGTGATACTGTAACACAGTAAAATTGTGACACTGTGTCCTGTAAGAACACTAAGAGGAATGAAAACTGCCATAATGACTGACTGGACTTTTCAGTCAAAAAACAACTGAGTTGTTTCTAGGATTAGTTTTTAAACATATAGCAAAATGACTGGAAAGGTCAAGCTGTGGGATGGAGATCCTGAGACACAGACATGTTCATCATTATGACTGCTTGAGAATGGTAATCTTTATCCAGTAACTAGTTTCTAGACTAAAACCAGCATTTTGTTGCCATTTATAGTAAGGTAGCCAGCGTAGTTTGAAGTTCTAACAACTATTCTAAAATGGCTATTTTTTGCTTTTCAGAATAGAATTATAAAATCTATTTGATAACAAAGCCCAGAGTAGCTGGAGTAGTTCTGTCAGTATTCTGTGCCGCTGACTGAAGCATGGCATGTGTGTCTATGCATGTGAGTTACATGCATTTTGGCACCAGATATGTCAAGAGGTCTGATGTGTTGTCATTACTGCTGTCATGATAATTATTAAATTTGAAAATTAATCCTGGCCTAGGCAAGGGGAAAGAGCCAAAGTTTTGGAAAGCTCCTTGAAAGCTCAAGGAAAATGCTTCTGAATTTGCACAGTGCAAGGATATTTCTGCTGCTGAGAGAAGATAAACATTACCATTCCCATGCTCAGAGAAGATAAGATTACCTTTCTCAAGCAGTCATAATAAAAAATATAATTATATCTTAGGAAATCCAGCCCCCAGCCTGGTCCTTTAGCTAAAACCATCATGGAAGGAAAGTTTGTCTTAGCTTATCTGTGACTTGGCAGATCCAAATTCTGCTTTTAGACCCACAGATGCAAGTTCAAGAATAGACAACGCTGATGTTGATGTATTTTTTACTTCTGACTGCATTTCTGGCAAAGACAGTATGATCGTGAGAGTCTTATATGTGTAACTGACAGTAAAGTTTGGACCACTGTACTTTTTTCCCCAAGTTCCAATTTATTCTTTTAGCCTTTCTATTAACACCCTTGGATACACAACTGCTCAAGACGCTCCCTTCCCCTTCTTGAAATAATGAGACATCTGACTTGAGATAAAGCAGATCTCACGAATTAAGGCACTCTTTCATTTAATAGATGTTACAAGTGAAGACAATTGGATCTTAAAATGGAAAAACCCCTGAGTTGTATAGCTGTTACAAGCATGTCTTTCAAACCCTCTTATGCAACTGATATTCAGAAATTATTACAAAATGCCNGATTTTTAAAAAATTATTTTAATTATTTTTTCTTTTCCTTGATGAATGAAGTGAGACTTTTTCCATCTTCAGCTGTTGAAGTTGAAGTATCCTTAGCCAGGACAGTGACACCACTATGTAGGATTGTGGATTCATTTTTCACTTCTTAGGTATACTTTTCCTTACTGAATCTGGGTTAAGAACTTTCTAAGCATGTCCAAAATTGCACGCACAAAAAGAGGTCTTGGCATAACAAAGGTGAATAAGCCTATTTTAGATGATAAATACACATGTGGTGATGTTACCTTTAAATATTGTGGTTAAGATTTTCAAGGAGGCTTAAGAGAGATGTGTCAGCCCCTTCACTGTGAAAACAGGTAGCTTACATTTAATAGATTCTGGTCTATCATACCTTTAAGTTTGCAATTTTTCTCAAAACTCAAGAGTGTCTGAATCTTTTCAAGTTGTACCGTGCAAGTAGTGCCACTATAGTGAGTCTTCATAAGCATGGCTAAGAAGGAATTCAGGTATCTCCCTGTAGTTATACACCCTGTAATTATGTAGCCTCAGCTGGTACCACCCTAGAGAAACTAGGACTGCTGCCTAACATCGATAACATCGCTGCATAGAAAACACCGGAGTCCTCCCTCCTTAACACTGCCCAGCAGAAATGAGTAGGATACTCTGGCTGAAGTAAGAGACAAAGTCTGCACTTGTTTTGGAAAAAGAAATTTATATCCCTTTTTAAAAAGAAAGTTTAAGAAGGGCAAATATAGTTGCAATGAAAACTAACTTACGAAAAGTGAAAAATCTTGCAGTTTTCAGCTACAGTTTCATGAAAAAACTAAATGATCAAAAAAATGACATGGTCTAACTATTATAAAGTTAAAATATTCAAATTCCGTGGTTAAATATGTCATCTCTGCAGTTTGGCTCCCTAATTAATCTGATTATTTGTCTGTCTGTCTACCTCAGAGTCTTTTCAAAGGCAGTGAGTTTTCACAGCTTCACTGTGAAAACAGCAGCACAGTCCACCCCAAATGGAATAACTCCCATGTTTGTTCAGCATCAGTTCTTTCATCCACAAGAGACCTGACCCATCAGTTCTCCTTTTCATAGAACAACTGACCTAAAAATGGTGCAAACAATATAATTAACAGAGCAGATGAAAATTCAGAGTGTAAACTTTCCAAATTAAATATGATGGAATAATTCATTATTAGAGTTGGAATTTTCAGTGACCAGAATCTGTCTAGGAGTTATAGGAATTATCTCCCTACTTGTCTTCATTCTGCTTCAGAAACAGCACCTGTAAGATTTTATTGATGTAACTAGAAAACCAGATGGCAATTTTGCTAAATCTTACAGAAAAAAAAGTGATTGATTTTTTACAGCCATTGTATAGGACAACTCAAGAATATTGAATTAGATATACGTATTGACCTATTTCAAACTAAGCCACCTTATTACATTTGTCGATTATCTAGTATACTATTGATTGCTAGATATTTCCCTATCCTCTAGAAACTGCTGTCTGTATGCATATCTTTGATGTAAAACATCAGGAAGATCGTGGTAGAAGCTGAAGGGTATGTGTGGCTTTGACCCTTACAGATCATACTGCAAAAGCCAAGTCTGTTTTGTTTATTCTATTACACCCTTCGAGCTAATTTGTTTTCTGGCAAAGAAAGTGGCATATATAAACAGTCTGAATTTTCTTTATTTATTTAGTTCATAATCTTCCCTGGCCAGTCAGATTGCTTATTCAAACTAAGCCAGTTAATAAGGGTACAAAACACAGTTATCTCACTTAAAACAATTACTGTAACATGCAAAATTATGTTCAACTTTATTCATCTATTTTCACTGCTTCTGCACATTTTCAAATAAGGTGGGTTGATTTTCCCGGTAACAGTATGTTAATTTATCACCTAGAAAATAAACAATGAAAGTTTTTCAGTGCAGCAATCTCATCTAATTTTAAGGGAGAAAAGTCTACCAACAGCCATTCTACTTTTATAAACATATAAATTCAGATATTTTCCACCCACTGTGTATATAGGAATGGAAAAGCTACCAGTCAGGTTTGATTAAGAAGCTGCACCACAGGACGTATTTAAAGAGACAGCATTCAGACCTGCATGCCCCAGAGATAACATTAAGGAATGAGATCCAATACTACTGTCCATACATAAGTAGAAAATAAATATGGTGGAACTAGTCTGGCTGTCTGCCCTCAGAAACAGGCTTTAAGGACAAACTCACCAGCAAGTCACACAGAAGGCTGGCTTGCAAAATTTCTTAAGTCATATGTCTTATTAAAGGAGTTAAAATGAATAATGGAAAACATTGAGACACCATTATATGTAGATAATCTACAAATTCTGGCACTTAATTGCTTAAAGTGAACAAATTGAAAGGTGAAGTCAGCTCAAAAAGGGAAGTTAGAATAAAATAAAATTAGGTCTCTCACAACATTTGCAGATCTCAACAACTAAATTTGGAGTGTCTCTCATTTGAGCAGAATTTCATGGAAAAATCCCTGGTGATCTATTCCGCTTACAAATACTCTTTGGAATTGCTTTCAGCAATACCTTATACAGCTAAAAAAAGCTGAGTGAGTAAAGACTGAACAGTTTGTAAATGAGTGTATATTTCCAGCTTTTATGGGGTTTGTTACACAAATTTTTAAAATTACATTATATGCTGTTGAAACAGAAAAAAGTTAAATGCTGCTTTCCAGAATGAAATCTTCCAGTTTCACCTTATGAAACCATCACCTTATATACTGATTTTTAAATGGATTTTTGCCTAAATGGAGATATTTCTGGGGAGGTATCCATTCTGAAAAACTGATATTTCAAAAAGAGATATTATTTTCATGCATGTCTGGCCTTCACTTCCGTGGCCTTCATAGTCCATGCAGGAATATGTAAACATCACAGCACGACCTGTATACTTATTATCTATCACCTGTTTTACCTATTTTATTGTTCCAGACAAAGAAAAACATCCCAGCCTCAAAGTAAAGGTACTGAGCCAAGGAAAGAGTGTTCTCGCAGTGCCAGAGAAGAATTTCAGCAGGCTATTGGCTACACACAGTCAATATAAATTTTTAAGAATGGGAGATATTTTTCGAAGAATTCAGTGTGTAATATATTCCTACAACTTGTCCCTAATGGTCAACTAGCCTCCTGTGCACTTCAATTCAAACTGCAGGCAATTGTTGTGGTCAAAGGCTGTTCTCCCCACACACTAAGAGCACGGATCTATAGAAGCTCATGGGATGAATTGCACTTTTGTCTAATGGACCTGTTAGCCAGCTATGCCAAGGTTTCCAGCAGTCTCCATATGCACTTAATCGTTGCCATTAACAAGGAGGAATGCTAACACAAAAGAGTAGCTCTATGTATCTCACACAGGCTATAGACTATCACAATGCTTAAGAGCATCCAGCCATCAGACGAGATAAAAATAGGAGGTTTTGGTTACAGATGAAGATTCTCAGTAGCAGACCTAGGTCTTACTCCAGGAGCTGCGGAGGTGCAGGGGCAGCATCTGCTGGCTGTCCCTAAAGCCATTTCTCAGAGGAGGCAGCTGTAACCGCTGCAAAATAGTTTTCACCTTCAGCTCGAGAAGAAAACAACCAAATCTGCTGAGCATGGCTTAGATCCAGCTTCTAGCTGTTGATCAAAAGAGAAAGTGATCTCCCAGCCGCCGTGCCTGAAGGGCAGGTGAATTTACAACCAACTTTGGTGCTTCAGCCTTGCGCTGCAGCAGCTTTCAAAGATGCTTTTCCCTTTCGAGCCTCCCAGGCTCGGGCCCCGGCTGCAGCGGGGACGTGTTTCCTCTCGTTAGGTAAATAAAGGAAAAGCCTCCGGCGTGAATGCAGGCAGCAGCCCCACCGTTGTGGCCCATGAATTCCATGGATCCACGGCCAGAATTCCCGGCTCCTGCCCCGCCCCCGGCAGCGCGGACGGGCGGCCGCCAGGTGACGCCGCGCCGCTGCTGCGAGGGCGCTCCCTCCACCCCGGGGTTAATGGACCGATAAATACGGGAATAGGTAGATGAATAAACAGATAAATGAGGATTTAACTGGCTTTCATAAGCTCCGCCACTTCCGTCTTGCCTCAGTGAAATTTTCTCTTGCTCTCACACAATCCCTGTCGTTAGGGGTTTTTTTGGGTGTTTCTTCTGCGTTTTTTGTTTTGTTTCGCTTGTGGTTTTGTTTGGTTGATTGATTGGGTGTTTGTTTTTGTTTTGTTTTGTCTGGAAGTGCTGATTGTGACACAATGCCAGGAAAAGTTAGCTATTTAACCAAGAAAGTCGTGTTCCTGGGCCTCATCTTGGCAGGACACCGGGTCATGGGACACTTCAAACACACACAAGTGGAAAAGCAGCGGTAGGCGTGGAGCAGTTCTGGCACCTGTGCGGCCCTTACACATGTTCCTTTGGCGATTGTGCTTGATAATACCTGTTTACCACTTCAATTTCTTCAAGGCTAGGGTTTGGGAAACATAATTTAACCCATGTTTTTTCAGAATTTGGAAAGTGTCCAAAGTATAATGGTACAAGCAGCTTAATATGCTGTGATTTCATGACACTACGGTGATTTAGCTGTTTTGGGGCTTTTTTTTGGCATCCAGAAACGACACTAATACCATAACTGACAGCCAACTTGTGCTACGTCACAACATAAAGAGGATTACACATTCAGATTACAGGTCCTAGTGTACTATGGAAATATCTAACACAGCCAGTTTATATCAGAATTGGAATGCTGTTGAAGAAGTAAGTGTTTGATATCTCTGTGACCATCACAGGGGTCATGTCTGCAGCAGCTGGAAGGCAACATGGAGAGGAAGTCCACAAAGTGTTTGGCTGGATGGACATGTGTATTCCTGAGCTAGCAAAGGTAGTAACAACAGTGCATGATGTCACTTCTTATGTCTAAGGGCTTCACGATAATCCACGGCTGCCGTTGCCGTGGGAGCTGGGCATATGATTAAAGCCCATAAAGGCAATGTTCCATAAGGTCAACAGACATTTGACTGACAGGCCAAAAACTTAATATCCCAAGAAGTCTGCAAACTAGGAAGCTGGAAATAAGTATCTAGTACTCAAGATGGAAGAAAAGCTCTTGTAGAAGGACTAGTGAGGAGTCTGTTAAAATATTTTTGTCTGGTGTTTTTCTAATGCAGAGCAAAATTTTTGTGAAAGTCTTCTGGTGAGTAAATGTCTTTAGAGCAACAACACAGCTTCAATCTTCTAAAAAGTGAGAGAGGGCTAGAAATACTTTGTGTGCCAGGAGAACTATAACTCTTCCTTAGACTGGTGAATACTTATCAGCTTTCTGACTTAATTGACTTCTGGATACTCCAAAATATTTGACTTCAGAGGATGCAATCACATGGTGAAAACCTCTGTGCTCAGAAGTGTGGAGGCTGCTGTGTAAACACACTAGCATTACTGTCAGCTGGGACAGAGTGTATTTTCTTCATAGTACCTGCTATGTGTTATAGTACCAGTGATGTGTCTTTTTGGATTTCGTGTGAGAATCATGTTTTAGTTGTTGATGGATAGTTGCATTAAGGCAAATTCTGCCAGTGAGGAGCTGCACAAGAAATTGGTTGGCAGCATGGCCAGGACAGCTGATCCAAACTGGCCAAAGGGATATGCATATCACAGAATGCCATGCCCAGTGTATAAACTGAAGGGAATTAGCTGGGAAGGGTGACTGCTTTTTGAAGATGGGCTGGTCGTCAGTCAGTGGGTGGTGAGCAATTGTATTGTATATCACCTTTTTTCTCTTGAATACTGTTACTTTTTCTTTCTCTCCTTATCATTACAAATATTGTTAGTATATGTAGTATTGTTTTTATAATTGTTATATTTGATTAAATTATTACATTTTTCTTATCTCAACCCATGAAGTTTACTGTTCTTCCCAATTCTCCTCCCTACCAGGGTGTGCTGGGGGGGAGTGAACAAGTGGCTGCATGGTATTTAATTGCTGGCTAGCATTAAAGCATGACAATTAGGCATTTAGGTAATTAGGAAATTCTTAATGCAGCCATTCTGTTTCAAATCTCAAAATATATTTTTAGCTAGAGAGAGGTTGTTAAACTTAGAGGTCGTTAAGTAACATGGGAATCTCATTGTCATTCACCCAGTTGCAATTAACAGGCAGTGTGGGTAGCTGGCAAGATTTGTTCGTTTCTGATGCTGGCTGGTGTGTTGACTTAAGTTGGAAATTCTAAAGATGCTGTATTACAACAATAAGAGGAGTCTAACAATGCTGCTGACTGCTTACTCATATTTCACTTAATAGAATCAGAGAATGCTCTGGGTTGGAAATGAACTCAGACATTATTTTAATTTCCACTTCCGCTACCAAGGGCAGGAACATCTTCAAGTAGAGCAAGTGGCTTAAAGCCCTAGTAAACCTGACCTTGAACTCTTCCAGGGATGAGTCAGCTACAGTTTCTTTGAGAAACCTCTTCCAGGGCCTCACTACCCTCACTGTAAAGAATTTCTTTCTAAGATTTATCCTAAACCTATCCTCTTTAATTTTACAGTCATTATCCCTTGTCCCATCACTACATGCCCCTTGTAAAGCCTACTTCATGTACTGGGAGGTGCTTTAAATTCTCCCTGTAGCTTTCTCTTCTCCAGGCTGAACAAATCCAACTCCCTCAGTCTGTCTTTGTAAGAGAATTGCTCCAGTTTTGTGATCATCTTCACGGCCTTCAACACCTTATTTTGGGGACCCTAGCACCGGACACAGCGCTGCAGGTGGGGTCTTACCAGAGCACAGCAGAGAGGCAGAATCCACTCTCTTGCCCTGCTGCCCACAGTCCTTTGGATGCAGACCAGGACACATTTGGCTTTCTGGGCTGTGAGGGTACACTGTCAGGTGATGTTGAGCTTCTTGTCAACCAACACCCCAAAAGTCCTTCTCCACAGGGTTGCTCTCAATTCATTCTCTGCCCAGCCTGTAAAATAAATGTGTTATGCTTAGGATTGCCCCAACCGAGGTGCGGGACCTTGCACTTGGCCTTGTTGAACTTCATGACGTTTGCACAGGTCCCTCTCAGGCCTGTCAAGGTCCCTCTGGATGACATCCCGTCCCTCCCGCCTGTCAACCCACCACACACCGGGGTGCTGTCAGTGAACTTGCTGAGGGTGCACTGATCCCACTCTTCATGTCACTGACAAAGATGTTTAACAATGCCCATCCCAGCAGCATCTCCTGAGGTGTCCTGCTTGTTCCTGGTCTTCACCTGGACATCAAGCCACTGACCACAACTGTTTGAGTGTGACTGTCCAGTCAGTTCTTTATCTACTGAGTGGTCTATCTGGCAAATCCACATCTCTCTTCTTTAGAGACAAGTATATTGTGTGGCACAATGGCATGGTAAGTCAAGGGCTTCTGTCAGAGCAATGGAGTCCTCAATCCCAAACCACTGTCAACACATAATTCTGTTTGAATGCATTGTCCAGACAGGTTGAAATCTTCTGGTCTGTTTATCTTTACACTCCCTTTAATTGCCTTTTGTCGTCCTTGTAACTGCTCTGTAACCTGACCTGCAGAACTTTGCAACCCATCTCACTTCTTGAACTAAGAATAGAAACAGATCACCTTGAAGTAACTCCTCAAGCCTTCAGGGATCCAGCTCAAACCCATCCCTTTCTTTTTAAAATCTGTATAGTTTTCCTGCAGTTTACCTGTAAGAGACAGCCCTTAACTTGTCTGTCCACCATCACTTCCCTTTTTTCCTTTTTTAACCTTCCTTCCTTTCTTCCTTGACAGACTGTGCAAGCCATTCATGTTTCTTCTCAGTGTTTCCTGCCATCTGTGTCTTGCTAACTTCACCTCTTCTTTCAAACTGCTTTTTATGCCATATCTCCTTTTGTCATGTCAGGTCCACTAATTTCTCTTTCTCCATCAATTCTACATGGTAGATTAAATTAATCACTAAGTAATATTTTAGTATAATTTCTACAGTATGTGTCTTATACTGACTTTCACTGCTATCTTCAGTGTGAGTGTTTTCTCCTCACAGCCAATAAATAGAGAGAGAGGCAAAGGGTGTTAGTCAAAAGCAGTCAGGATTTTCTGGTTGAGGAACTGTACTCTGTTTATTTCATAGTTACCAGAACTCTTCTGTACCATCCACATCTTCCAGAATTCGACTGGCCTTGTTACTGGGCCTAGAAGTCAGATAATAGCTCTGGCCTCCAGCACTGACACCATTCCAAAGGTCATACTTTCCAGCCTGCAGACTGGAATAAAGGACAAATGGATCAGAGTTATGAAGAATTAAGAAGGTTGCAGAGTGCTGTTATAAGAGCTTAACAACTTGTTTGTAATTTCACTAAGGATGTTTTGTCTCCAGTTGTTGTATTGACCAAATATCCCAACTAGGACTATGTCCAGGATAACATGGCAAATTTTTCCACAGAAATCTTTTAAGGTTAAGTTAGTTTCCATGCATTTTAATGATGAACAAAATGAAACAGAATGGTCTTCCCAAGAAAATGGAGAACCAGTTTATAAGAATATTTTTTGTTTTGTTTTGAATAGTGCTCTAAGTTATGAGTTATGCTTTTCCTGTATTTTGGTGTTAATTTTTGCTACATGACACGATCTTACGTGAAGTCCTGCCTGTGCAAAAACTGATACCAACAACTTGCCTGTGTTTTGATACAGATTTGGTCTAATAAATTCTTGCTTCTTAAAATATTAAGAAGCCTTTTCTTACATATGTACTATTTTAATCATGAAAATACCCTCCTACTGGTAGTTACAGTTAATTCCCTTTGAATAACATTGCTGTACTCAGGGAATAGTGCCATGATACTCAAGCTAATAGGCTATCCCTATTCTTAGCACCACAGAAAAACCATGAGAAATGATAGATTTTTTTTACAGCTGTTGCTGCTGGCATCATTTCTGCGAAGTGAATGTTATATCTTTTAATATTGTGGGAGTTTTTAATGGGAGTTGTCACAGGGCTTCATATGTGGTCTGTTAGATAAGTTGTGCTTGCATTATAGGTGAACACTAAGGAGGAAAAAGTGATGAAAATAGAATTGTCTAATTCACTGCGGGAAAGGAGTATCTTGGTTTTGGTGTTTGTATCTGTGAATAGTGATGTCCTTGTAACTGAGTACTGTGTTCACTGATTTCATGGCAGGGAATTACTACAAAATTTAAAAGAGCGTGTATGAAACAGAATGGCAATTTTTATAAACCTACAACAAATGCAAATTTTATTAATCTGCTGTAAGTCTTAATTATATGTTACAAATTAAAGAATAACTATTTAGGAAAGTTTTAGTTTAATCAGTCAAAGAAGCTAGATGATATGATACTTTACAAGGTTGTTATCTTTCAAAAAAATTTCAGGGCATTTTTAAGTAATTCAATTCCTTTTTCTAGGATGGCCTTGCAAAATAGTTTGAAATGTATTATTTCTCTTTAGTTTTCATGAAGATTATGCAAATTTCAAAATACAAGATCCTGGCCAAGGGAATCTGTAAAACACATGGTGTTACTGCCATTTTAGCTATGTGAAAGAAAGAGGTGTGCTTAAGTGGGTATGCACTATTTAGGTCTTCAGAATATATGAGGGAATAGGCAATAACAACAGACATTTAGAGTTTTGACTGTTTTCACATAGAGTTCCAGGAAGTTCAGAAGGTGCCCCAAAGTGGAAGATTTCTTTGGGATTTTTGATGTACGTGCATCTATCATGCTAATCTGTCACCTAATCCACATACTACAAAAATCTATAGTAATAAAAATCGGACAGCTAATTTTTTGTCTCCCAGATTTATGTTTTTGCGTCATCTAGTCAGACCCAGCAGCTTGTAGACAGGTTGCAAAGTAGGTTTTTCAAGTGTTTTTAATATGTAACCAAATTCAATGTGTTGAAAATGAAAAAAATTAAGAATTTTAGTGTCAGTAAATAAACTGAATTTATAACCTCATTGTATTCAAAAGGTGATGTGAACTTTGAAGCAAAGCTGGGGTAAGGTGTTACAGAAGTGCCTTGACAACATTTCTATGAGCAATCTTGGTTATCTGAAACCACAAATACCCAAGCTTTGTATGGTTAACTTCCCCTTCAAGAAGACTAAAGTAGACTATAGTTCTTTTAGTTGAAGGAGACTTCATTGAACCAATTTTTTCTCCTTAAGCTATTTGCTTCAGGAATACTTATGCTTTCTTTTGAAGCAACTGACATGACTGTCAGAGCACTGTTGTTTCAGTGAAAAAGGATCATTTTAAATTTTAATGTGTTTTTATGAGTTTGATTTCGCATTTATTACATTCACCTTTGTAAGAATGCAACATGGGATATGAAAAAAATAGAGTTTTAGTCCAGAAAGAAGATAAGCAGGACCTGTTCAGAGAGGTCAAATGTCATGTAAGAACTCTGACAAAATACTATTTCACGTAGTTCTTTATGTCTTGCTTCTTCCCTTTCTCTGTAATTATAAATAAACCACTTAACTGGTTCTTAGTTTAAAATAATCCTTCAGAACCACTATACCCCCCAAAAAACCCAAACCAGCCTAAACCTGCAATTATTCTATCTGGTATACTGCAAGAACATTAGAAAAAGTGATGCAAATTGTGATGCATCTCAAAAAAAACCCCAAACCCAAAACCCTATGTAAATTACACATGGGCACACATACATGTGCAAATGCTGGTCCATATCCCAAACAAGCTTATTCAGCACCCTGGCTGTCACACACCCTTGCTGTGTGACAGTGATTAAAACTCACATTAAACAAGAGACTTAATTTAAAAATATGATGCTTTCTTGATGAACTGCCCTGCACCAATGCTACACTGCAGGACTTTGTTCTGGAATTTTCCTCTCTTTTATTGTCTGGCTTCTTTTTATGAACAAAAAAGAAAAACAAAACAAAACAAAACAAAAAACCCCCAGAGAACAGTAAATAAATCTTCATCTGCTCACTCAAGTGTGACTTATGGAGTGGTCTTCCAAATCATTAGGAAGGTCAGATCTGTCCTACTTATAGTATTATCCCATCCAAAAACAGTAAAAAAGAGGAAAAAAGCTAAACCTATTAAAAATGATGTGTTTTGCCACCTGGCCCAGTAAGCCAGCTAGGCACTGGTGCTGACTTGTGAAGGACTGTGTTCTTGCAAGGTCTCTGCAAGAGAAAGTGCCTTAACAGCTTTCTGCTCCACCGGGGTAGACAGAAGAATTTCTATGTGCTTAAATGTGAGACAGTAAGTGAGAATCCCTGGCTATATTTTTGCTGAGTGTGTCAGATTTTCATTTGATGTTGTTGTTTTAGTTGTAGTCTGCATTTCCAGTAATAAGGGCAGAAAATGAATTGTGTATTCTGGCACAGGAACAGGAAGACGTCAGAAACAATACTGAAAATGCACCACTCGCTACAGAACACAGCAGCAATATGCACAAACGTTCACACCCAAGTGACTGTAGCATTTCTTTTCACCTTTGGCTTTCCTCAATTGTTGCAAGGGATCTTTCCTGGAGTTTCCATTATCCACTTATCCTCTGCACTTGGATTGCCTGTCAGCTGCTGCCACCTCTGTAGCACATTTAGGAGAGAAATTTGACATTTGAACTAGTAGCTATGGTTGCAAGCAGAGTGCTTTGTTCTTGTTCTAAAGGAGCCACAAATTCAGATAGCTTTGCAGCGTTGCCTTTCTCATATATGGAACATCCATCTCTACTGTGACCATATTTACTGGTTGCTGAACATATTGAAAATTTGCATAGATTAGGTGAGTCTATAGAAGACATATTATGCTTTTTGTTTCAGGAAAATCTTTTATTTTCCTCATCTGCTTAAAGATTATTGTTTTATGCATTGCACGTGTCTCTTTTTCATAAGACACAGACACTTTGTTTTTACACAAATTAGTATCTTGAAACAATTCAGCTAATGGGTGTTTCCCTCTAACAAATACTGTGTATGATTGTTTCTAACTTTCAAGATCTGTTTGAATCCAATTATGGGGCATGCATCATGGAGAAAAACAAACTAGAGTAGAACTAAAATGTCATATAATACTCCCATAATGGGTTTAAAATTTGTACCAATGGGAGAGGAATTACGTACATCATTTTGGTATTTCACCAAAAGAAGCATAGAAAGTTTATTAACTGTGTGTTACACCATATAGTTTTGTAAGCAAGTAATTTTCTTTTTCTCACATCATTACAGGATGTGAAAGACTTTATGGAGCTAAAAAAAACCAAAAAGGAAAAAAGGGTATTGCAGTTTGTAGTTTATATTTCATGCAGTGCTCTAAAGAAAATAAAGCATTGATTTAAGTGATAGCAAACTTAAAATGTGGGGTAAACATCTTCTAAGCATACTTTTGGTACTAAGGTGATATGAAGCAGGGGTTTCAGTAAGAATTTCTCTTCTTCTGACAATAACCCTTAAATTTGCACCTCCTATGCCTGCTGCTGGGAGAAAATGGCTAGAAGATGAATGCTCCTAAAAACTTTCTTCCTAATCTCCAATACTTGATTATACACCTCCGTTGTTAAGGTACTTGGGTACCAAGTCTGGATTTCTTGTTTTCTGACATTCCCTCTTCTTGTGAGTGATGGACACGAAACCCTTCAGGGCACGTTGACAAAGAATGTAAACTGCATCAAGCAATTTCAAATATAATAGCATTCTCTTTTAATATTAATGTCTTTATCCTGTACCAGACTTACAGAACTCCCAGGTGTACTCTGAAATTTACTTGAGTGACCATTTGGTGAAAGAAGTAAGCTCTTATTTGAACAAACCACTAGGGTTTATCCAAATTGGTCTACATTTTAGATTTAAGATTTTTAAGTAGTAGTTTAAGTATTATTTTTATTATTAAGTATTATTCACAGAGGCATCATTGTATTTCATGCTGGTAACAAGTTTGATCTGGAAGGATTTGGGAAAATGCCCTCATAACTTCTACACATGCCTTGTTATCTTAAATTTGAATTGTAGGCATAAGTCTTAGACAATGTAAAAACTGAACATATATAAATATGCATCAAAATGTCCCCTGAAGGTAATTAATTAGATTTTACAGGATAGTAAAACTCATCGAAGAAGGGGCGTGCTTATGTGCACAATCTGCTGAAGCTGAAAAACACAACTGCTTGATGAGTGTTTCTTCCTTTCTACCAGCATACCCACTGAGCTGGTAATTATTCTTGCTTTTTATCTAATCATGATAAGACAGAAAACAATCTCCTTCCCCTGCTTTTCTTCTTCCCATATCACACATGAGAAAGCCTCTGTATTTTGGATCCATTTTTATTTTTTCTGTGTCCTTCACAATTAATTTAAAATGTTTCAAATTATATGTACAGTAATTAATGCTCTTCAAAAATAACAGTGGCTATATGAGGCAGTTGTACTGATATCCTATTCTCACAGTCAGAGATATGAGACAAAATCCCTGGAAGATAAAGAAAAATCTTGTGTGTTCAATTAAAGTATGTCAGAATATTCATGAAGGCATTAAAGAAAAAACTAGGTAATCTTGGCTTTCCCTCAAATGAAAGAAGTTGACTACACAAATATCATTGAAAACCAAAAATGACACCTAATTTTAGAGTCATAACTGTGAGACAGTTAATAAAATACAATTTTATAATCACAAACCTTGAATTTCAAGAGAGCCCAAATCCCACTGAGCGAATAAAATCCCATTTAGAGATAATAAATTCCTTTGAATTTCCCTTTTAAAATTATATTTCTGGAGTTGATCAGTATTGACATTATTTATTTATAAATCAGCCTGAGTACATGAACTTCATGGAACTTTAGAGTGGGATATATATATACCTGAATGAAATTCATATACTTCACATTCTTCAAGACAAAGGCTATTCCTTTGTCCAACATCTATGTGGAGCTCACTATTGCCAGGACCCAGAAACTCATCAAATAAACATGGTAACACAGTATCAGGACCATAAGTTGTTATCTATTTTCCTATATTCACGTCAGAATGCAACAGAATTTCCTTCCATCTAAATGGAAAAATGCATATATATCTGAAAACAACACAGGAGTATTTTGGCAATTTAACAAGTAACATTGTCTTAGATGTCCATGCTTGTAGACTGTATTAATTTTAGTTTCTCCTTGTAGTAAAACCAGAATGTGGTAAAATACATGTGCAGTATTATGAATCTGATAAAAATCAATACAGAGAAATTAAATGAGAAAAAGAAAAGTGCTCAGGAGAAAAGAGGAGAGAGGTGGGAAAAGAAAAGGTGGAGTGAGAAAAAGCAGAAGAGAAATGTAGTGGGTTTGAAGTTGAAGTTTGCTGTTTTCTGAGGGGAGGGGAAGTGTTTGTCTGTTAAAGCACTAAATTATTTTCTTTTGTGTTTTCCCCAAAATTCCCTGGAGCAGAGAACAGAGTGGAGTTGGCTGATCCTGGCTCTGGGGACCTCAGGATCGGCAAGACCGGGGAGAGGTGCGGCAGGACTGGTTTGGGGCCAGGCTCCTTCCTGCAGTTTCCCGCGGCACCGGTTCCCTCACCCGGGCAAGCCTCCTGCCCCATGCACCTGC
The DNA here is from genome assembly GCA_013399895.1 of Serilophus lunatus. Taxonomy (NCBI): domain Eukaryota; kingdom Metazoa; phylum Chordata; class Aves; order Passeriformes; family Eurylaimidae; genus Serilophus; species Serilophus lunatus. Next base: position 20,225 of record VXBA01005516.1, on the reverse strand, counting down.
TGCTTCTTGCCGCCGCTAGGCAGCTGTTCGGGTGTGGAGCATTAGCCCATGTGACCACTGCTTTTCCTTCCCCTGCACTGCCATCAGTGTGGGAACCAGGGATGTGGCACGCATGGAGCTGTTCCCTTTCCCCACATATCAAAGTCCCGGTGTCTGTGGGGTTTCTCCCACTCATCTTTCCCCTTTGGGTTCCCAGGGGGAGGGTGCTTCTCGCTGGTTTTCTCTTTCAGAGGCTCTGAGACTGGGACATACCATCTAGGAGGTGGCTTTCCCTTCCCTCCCTCTGCTCCTCAGCTCACCAGTCCGCTTGGAGGAGCAGTTTGTCATTTTGTTATTTTTTTATTATTGTGTGACATTGTTGGGTAGTTATTTGCTGTATCTGTTTAGCGTCTAGTAGGATTCTATAGTTCTACAGAGATCCATAGAACATAAACCTGTTTGCTGTTGCATTTCTATTCAGTCTTTTGTCATTGTTGTGTCCCCTAGTGGTAAAACCACCACAAGAAAGTAAGTTAGAATGACAGAAGATCCATAAATGTAGAAAGCCAAGGCACTCTAACAGTAATTAAGGTAAAGTTTTCTATCTGAAGTTTTTTTCAGGCTATTTTAGTCTGTAATATGTTATCCTTCTTATCTGACCCTTTTTCTAGGCAGCTGCTGAAATCTTGCAGGTTGCTACTGTCAGGATTTTTAAACATCTCTCAGATTTTTTGAAGAGGTTTATGTCTTCCTAGTAATCAAACATTATTCCTCCCACAGAAGATTAGTATTTTTCTTTCACTTACACAGAAATCTAAGAGTAATCAAATTAGATTTATTCTATTTAAATTTTTTATATATAAGATGTTGAAAGATGTTAAAAAAGCACTTTCAAAGTTCTGCTAACACTGGCACAATTATATCTTCTTCCCGTCAAATCTTGCTTGAATTCATACTGTTAATATTAAAAATTTCCATGGTACACCTAGATAAGAAGTAACTAAAATAATATTTTATAATAATTATTAAATAACTATATTATTAAATAATAATATATATTTATTTTCATTATGGCAGTCATCAATTTTAAATTAGAATTATGAATATATTATGATGTAATACATTTAAATATATACCTAACCTGAACAAGAGAATCAAAAGCCAACATGACATATACAGAAATGCTGAGAAAAAACAAAAGAATCAATATCCAGAAAGGAATCCGGGGAAATCACATGGCTTGAAACAAAAGGAAAACAAACTGGGTAATGGAAGACATGCTGTGCAGAACAAGCAAATACAAACAGGATAAAACAATGTACAGAAATGTCAGAAATAGAATATGAAATGCAAGAAAAGGCTTAATGAGGCAGACAGAAAAATGGGCTTCTTAATTATATCATTGTAATAATGATAATGGAAGGGAAAAAGGAAATGTAAGTGCAGTTTGGTTAAAGGAAATAGTTGCACTAAGCCCATCCCCTGTTTTTGCTTTGACATGGATTTAACACAGGAAGGGTTTTGTCTAGAGACCTAATCCAAGGCACAAGGCTAAGAAAACAAAACCTTTGCACTGTACCTGACACCCTTCTGCAAAAGGAATCCAAATGGAGTATTGAACTCTCATTCTGAAAACACCTAATTTGGAGAAGTGCAGAATTTTCATACAGGCAATGTATAAACTTCATTCTATTGACAATGAACTGTCATGGCATTTGTTTGAGAAGACAGAAAGGTAAGAAAGGAGGATATAGAATAGAAAAAATGCAGATAACGGAGATGTTGGAAGAAGCGGAGTGCCACTAGTCTATTTGCAACAGCATTTTCATTTTCAAACAGACCTCTAGTAAAATGCTATCAAGCATATTTTGCACTGGCTCAGGTGCCAAAAAAAAAAATCAGTAGGCTCCCGATGAATGGAGCTTGTATAAGGTGTAAGGAGGTAACTAAATAAACCCTGAAAGTTTACAAGTTGTTGGTATGAAAATGACGATATAATTAATTACAGAAACTGTAATTGCTTTAAGAGACCATGAAAATACAGGGGAAGAATTCTAGTGAAAAAGTAAGAATTTCAGTTGCTGATAAAAGTGTTATTGAATCCACAGAAAAGTTTACAATAAAGTCTCCCATTTCTGTTTTCAAACATGAGACTTTGTTCAGATTTTTAAAATTAAATTCTAATTATTTTTAATTATTCCATGAATAAATGCTTTAAAGAAGAATGACATTAGAACCAGGAGCAGTATAGATATGCTGAGCCTATGATTATTAATATATTGTTGTAAAATGATGAAAATACCAGCACCTCGCAATTAATCTATTCTTAATGAGGTACCTCCGATAAACTGCTAGCCAGAAAATGAAGAGGTGAATATTGGTAAAACAGATGTTAAAGTCCATAAGACAAGAGGAAAGGAAAGAACGAGGAAACATTTGGTCTTTTTCAGTCTTGCTACTCTGAAGGCTACTCTGAAGGAAAAGCAAAACAGATGTGTCAGATAATATAAGTGTTTCAGAAGGTTAAAAAACTGTCTAAAAAAAAGGAAAAAAAAAAGGGTCAAGGTGAGGTCATCTGCTGTAAAGATTAAAGCAGCTGTTCAGGCATGGTCTGAGAACAAAAGCCATATCTGCAGCTGGGCAACTGCATTCTGACAGCTGGAGAGTACAGAATTCCCACCAGACACAACCTGTAAATGAAAGAAGTAGAACCACCTTTACAAGTCACCAACTTTCATGTAGAACCTTAGCACTTTTCTTGTCCCATGACTGCATTTTAACATCACCTATTACCCAGCCATATCCTTATTATTTGAAATATGATTTGTGATCTGCACTGATCTTGTCAATAGCGGAGAAAATAATTCAACCTTGTTTTCTCTTGAAAAGTGTATTCATACAGAGGCCATAGTGGGAATAATTTGTTCCAGCTGCAGGACTAATCTGCAGGTATCATCTTGTAACTTCACATGCAAACAGGTTATCATATCAACCCCTTGTCACAGACAAATACCACATGTGCCACTATCATGGCACAAGCCTAACTTGTACCAAACCTAACTTTTGTAAGAACGAACCCCCCCCAAAACCAGTAGGAGTCTGTGTTGCCACTAACAAAGGCAATGACAACAGAAAATGCTGGAATGGAAAAGCTGTTTATTATTGGACACTATTGGGAACTAAATTCCTTCAATTCTAGTTGCTTGCTATTAATGGAGGTATTTATTTATAATATTTGTGACAAACTTGGAGTATCCTTTTATTCAGCTTAACCAAACCCAACACTTTTATTGCCTGCTTTTTTGTGTGGGTTTTTTTTTTTTTTTGGTTGGTTGGTTAGGGTTTTTTGGGGTTGTGTTTTTGTTTGTGTGTATTGTTGGTTCTTGTTTGTTTGTTTGTTTTTAGAGGGTGTTTTGTGCAAATGCAGCACTCTCTGCTAATATTAAACCCACCAAATACTTTGTTACTTCAAGTAGGCACTATGTATCACTTGGCTGCTCAGTTTATAATGTAGGCTCATTACCATACTCATTACTGTGAATTATGGAAGTTTCCTGGCTGGTCTTCATTAACCATCTGGCACTTAGGCACTGATTTGTGTTTGTATATAACGTTAATTTTACAAAAGCACCTGAACACCCACTGGTAACATGCATTTAATCTGTTTCTCAGTATTTTTGCAAGACCTCAATGATCGTTCCATAACCATGTTTTGCTTTACCTCTGTTATTTTATTTACACATATGGATGAAATAACATAATTGCATGCATGCAATGACAGAGATATTTTTTTCTCCTCTTTCAACTGCTTTTCCAACAAAGTGTTTGTTTTCTCTGTCTTAGAAAGTGAATGCTTTAACGAAGTCTTGACCAGCATCAGCTTTTCATACCTTGTTTTTTTACAAAGCAGTGGTTTTGGGCTCAATACATTACAACTTGGATTTATCACTTTAGATGTGTTTCCAAATTTCTTTCATAGTTTGCTTCTGAAACATTGAGGAAATGTATTCTAGAAAGTAAAAAAAAAATCAGTAAGTACATTCTAATGCCCACGAAGCACAGAAATCTAGTCTTAAAGGATCTGAAGGAGGGATAATGCAGGAGAGATATAGCTCCTTTTCCTTTTTAAATTTTGTAAAATTGCTTTTCATTCTAGGTCTCAATCATTCATAATCTTAAGTGGAAACAAAATCATTTGTAATTAGTGCGGTATCATTATAAAATATATTAAATCATCAAGGTTTCCAAACACCCATTTTAAAACATTTCAAATATATTTTATAAATATTTCATAATGTTAACAGCTTTGAAACATTTATAATGTCAGAATCACTCTCTAAATCTCTTGAGAAATATATTACCTGCAAATTACAATGTTTGCATCTTCAGCAGAGCCTCCATCTTTCTCAGTTGCCTATTTCTTCAAATTAGTTGTGTGAGCCTACAGACTAGTATTTTTTATAAGCTTTTCCAGCAGAACTGTTGCTTTATGTAACTCACATTCTTGTACTACTGGGCTGTTAAGAAAAATCACCCTAGTGCTGATGATGTACATAGCTACCCCAGGCCAACAAGGCCTCATATGATCAAATTCCGAGTTTAATCACTCCTTCTTGGAAGTTTTCACCAAAAAGCATTGTAGGCAGGTCCTGTGTGACCAAGAAAAGTCACCAATCTATTTAACCCCATTGCAACATCAGCTGGTGAACTGAGATAACAGAGCCCTGTGGTAGAAGGTTTATACATCTAAAGTGGAACTTAGTGTGTGTCTCAGGGAGTAAGTATCTCTATTTCCAGCTCAGATTTTAAATAGTGATCCTAACTTGCTACCTGCTCCTGGATGAACCTAAAGATGACATATCTGATGCTGCTCCTTATAGACCAATCCAGGACAAATGCTCAGAGCCTGTTTCAGAGTACTGATGTTGTTTCAAAGTGATCTACACAGGTTCCTTCTGTTTTCATATTAATTTCTGTTCTCCCCCTCAAAGAATATAAACACACGATTTGGCGCCTCTTTTAGGAGTTTGCTGTTATAAGCTGCTGTAGTTAGAAGAGTGGGTGTGTGGGAAAGCTGCTGAGGTTGTGTCATTGCACAGCAGGAGGCAAGAGAGAACATGTGCCATCTTGTGAAATAGATATTTGGAGGACTCAGATGACAGCATGGCCTCAGGTGTTTTCTCCTAATATGTTTTTTTATTACGCTCCATACATCTTCATGGGGTGAATGCACATAGTAAACTCTGTATCACACATACTCTTCTCTTATGGAGCTTAGAAAAGAAGGGAGAGTCCTACTAAGGGCTTTCAAAGAAGAATTTTAGGCCTCTTCAGGAACTGCTCCTAGCAGGTGATGTCTCCCAAAGGAGACCAGCTTTGGGCAGTCCCCCAGTCAGTGTGTTATCAGGCTGACCTGTGTTGTCCACATATGCCATGTGCCAAGATGCTCGTGGATAACGTTAACTGGATTTTGTATTCCTTTCCTGGGACAAACAGCTAACCCAGATTTTACCTGGCTGTGCTGCAAGCAGTAAGGAATTTCCTCTCTCCCACAAGCCTTTTTTCCCTCATGCCTCTGAGGCATGTGGTTTTAGAACAGAATGCTGTTCAACAGGAACGAAAAGAGAGTGTGAAGCCACTAGCATAATAGCTAGTGTAAGAGCAGTAGCGCAGTAGTCAATCATATGCTTAGCACAGATGAAAATTAGGTAATTCATGTATTGTCCAGATCTAAAGCAGATAAACTCCACTTTCCTGAACTATGCTTATCAAGTAAATATATTGACTATTCTGCTGATAGGAACATTCAATTTATCTAGAAAGTTCCTGATTATTTTGTCCTGAGCCTACAAGTTAATTGAAAAAGATATTGAAGCATAAGTCTGACATAGCTAGAATATCAATACTATCAGAGAGAGTGACAGTAAACTAAACATAATATAATGAAATTGTATACTGCAGACACTCTATAAAGTCTTTCTTTTAAACTGAATTAGCATTGAGATGCTGCATTACTGATCTCAGCAGGTACATCCTCTTACCATAGGACTGGGACCTTTGCACGAGTATCATGACACAAATGGTAAATAGTAGGACCTGTGAGAATCTGTGGACAAACCCTTGGTCTTCTGACACCTGGTAAAGCTGTCAAGGACTCTGAGCACCTCAGAAGGGTGCAATGTTCACCATCCTCACTGAAACTGGACAGCAGTCTGAAATAGAGAAAGCATTTGACAAAACGTGTGTGAACTTGTTCACAGTTTGAGAATAGAGCCCTTAATGTTTTCCAGACATTAGATTGAAAAAGTACAAGTCCCAATCTCTTTCTAGTGAAACAAAGCAAATACACTAGAAACCATTTCTTTTTGCAGACACCTCCTGCCTCTGAGGCTTTTTCTGCAGTGCTTTCTGTCTGTGCCAAGTCCCCTAGAGGCATTTGAGCACAGGGGTGCTGCTGCTGCTAAAATTCCCCTGTGTGATTCTGTTACACCCTGCTCTTGCTACCTGCTTCTGACCCCACTAGAAATCCAGTCAGATGGGAAATTTGATCCTTTAGGGCTTATTTTTTATGTCCTCTTATGCTTTCCACATACATGAAGGAAGCAGCCTGATCACTTTTTTAAATAACATAATTTTAACTAATGCTTTCATTACCACCTTCCTCATTTTGAGTTCCTACTTGTTCAATTCCACTGACAGTAGGAATAGCACAAAGAGCACTCTTTATGGAGTCACTGTTTGTATGACAATTATCTTACTTACAATAAGGCTGTGTATGACTAGTTCATTGCAATAGATGGAATATATTTCTATTCCAAATAACTCCTAATGGCTTTTGAGCAATTATCATTATTTGTCAGCTTTTGCTCTGCCTACAGATTCTCAGAAGTCAACACTTCAAATGAAGGATTTCTGTTCTTTGTTGTACTGATACATACAATTAAGCCTAGAAGCTAATAGGTCTTCAAATTGTGATGGCATCAATTAACTATGATATCCCTTTGGGTAAATTGCTAGGATGATAGAAGCATGATGATAGAAAACAGAACACTGTTTGCTTAAGTGAAACTGTGCTGCTCCAGATTGTATGATTATCATCAGTGGTAGTACAAGTTGTGGAGTAGTAGGAGTAAATACTGTAAGAGTACGTGTATTTAATAATAATAGAAAAATTAACTTGTATGTAGTTAATATGTACTGACATGCTTTCAAACCAGTGCACAAGCTAACCCTTCATAAGGATTTCCACAGCACTGTCTGTTACTTGCTGTTTCTCTTAAACCAACACTCATTACCTCCTACATCTTCTGAAATATACAATGAATTTTCACATATTCAGAAATGAGCAATGATTAATTTAAACACCTTTGAAATAGGAATTGCCATTTAAAGTAACTATATTGCTTTCCAAATTAAGCCTCTAATATACGCATATCCAGAACTTTCAATTACATTTTATAGTGCCTATTGCAAACCATTCTGTTCTACCAGAAAATCACATTCTTTTCTGAATGGTACTGTCACTTTTATTGATCTTTATTGTTTAGTCACTGCTGCCAAAGCCTCTCTACCTTGTTCAACAGAATATGTCAGTGTAGCCCTTTCCTTTGAAAGAAGACACTATATTTTGTCAGAGGTTAGGGCTTTCTTTGTATAAGCAGTTGTCACTGCTGTTGTAAAGCTTGCCTGTATGGAGACTGACCAGTTGTTCACACGTGTGACCTGAAGCAACATGCATATGTTTTCCAGGAAACATTGTTATTGCATGAATAAACCTCAAATTAATTTCACTATTATTCTGTGCAGCTGCATATTGTGATTAGGTGGTGGAAGTCAGTAATCACTGGCTCAACACTGCTCTGTACTTTGGAATATCTGTTTTGGGTAGTATTTATGAGAGCCATTAGAACAGATATTTGAGGGGAGATATTTTAGAGTAGGCGCCTTAATCATTACCTTTATTGTGGATTTATACAATGTATCTCATGTTGTCTTCAGCCTGCAAGTTCCCAGAGAATGGCTATTTATTTTGCATCCTTTTCATATACAATGGGGAAGCAACAATCTCTGGAGGACAGTAGTACTACCACTGCTGAGTGAAATTTGCCTTTGTATAATTACCAATGTGTTCTTCTTTGGATGATGCTTATTCTGCTTAATCTTGCGTTGCTTGGTAGCTTGAGGTGAAAGCACAGTTAAGACTGAGTGTTGTGTTGCATAGTCTCTGTGCTGGCTCTGCAGACTCCCCAGTGAGTCAGAAAAGCTGTCTGTCAGCATCCTAAAATTTTGTCTTGTCAATATCATGACACTACTAATTTTTTTCTCACATTATAAATGAACATCAGACTGTTCAAAGTCAGGGGATCAGCTTCTGCCTCCATCTGTGAACATCAGTGAAAATAAATAAACTAAGAATTGAGTTGATCTGCAGAATGTGGTCTGTACAAGGAACAGCCCGGATGAGGTTGTCTGTGGGAAATATCTGCAGATTCTTTTGAATTATGGGTAAATAGTCATCACAGCAGGAATATATATAAAAACTTATGCTGCTTTTCTTTAATCTATTCAATGAAATATATATATGTATGTGGTAATCCATTTTTAATCTAGTATTCCTTTCTTGTTCCTGAATATAATCTGCTTATAGGGGACATTATTATCTTCAGACCAAGTGTTCCTTATTTTTTGGAAATTTTGCAAATCATGCACATATATGTAATGTACTTCATCATTATAAGTTTCTCATCAAATGCAGAGCCATCTGAAACTAAATTGCATCAGAAAACTTTCTGTAATTACCCAGTATATTCAGATATGTCATACATTATAAAATAAATGACTCCCCTTGAAGCTCTGTAGATTGGACTGGCCTTTAGGTTTCATTTACAATGATCCAGAACATTGGTAATTAACTTCTGAAGCCAGTCCATGAATATACAGTTGGAAGTATCTGCTATTTTGAGGAGGCAGATTTAAAGAAAAGGGAGCACAGAAAAGGGCACATTCATTTTTCTGTCATGTTTCGATAGCCCAGAATATCCAAACAGATTGCTTTTGTATAAGGACAAATACACTTACACTTAAGGAAGGCTGCCAAATGAAAGCTGAATTGTTGAGAAAGGACATCTGATAATATACTGTTTTAAATGATTAATAATTATTTTTTCCTATAATTGCTATCTCACAGTGATAATATTTAAATTAATTTGTAAAGTTCCCTATGAAAATCTGCAGTTTAGTATTCACTATCAAAGGTGCATTTCTTGAATTTTTCTTCTTTGTATGTGGAAAAAAATGTTATGGTGCCAATATCCTGAGTGTAATACCCACTCTCATACCCTCTTTCACTCAGAAGATCTGTCTAAAAAGCTAAATTCTGAGATGTAAAGAATATGATGGCCAGTCAACAATATAATACTTAAGCTTGTACTCAATTGTCACTGAAGTAGGATTTAAATGTTTAAGTCCTTTGTCAAGAAGGGAATATTGCAGAAATAAGACACATATGCAACACTGTTAAGGAGTTCACTGAAACTTCTTGCACTTATTCCAGAAATTTCATTTATTCATTCTATTTTCTACACAGCCTGCAGTAAAAAAGTAATTTAAACTTACTTTAAATGTTCAGTTAAGGATATGAGCTCTGGGGAGAATGAAAATCAAGACACCTATCCCCCACTCTGAAGAACACATGCTAAATATAAAACTTCACAACTTTGACTGAAAGTGATGTAAACCAAATTAAAACAAGAGGAATCATTACTGGATTAATTTTCTGTGTGAACAGATGTCAGTGGCAGTGAATCCAAAATATATAGACAAATGGGGATGATTATAGTGATAGCATACATGACTCTGGAGAATGTAGTTGATCTAGAAGTTGAAGCAAGTTGATCTACATTTGTTTTTAATGAAGTGAAGTCTTCAGTCCTCTTATTCCACTGATCAGGTTTCAGTGATGGTCATGAGAGGAAAACAGTGGGGTTGTTTGTTAAAAAATTTCCATCTGAACTGAGATTATGGGTGTAGGGAAAAGAAAGAGGCAGCTATGGGAAAAGCTCTGGGTACCTGTTATCCAAGGAAAATTTCTCAGTAGGTGTGACTGTGGAAGAAAATATGCTTCATGAAGCAAAGTTAAACAGCAATTTGTTTCCCAGAAGTTTGAAAGAAAATAGTACTGGAAAACACTTTTATTCTTCTTGTAGCCGTTTGAAAAAGGCTTTTGAAAGGGGGTGTAAGAGAGCAATCCACTTACCTGAGTTAAAATTCAATTTTCCTCAAAGCCGTTTCAGAAAGGGGGGTTGCCCCCGGCCGGGACCGGGGTGGTGGGCTGCGGGGAGAGGGGGGCCCTTGCTCCAGCTGCTCTCCCTGTGCCTGTGGGGGCCAGGATGGAGCAGGGCCTGAGCCAGTCCCGGTGCCCCCGGGGCCGGGCGGCGGCTCCGCACCCTCCAGGCTCCCGGCAGCGGGGGGCCAGAGCGGGACGGCGATTTCTTGTGCCTCCCCCCCTCCCAGGCACCTCCTTGCCCCCGGAGCGCGGGCAGCAGCACGCAGCCCCGGGCCGGCCATGGCCGGGAACTTGAGCACAACTGCCTCTTCTGGACAGCGACGGGGGGCCGGCCCTGGCACCGTGCTGGCGCTGGGGCATCTCTGAGGTGCGGCAGCCATGGAAACAAAGATGGCGCCTAACGACTGAGACTCGTGAGTTCTTCAACGAGAAAACACCGGATCTGAGGCGGGGCCCGGCCGGCTGGACCCACGGGAAGCTTGGCCAGGAAGAAGGTGACAAGATCCACGCGAGAACGAGAAGGCTTAAGAGTCAAGGCATGGCCCCACCCCGGGTTCTTCTTCCTCGGCTGCTTCAAGAGGAGGCACACAGCTCCGGTCCCCAGCACGTACAGGCCCCACACGGTGGGGTTCCACCCATTTCTCTCAACATGAAAGCCATTTCCAGCTTGCTAGCAAGTATCCTTTGGAGAGGGGGTGGGAGGGAGTTGATTTTTTACCTCTGTGTTTTTCAGAGAGCTTGAAGGGGCCGAAGTCCTTCCAGCAGAGAGGGAAGAGAAGCTTTTCCTACCTTTCCCCACTGTTTTTTTTCAGCTAGTCATCTGGCTGAAAAGAACAGTTTCCTTTCTTTTTTTTTCCCCTTTTTTGTGGTTTTTAAACCCCTTGTAATAAATTGTTCACCTGCTACAGCTCTTCAGTTTTCCGTCACCTTTATTGAACCTGCCCCCCTGAACGCTAAAAGGTGGATTAAACCGCCACACTTGGCCACTGAACTACAATAGTGTGCTGAAACCAGTGAGGCAATATAGCCTAGAAAAGAAAATAATCTACTTAATAGGGGTAAAAATTACTAACAATGTAGGCCTCTTAGTTTCATGATGCATTAGAATTTCTCCCAAAAGCTGTCACCAGGTAACTACTCACTCTTATTAGTGCCCTTCTATCAAAGTCCTCTGTCTTTACTGTCTTCAGATACTAAGAGCTATCATACCTTTTCTCCCTGCTAGTAACAAGGTTCTTTGCTATTTTAGGTAAGCAAGCAACATTTCCCCTTTCACTTTCCCCACCCCTTTCCTCTTCTGGGAGGAAGAGAAGGTTTAGGTTGGATATTAGAAGAAGATTCTTCACCCTGAGTGTGGTTGGGCATGGGAACAGGCTCCCCAGGGAGGTGGTCACAGCAGCAAACCTGACAGAGCCCAAGAAGTGGTTGGACAATGCTCTTAGGCACATAGTGTGACCTGGGGAATGGTCCTGTGCAGGCCTAACGTTTGGACTGGATGATTCTTGTGTGTCCCATCCAATTTAGCATATTCTGTGATTCTGTTAAATGCTTGAAAGATTTAATTTAAAGTCATTTGATCCTAGGCTGAAGAGCAGGCTGTTTTTTCCCTTTTAGATTTGAGGAATGAACCGCTTATCTGACAGCCTGGGTTGTTTTTTTTTCCAACAGTATCAGTTAGTATAATACAAGGTGTGTCCTCTCCCAGAAATATTTTTCTCATTCTGCTTCACAGTCTTTCAAAATTCATTCAAGTACACTTATTGAATTATGAGTACTGTGCCTGTAAGACACAGATGGACACCTGCACTATTTGCTCGTAGAATTATTGCTGGACCTAGTGGAATTCAGTGACTGGGCAGACATTATCTAGATTGACAAGTGAAAAAGCTTAAAAAAATATAGGACATTAATATTGTCATGGGCATCAACAACTTTCAACTTACTGTGTTTGAAGACACATTTCTAGAAATTGGCCAACATACAAATCACAAAGCCATTTATCTATGTAAGCCAGAGAGAAGCCACTGCAAACACATTTTCATGTTTATAAGTTGTACATCCATTATAAAACATGGAGGTCTAATATGTGGTTAGTCAATAAAATATTATTTGTAGGCAAATGATGTTTTTAAGATTTGTATAATTCAAAAGCTAGTAACTGGATTACTTTTAAAAACACAATGTTACAAGTTCTGCCCTTCTTATAAACATGTTTTAAAACAAAAGCAATCGAACAACCACACAATTATAAGCATCTTGATATAGTTCTACTTTTAGACAAATAGAAGGTTCAAAAAAGAATAAACAATTTAAAGGTAGCTTCCACAAAACATCGTGATACTTAGCTCTCCAGGGCTGTTACGCTTAATAACCAACAAGCTAGGTATGTGAACTACAAGAGCAGCTCATTGGAGTGAGCTGGAGTGAGTGCTTCGGTTACAAACTACAGAAGGTCATAACCACAGTTTTTTCTTTCAACGTCTTAGTGGAAGATCCAGCTCCGTTGGCCTATTCCTGGAAGCATTTATTCCACTATATTTTAACTCTGTAGTAATTAGAAGGAAAGCAGAGGTCTTGTGTCATTCCCTTCACTGCTCTTATTTCTTGGTTGAGGGTAACTGTTTCAGCTAAAAGATAATTTTCTTTTTATTCAGTTAATCATAATTGTTAGAGCAGAGCACTTAATGGCACACTGAAAGACTGTGGGTTAAGAGTTCTTGTTCTCTACTGTATTTTAATATCAGTCTGACTACTTTTCCATGTATTTGCCCAGAACTCAAATATTTGCACACGCACGTCTAGTAAATCTAGTAGCTGCTTGAGTAAACATGAGCACACTATAGAAACTTCCCATGAGATTTTTTTGGAAGATCTGCCATCAGAAACTGATTCAAGGTCTGACTTTATCTGACAAAATACTCAAAGTCTGAAAGTGAAAAAAAAAGACCCAACACTGTTTTTACACTTATTTAAAAGCTATATTAGTAGGCATTTTGAGGCATTTACTATTCTACTATTTATTGTGCATTTAAAATACATCTTTTATTTATTATGTATTGGTATTCTTTGGAGGAATGATACACTACGGTCTCATTGATGCACAGTTTCAGTCCAGGAGCCCTGCGTTATTCTTTTTCTACTCATCCTCCAAACTCTCTATCCCTCTTGTCCAGCTGCTCTAAACCTTCCTGTCCTACACTCCCATTCTCTTTCCCCAGGATGCACCTCATCTGTGGAAAGCTTTTGATTCTCCTGTTTTTCAGAATGGAGGAGAGGAAACTGTGTAGAAGTTCAGGATTACAGCTATCATTCTCATGAAAATATTTACACCTTTTTTTTCCCCCTTCCCCTCTGTGCTCACTATCCTCATTTCCCTTCTGACCTAGGGTGGAAACTGGACTAATCAGTTGTCTTTTTTCCTGGCTATTTGTGTTGTCAATCAGTGGGGAACCTCAGTACCTTTAAAAACTTAGGGCATAAAGCAGAAGACAAGACTGCAACATTGCATGAGTGGTTGATCAATATCCATTAATGTTCAGGCTCACAGCCAAATCCTGTATTAGTCCTATTACACAAATAGTGGAGCTCCCGAAGCACCTCGTGGATAAGTGCCATATTCTCAAACAGTGGGACTTACAAGACTTGTGAGCTATTATGTGGTCGGAATGGATAAACTACAGATTCTGAGTGATAAATGTGACAAGATATTTTATGTACTGTGGACTGACAATGTTGCTGCAGCAAGGAACAACATGTTTTTGACATCCCACAGTTCCTCAAGGCTAATTCCCAACCAGTGGTAGTCTGCATGTTTTCTTTCCAGTACATAGAAAACCTCACAGTTATGAGTTACAAATTCCTAACTGTTGGATAATAAATACTCCCTACATTAATTTGTTAGTACCAATGCCGGTGGAATGAGTTCCTTGCTTGTGTGGGCAAGTTGGGGAGAAAACAAAGGGGAGGAGGAAGCTGAGAGTCTCTTATGCATGTATGTGTGTGTGCATGCTTGTGTATGTGGACACATCCATGACTGTGTCTACCAGGTTTACAAGAGTCATTAGAAAATCCTCACATGTTTGAATTCTTTAAATAACCAACATTTTTATTATAGGCTATGGAAAGTACAGTAGCCAACAATGCACAAATACTTGATGTAACCAACCATGGAATTGTCTGTTTTTCTTACTTTCTGAAGAGAATATTTAATAATTTAGATGTTTTCTCTTTGTATACAAATATTTTCTCAAGCATAATAAAAAAGTTAGAATGTACGTTTTATTCTTTTCTGCTGTTCTATTAATAGACTATAATATTAGAAATGTCAAAGTAAGGATGAAGATTACTTTATGTTAGACAGATCTCCATTACTTGTCAAGTCATTTATTTATGCTATGCTTTGAATAGTCCTGATAATATTTGCAGAATGAGTCTCAGTGATACGTTATAGATTCATAATGATATTTTGAATCACAATGTTAAGTCTCTAAAGAAAATGAATCGTTTTTATAGCAAAGGCAATTAAGCTTGATTGTAACCATTTTTAAATCTGATTGGAAAGAAGACAAGACTAACAACTGTAACTGAAGTATAAAAAATTGTTAAAATATGGCTTCACTTTTCCTTCTTAGCTTCTGATATTCTGATAGAAAAGAAACTTGCTTTAGGGAAATACCATGCACTTTTTAATAAAGATATGAAACAGAGATCTGTGTATTTATTTTTTTATGCCTTTGATAAAGCATTTCTTGAGAACTCATAAAAAACAGGAAAATATGACTGCAAGAATCTTGGATGATAATCTGCCAGGACTTTTTCAATTTCTTATTTCTTAATAAGTTGGTTAATGACAGAAATAATGTAAACAGAGTATTTAAAAAAAATTGACAGATATTTCCTTTACAAAGATTCATATGCATATATTTGCATAGCTATTCATGTTTGTACATGTATATGAATGTGTATGTGCATTCATATGTGTGCATATGGAGAGTAATGCAAATGCACAAATGTGTTTATGGTTCTGCAATGCCCATTCACACTCAAGGGTTTTGGCTGCTCTGCAAGCAGTAAAGTGGCACAAGACTTCTAAGTCTTATTTCTTGTATTTGCCTAGTCAAACATTTTACTTCTAATTTACTGAAAAGGTATTGAAAAAAACCTGCAGAAATAATCTCATAAGCTTTTTAGAATCTGAATAATTTTATAGTAATGTTTTAAAGCAAAAGCCTGAAAAACTTCGATGTCTGGTGGTCCAGTGGAGGATTGAATGACAAATATACTGCACCTTGGAAACAAGAGCTGTGAACTTTTCAAATGCTTTGGCAGCAAAGTGATTTGTCAGAAACAATAAAGGACTTAAATTTATCATCCAACATGAAGCAATTGCTCTCTGAGTGAACTTTTCTAAAAATCACACTAAGTCTGTGTGAAATTAATCCATGGAAATTCAAGAACATAATTCTTGAGGCATATATGACCTCATGTATCTAAAGCTGTGATTTACCCTAAACTTATAATCTAGAGACTCTTACTGGTAATTTTAAAGTTCACGACATGTGTTCTTTCAGAACTATTTCTAACGGTTACCAGAGGATATATGTGTCATGTAAAAGAAAATCTTCAAGAAAAAAAAAACTTTTCTTGATATGTAGAGAGATGTCATGTCCCAGTTTTTGTGTTATTTTTTAACAATTATTAAAAGTCAATTCAAGACTGATGTTTAATTATGTTATATTTGGACAAATTTACCTTTACTTTCTGCATGTCAAGTGGTTGATTCTGCGTGAGAAAAACACTTGATGTGACCTGGAAATTCCTGACTTCTTGATCTGGAAAAAACTGAATGAAAGGAAATTCCAATAACCTCTTCTTGGATGTTAGTACAGTTGCTCTGTTCTTGTTGCATCCTTAGACATCTGAGCCTCATCCAGAAGACTGAATAGAAAATGCCAAAGCATCCAGTTGGATGTGTGCCACTAACTGCTGACATGCTTCCAAAATACACCTTCTTTAATTTGTTTACAACTACTTTCAGAAGTGCCTTTCATAAATTCTAGACTGTAGACATAGCAAAAGCCTGTGAAATATTTCCTTAACTGTACTGAGCTGGTCAGGATGAAGTCTCTCACTAAAGTCATTAATGATGCTTGAGCATTAAGGTACTGCTCATGCTGATGACAATCATTGATTTCAGCATACTGTGAACAAAAACAGAAACAGGGCTACTTTTTAAGATTATAAAAAAATCATAAAATTATATAAGATTTTACTCTCAGGTCTGCTTTCATAAATTGCCTGAAATTTTACTAATGTCAGAAATTGTAAACACAAATTAAAGCCATGTTTTTGTCTTTCAATAATATAAGAGGATAGTTGGAGTCAATTGTTGTTCTTGTTCTTGCATAGACAACAGAAATAAACCATTCTTAACTGTCAGGTAGAACTGTTATTGGAAGTGTTGTTCAGTTTTAAAGTCTGTCAACAAGAGATGTATGTTTAAAAGAACACCAACAACAGTTGTTGCAGAAAAAGCAACTGAAGGTATCACATACTAGGTAGGAACTCGTGTTCAAATGCCTACTCGGTAGGTATTGATTTATGTGCTAAGGGCTATAATTCTTGTCCAATTTGGACATGTATATCTAGATGTCTACCTACTGAAAATTGATTGCTTAGGATTATTTCAGAAACAAAAATCTTTTCCCATAGTAGCATACATTTAGAAGTTGCTGAACTCTCCATTTTCTACTCATCCATTTTGTGGAAATTTCACATGATTACAGGATACAGTGACTCTTTAACATTGTAGTACTGACAAAGTGAAAAGAATAAAGGCTGCTGGAGACAGAGTGAACATCCTTAGGATTAGGGTTATCTCTGTCCAGGATCTTGCTACTGATACACCTAAAGACTTTTCAGTCCTGCAGAGGTAGCTGTTGTCGCTATGTGATGGACATGACAGGTGACAGCATTTTCAAGAATATGGTTAAATACTTTTTCTTTCATATACATTTTTCTTGTGCCTTACTGGAACTCAAATAACACCAAAGGAAATAGCTAAGAGACACGTTTTGTGAAACAGACTTTTACAAACTCTTAGACTGAGAAAAATATGTCCATATTTTTTCCTTTCATTTCTTAATCAGACTAAGACTGTTTCTTATAAGCATGATCCCTTCTAAATTTCAGATCTAGGCTGCTCCAGCACTGTACAAAAATTAGATTAAATTTTTCATTATAAAATAACTATCAACTCATTAGTTATAACCATTTTCATTGTTTAGAACAAGAAAAAAGTACTGAATATATTTGAGAAATGCCAAGAAGATAGACTACAAAAAGCATTTCCATGAATGCAGAAACTCCACCAAGCCTAAAGGGAACAACTGACAGTCAATTCCATAGCAGAGGGGGAGACTGAAGAAAATGGTGAAACTTTTCCTATGCAGGGCTGAGGACTTTCACATTCTGCATTCCCACACTTGGGTGGTTGGTAGTATTAACCAACAAAGAGAAAGCAAGCATGCAGAAAAAATTCTTAACCTTTAGACTCTGTGGGGGGCCATTGTTTCTTACCACACTTTCCCTTACACTTCTAATTCAAATTCATTGCCAAACAATATACCACCTTCTGGTGTAGTTTTCTAGTGGATGTGCACAAGAAATATGCCATGACTAGTATCAAATCTTGCCATTATTTATCCATAAAACAACTGAAGCATACAGAAGTTATAACTTCCATGTTTGGGGTATTTCTAATTCTATAAAAAGGCAATTTCTTCAACATGCTTGCATAATAAAAATGTCAATGAACTAAAATTGTGCAGGACAAAAGTCCCACTGAAATTAAAGCACAGCAGTTAGATCATATCTGCATTTTAAACCAAGAAGGAGCTTGCTAGGCACCATGTAAGCCTCTGCCATGTAGGTAGAAATATCTTATGCATGCAAATGGTCTGTGGTATTTGGCTTACTATTAGAGTGGAAACAGGCAGAAAAAAATGATATCTTACATAATTATGTTGCTTTTTGATCATTCATAGTTGTTTTGCTTCCTTTCTTTCACTGTACCTTTGAGCTACTGGTCATTTCAGTCAAGGATGAAATTCTTCCCTACTGAATGAAATATTTAGTAGTAAGAAAATCTCTTCTGAAGCTGTTAAAATATCTATTATATTCTATCTCAAAGGCAGATTATTACAGCTCCCTAGCTGTAAGTATGTTGTATAAAGCTTGTATTCTAAAGGAGAACAAAGTATTAATTTATGAAGCCTCTTTCCAAAGAGATAGTAACAGAAAAAAAGATGACTCATGAATTCCACCATCACCTACATCTGTATTTCCTTTTAAAAATTATTTCAAATGAACACATATGTTCCTTTTCCTTCCAGCTCCATAGAATGTTTAAGGATCTGTAGCATATGATACAGAGAGACTCTAAAAGCAGCGAAGAGAAGGAACTTCTATGCATGAAGGAAATCTTGTAAAAAATGCTGTAGAAGGCAGGGTGATTTTACTGAGGAGACCTGAAGAATTTCAATTGACATATCCTGTGAGGCATATGCTCTGCAGTATCCGATGTGAGAGAGCAGCCATGAGAGAGCACAAGATTTCATCCCTTCATCATTCTGTCTCTGGAGAGGTGTGTTGCCATTTCATTTGTTCTCCTACTTCAAAGAAAAGGGACTAAACAACAATATCTTTTTCAAGGTAGTATTTTCATTCATTACATCACACCATTACACAGAATTACACAGAATTAATAAGGTTGGGAAAGACCGTAGAGATCATCAAGTCCAACCTTTTCCTAGGTTAACAACCTATCCAACATCAGTCTAACATCTATACCATCTAAACCATCTAAAACATGTCACTAAGTTTATCATCTAACTTATCCTTAAAATCAAATATAGCAGAATTTCCTGTTTTAAAATAAGTATTTCTCACGGTAATAATAATTGTCAAGATTTGTTATTATTAAAAATAATAATAGTGCCGTTTTTGTATGGCATCTGACTCCAATTCATGACAGCCTTGGTGCCGTCATGCTACCTGTGTGAACCTACATCTTTCTTGTTGTCCCATTAAACATCCAGATTTGCCTCTGATCATCTCTCTTCTCATTTCCTGTACAGCCGTTGTAATGGAGTACATTCCTTTCTGTTTTTTTAATGTAAATGTAAAAGAGTCAAGAGCACACCAATTTGCTTAGTGTCATTCTGCAATGTTCCATAATACTATGGAGCTAAGTGGTTGTCAGAGCAATTCATAGAAAGTAACCCACTGTCACAATTATTTTTACCTATTAATTCACTAAAATAATTGTCACTGATTATCTCTAATGTATTTGCTTGTATTTTGGTGTATTATGTTACTTTAGACACATCTGTAGTTCCTTTAGTCACATTTTTAAGCGCCTCCCCCTGCAGGCAATGTTTAAAATGTCATTAAAATTCTTAAAATGTCATAAAAATCCTAATCCCCTGAAGATTTTGAAATCCAGATATGGGTTATTTTTTTAAGATATTACATTCAACGCTGAGATGCACACAGGCATAAGTGAAATGGAGCAATTCAATTAATTTTATATGGTTACAGTCATACAAAATTTCATTAAATTTTGCTATTTTTTTTACTGAAAGACGAGACTAAGAGCGAGATAAAATCTTTCAGATCTGGCAGGAGTGTCTTTAGTGCATGCAGAAAGTGACAAAAAAGTGTTGTGATAGATTAGAAAGAAATGAATGTTAAAATAAAAAGACAGAAGTAAATATTTTGTCACTGAGCCAATAGCATAATATTGGTGTCGGGAGGAAATAACAAAACTGGAGAAAGTTATTATGATCCATATTACTTGAATGTAAAGATGAGAGAAAGATTAAATAAGAGAAAGTTGAAAAGGGCAAAACTTTGCAATTGGGTACAAGCTCTTTAGCATGGGTACAAGCTCTTTAGGAGA
>VXBA01005515.1:93334-107790 GCA_013399895.1 Serilophus lunatus | reverse complement strand
ACCCACTACAAGTAAGTAGCCTGGAAAACAAAAGAGAGAGAAAGTTGCCTATTGTCAGCAGAAAGGTATGTGCCTTGTCCGAATTGTCTCTAAATTAAGGTGATGTATCAAGAAAACTGTTTAGTATGGGTGTCTACTGAAATATAAAATGCTACACAGAATAGAAGAGTGGGAGAACCACTAAAAATGCTATTGCTCAAGGAACTTGAGAATAGCTATATGCAAGTATTTTGAAATGATAAGCATCAACTGTAACTGGTCATTTCCATCCCCACTTTCACTACAGTCCAACATAATTGAAAGTGCACTGCTTGGAAAACATACATAACATTTTTCTGTATGTCTGTTAAGAAAAGGGAAATGCTAGGAAATCTGTTAAGGGAAACACTAAGTTGAAAGTCAAACAATTATGGAAGAAGAGATATTATACAGAAAGAAGAAAGGAAGAATAAAGATCTACATCACCACAAATATTAACATTAAATAACTTTTTTAATTTTTTTTTTAAATTTTTAAAACTTTTTTCCAGTTCTACTGCTTTACAAAGAGAAAACAAAGTCAGTCACAGAGAGCTGACAAGATCATGTCCAACAGGTTGACCCCAGATGGATGCTAGGTACCCACCAGAGCCACTCTATCACTCCCCTCCACAACCGGACAGGGGGCAGAAAACATACCGAAAGGCTCATAAATTAAGACTAAGACCAGAAGAGAATAGAAACCGATTATGGTGACAAGCAAAACAGACTCAGTTTGGGAAATTAATTGAACTTATTACCAATCAAAATCAGCGCAGGAGAAGTAAAATAAATCTTAAAAAAACCTTTCCCCCACCTCTTTCTCTTACCCAGGTTCTGCCTCCCTCCTCCAAGTGGTGCAGGAAGATGGGGATTATGGCCAGTTCATGACAGGCTGTTTCTGCCACTGCTCAGGGAGAGGAGTCCTTCCACTGTTCCAAGCTGAGCAGTGGATAGTCCCTCTCACAGGAGACAGTTCTCCATTAAATTCTCCACCATGAGCCTTCATAAGGGTGCAGGTCATCATAAGAGTGCAGTCCTTCACAGTGTGGCTCAACATGGGTCCCCCACAGGATCACAAGTCCTGCTAGGAAATCTCCTTTAGCCTGGGTTCCTCCCTTTACAGGTCTGCAGGTCCCTGCCAGGACCCTGTTCCACTGTGGGCTTTGCATGGGGTCACAGCCTCCTTCTGGCATCCACCTGCTCCAGTGTAGGGCTCCTCCGCAGGCTACAGATGGATCTCTGCACCCCTATGGACCTCTGTGGGCTGTAGGAGGACAACCTGCCTCACCATGGTTTCCACCACACAGGTAACCTCAGGTCCAATGACTGAAGCACCTCCTCCCCCTCCTTTTTCACTGACCTTGGTGTCTGCATTGTTGTTCCTTTCACATAGTCTCACTCTGTTCTCTGAGTGCAATCACATCTGCACCATAACGTTTTTTTCTTCTTATATATGTTGTCACAGAGGTGTTACTACCCTCTCCGACTGGCTTAGCCTTGGCCAGCAGCAGGTCCATCCTGGAGCAAGCTGCCATTGGCTCTGCTGGACACAGGTAAAGCTTCTAGTATCTTCTCACAGAAGGCACTCCCATAAACTCCCTGCTACATGACTGGCCATAAAAACTCAATAAATTCCACCCTTAAGGAGGAGTGATAGGCTTGGTGGGCTCCTGGAAACCAGAAAATTTGAACCCACCATGTTATACTACCTCAAATAAAATGAGAAGGCCCAAAACCAAGAAAACCAAGAAAAGCAGTAACTCAAGACTCTGGGACAAATTTCTTTCAAGACAGCTTAAGTGTCACATAAGATGTTAAACCTATTTTCCCTTTCCTTTTCCTTTGCTTTCCTTGGTCCAAACACACTCATCTCTAATCCTGCCGTTGCCCCACCTCAATAAAATAAGACAAATATAATGAGAAGAAAGAAAGTACTTTTTATGAATCATTACATGTCAGAATCTGCAAACTATTGATTTTGTCACTATACTAGGGATGCAAAATATAAAAAGTATGGGAATCTGTGTCAGCTATTGGAGTTTGTCTAGTGGCTGGCAAAGGTAGTACTCATTGTTTACTTATACTACAGTATCTTTCAGAAGGTGTTCATGGACAGAAGTTTAGTAATCCTATATGCTATGTAAGCACAAAGAAAGGCATCCTTTTCTTGGGTCAAGAATCGTAAGATAAAATGAATGTTTTGAGGATGTGGCAATCAGTGAGATCAAAGAGAAGAACAGGGAGAGGCAGCTAGAGCAGACACTAAAGAAAAGGGCTGAAAAACATATCTTAGGTCACTCTTTCTGCCTTAGACAATAGTGACCACTTTTCTTAGACTGCCCATGGGCTTAGCAGCACATTTATTCATTTCACCTCCTTGTCAGAGTAAAAGAGTAGCTCACACAGGGGGAGGTTCTCATCATGAAAATTACACAATGTGAAAATTATGTAGGTAGTGTGGATGAGCATACATTTCTATGAGGGGCAAGTAATGTCATCTTTCCTGGGTTTTACTAGGAAGATTTCTTTACTGTTCCCTGCATTTCTTTACTGACCACTACATCATCATCAGTAGTACTAAAAGCCTTCGAGGACCAGTACTTTAAATTAATTAGCCTTTGTAGGCTGTGGTTCACTGGGTGACATAGGTATTCCTTGGAAATCCTCATGCAGAAGACTGGTTCTGGACTTCACATCTGACAGCGAGCTGAGATTGCTGGAGCTGATCAGGGCTTCATTCTTTATTCTGCCTACCAAATACACTCATGAAAAGGGAGACTGCATAAAAACTTCCTTAGGGCATTGCATCAAGAAGTGCCACTGGTGCAGGCAGAACACTGATTTGCCCCTATAGTCATCAGGTCTGCATTTCAGTCATACTGGTGATCCTCAAATGGAATCATGACCAGGACAAAGGGAAATAGCCCCAGAATGCAACAAGAAAACCATCTCCTTTGAAATCCTAACCAAAATAGCCTTGATACTTAAAACAGTCATTAAACCACCTTTTTTGAAATATTTATTAAAAATGAGAAAAATTGCTCTCCTAGTTTATTTATAACAATGGACTTGTGATCCTATAACAGAAGCAATTAATATTCAATTAATAAATAAATAGCTACAGGTATGAAATAATACTCTGTTCCATAATGGGCTAACAATTTGCTTAGGAAGTGGTTGATGAAGATCCTAGTTAAAGAAGAGGACATTGTTACTAGTTCCTCATTTAATTATTTTTACTTTCAATGCTGCCTTAGATAATATTCGTGCATTGCCCACTGAAGAATTCCAGCCCTCTTTCCCAGAGATAAGCACACTGACAGCCAAGATGTTCTCATAAAAGATTCCTTCCCATATCAACAACAAATTAGTCATTCATTTTCACATTCTTGTGCACTGAAATCAGGAAAGTATAAATTATTTACTATTCTTACACTCCACTTACAAAAGCAACTATTTTAGTTAATTGCTAATGTGAGCATGGCTTATAAACAAATGAGAAAGTGCACTGTAAACGTTAACGCTCAAGTATATAAAGTGGATTCTACCAGGAGTAATATTAGCACTTAGCAGAAAGACTGGGGGAATAATTCTTCATAGGAATAACTTCTAATACAAAAAAGATTTGTTGAGTACTTCATTTCCCTACATGGTAGTATAAAAATGGATCAGAGGGTTTAGGAGACTATTTCTGTGTTATATATTGCTTATAACTAAGAGTTTGTTTTGCTCCTTCTTATAGTGGAGAGTATTTTTATTGGTAGATACAAGAATATGTATGCATGCCTTTGTGATTATTTTAAAACTGTGTAGTAACCTAATGATAAAATCCAGTGAAATCTTACCTATTGACTAGATGAATAATTATGCCAGGAATGTTTAACAGCTTAACTTCATCCCAGAAAGGGAATCCTTTAAACAGATCCATCTGCATTGTTTTACTAGCAATAAACTCTGATACTTAAATAAAATAATGGTTTAAATAAACACATGCAGTTCACCTCAGGTTTGAATTAACAAGGGATCTTCAACAGTGCTCAGCACAAGGATGTGGGACTAGGTGGTTTAGTTCCTTTGTAGGACTGGATATGACAATTACTTTTGAAGGAGTAAAATAACTTTCCACACAGGTAATGTAGGCTCTGAAATTATAAGGACCATTCAGAATCATCATGCAAGGTAGTGAACATACACAAATAGAGTAGAAGCCAGCAATTTTCTGGCTTGACAGAGGGCTGTACCTTTCTCTTAAGACATTTGTTCTACGAATTAAAAAATTGTATTGAAACATTAAAGCCCGAGAATATTCCTTTTTCTTTCGTATAAAAGAAACAAGCTTCCATTGGACTCAGTGGTCCATCACAGTACCTCACCAAGATCTTGGTCAACTCCTCTGCAGATGTGAAGGCTCCAGCAAAGAAGCTGTGGCCAGGTGAGTTGGACACAATGTGACAAACACAGAACTCCACAATTTCTGCTCAGATTATAGAAAAAATAAAGGCTGGTGAGACTTCGGGGCTGTTGGTTTAGCAAAGCAGTAGACCTGCTAACAGAGGTCTAAGTTTCATGTGCACACATAGGAAGAAGGAGTCTGCAACTTACCCTTCTGTTATAGACCAGGTGCAGGATAAAGTTAATATGCAGAGTGCAGACTCACAGCCCACAGACCAGGCAGTAAAGACTGCTAGCAGGTCTCTCAGCATTGGACTATTCTTCTCCAATGGACCTGCATATTTCTTGATGAATTATGGAACAGAAGTTACTGCCACTATCTGGAGTTTAACTGCAGG
This sequence comes from Serilophus lunatus, assembly GCA_013399895.1. Lineage (NCBI taxonomy): Eukaryota > Metazoa > Chordata > Aves > Passeriformes > Eurylaimidae > Serilophus > Serilophus lunatus. The sequence goes on along the minus strand of VXBA01005515.1, from coordinate 102,980 downwards.
GAAAGCACTGAGACTCAACCTCTGTCCTGGAAGTACTCAGCTTCGTCCTAAGCCTGCTTGTCCACTCCTAGCAACAGCCCTGAATGCCACCATGCTTCCCTGCACTATCACACTGCAACACTAAATCAAGCTCCTGTCCACAAGTTAACAGCAGTCTTCAGGAAGAATTAAACGACCAACAGAAAGCAACACTGCTACAGTACTGAGCCCAGAGGGAGGCACTGGTTGACCTAAGCCCTTCACCTACTTCTCAACCATGCAGGTCTCAAGAGTGGGCTTTTTTTTGCAATGCCTGTTCAAAGACAACCACAGCTAAGGCTTGAATCCCACTCATATGTCTACCCACAGGACATAAGCCAACAAAAATTGAGATCCATGGATCACATATTTCTGTGACAACAGACCTACAGCAAAACTGCTAAAGAGATTTCTTTCTTCTTACCTAGAAATTGTGACGGAAGACAAGTTTTCTCCTCTTTCTATAATCACATTGATGTCACCACCAGTATAGGCTATCTTAAGGAGCTGTCCTTTGACAGAGACAGCCAATGCAACACACTGAATATCCTGGGAAGGAGGATGAATTCTTCAAGAAATACTGAGGCTTCAGAATGAATACTCTCATGGGAAGGGAAATCTGTCCCAGCGTACCTTCAGAAATTGCCTCCCTTCACATTTTTATTGCCAACGCTCACTAAGATTCCATGTAGTTCCAATATGACATAATATAAAGCATAGCACTATGCAGAAAATAAGCTCACTGGGCTTACTGAAACTGCTTAATTCTAATTTCAGCTTTTACATTCCTTTATGAGACTCTGATACATAGATTCAGCCTGTCCCTTCTCCCACTACGAATAATGGAAGCAAATCAAGGTTATATTGTCTGACCACAGAGAATTGTGATGCTCTTTTAAAAATTCAGAATACATGATACTGTCTAGATTGAAATAAGGTAGGACTTCCTGCCCACAGCAGGTTGTTTGTAGACTATAAATTCCTTGGCCCTTTTTTTGAATAAGTCGTGTTTTTTTTCAATTCACTCCTCCATAGCTGAAATGGTAGTCTAAGAATTCTCTGCAATATTCTATAGACCATTAGCAACCACACATGAACAGAAAAATACATAAGGAAAACTTTCAGTGATTTAAAACTGAGATACTTGTCAGTGAATTCAACAGGCCCTGTGTTCCCTCAGCTCTCCTGAGTGTAGCACCATAGGGTACCACAATGCACACTGTTCACTCTGTCTCTCTGTACTAAAAGCAAAAATGCTCTTCAAGGACAACTTTTTACAACTTTTTTTCAGAGGAGAATCTGCCACACTTTCCCCTGTAACTCAATTTTCATGCAACCTGTATTAGATACATTTTTGCTCTCCAGTCTCTTCCATTTTCTTTCCATTTTGAGAGACAGTAGTAGCTACACTAAGTGAAGTGACATAACTCAAGCAAGGCACAACATAGTCTCACTCAGCTTCGAGTGTCCCACTTGGACGCTTAGTTGTGAATATCTTAAGGTCTCTGTGCTGAGCTCTGTACAAGCACTGTGCAAAGGTAACCTTGCAGATATACTGACCCTCCCTGGACCACCATCTTCTGCTTCCTGGCCCTCTAGGAAAAAAAAAAAAAATCCGAATATAGTCCTCAGGTGCTGCAGGATTATCTGAGATAGGGGATTTGTTTTCCACAGTCCATGCCCTTGTCAGAAATTCAGTTCAGTCACATACAAGAATAGCCACAGTTTCAGAACACGTCATGCTGTTTTAATAGCACTTCCTCTCATCAGCTTCCAAGAAAATGTTTTGCTGTAGCAGCATTTCTTCTGTTCTGCATTTAACTATGATGTTTCTTAACAGTGCACCTCACCATATCACTCTGTTCCCACAGCCTATATATTTTGTATTTTTTCCCCTAAACTCAAGACATTGCATCTTCTGTACCTTTTAAGACTTTATCTCTGAAAGGATTCACAAAAATTGATGTTGTTTTCTGTTTCATCTTCAAGAATTTTTACATTGGATAGTGTTTCAATCCTTTTCTGCACTGAGTTCAGATATTTCTTACATATTCAAGGTTATCACAAGATCCCTCTTAGATCTGGCTTAACATATAACTTCTGGTATGACAGCCGATGAACTACAAGTTCCCCAAATTCCTTTATTTTTTAAACTGATGCTTCATAGCAGTCCTGTCTCTTAAGAGACTGGTGACTCTGCCACAAGGCACGGTTGCATAACATCAAGGGACGCCTTTTCAGCAGAAAATTGCATGAATTAATTGCACTCTGTAACATAGTTTCTGCTACGGGCAACTGGCACACTCAGACAAGGACAGTGAAAGACCAAACCCTGCTCCAAACAACGTAATTCACTTCCATCATGATGTAAGGGTATCTTTGCACCAGCTACTGATTTTTATTTGCCATCAGAACCTATAGCTGTTCAAAAATAAATGAACAAACAAACAAACAAACAGACAAACCCACCCTCTACATCAGTAACTAGTACTGCTAGAGACCATATGGCTTTATTCTAGGTTCCTGTCCTGTAAAGTTTATTACTGCAAAATGAGTTTTGTTTCCAAAGTCACAGAAAAGTGAAATAATTGTTCTCATGTGAAACCTGCAACAACAACGTAGAAACTGGTGGGTAATGAGTAGACATGACTACCCTTATCTTTGAATTTCCATTCTTTTCCTTAGACCCCAAAACCTTACTTTATAACTGCGGGTTTCTCTCCTCCTCCCATTTTCTTTGTGGTTTAACAGATAAATTCAGAGCAGGAGGAGGTTTTACCACTTTTGGTGCATGTAAAGACATTAAATAATTCTGTTATTCTGAGGCTGCTTGATAGTATGAAAATGACAACTGAACACCAGGGATAGCATTTTATTTTTGGGCTAACAACTGAGGGCTTCTCCAGTTGTTTTTTTCAGTTTAGCAAATTTCCGATGCAATTGCCTTGATATGAGCCCTTCAAGTTGCTACCTTCATTTTTCAAAAAAAACCCCCTCATTATTCTTTTCTCTTTTTTTTCTTTTTTTTTTTTTGCAAAGAAAGCAATTTTTAAACAACTATTCATTTAATATGAAATGTATGAGCTCGCATGCATTTGTCAAATCCTATTTTTATCTCAATAAAAAGGTGTCCCAGTAGTACATGCCAAATAAATGTTCTTCTAGAAATGTTACATGTAATGTATTCATGCTACTACATTCCCAGTCAAAATAAAAGAAATTCAAATTTCATAGAAGCACAGACTCACATAAAAATTGAGGCTGGGCAGGACAGTCTTTTCAATTTTCTCCAAGCATGGCTAGCTTCAAATTTAGATCATGTAAGTAGAAAAAGGTTCCAAACACTAATTGCTCATATAATCACTTGTTTTACACTGACATTCATTTTGTAATATTTTTACAATAAGACAAACCTTCTTGCCATACAGCAACTATTGTTGCCATAGAAGGACACAAACACCCTACTCAGAACACCGGCACAATTAATCATCAATTATATTTGCAGATGAGTTGGTATGCATGAGCACTGAGGAAAGCCATGATGAATAGCTGAAAGGTGGGAATCCTTCTCTTCTGGTTGCTGTGTCTACCAAGGGAGAGGAATAGGTAGGAATAATAAAGGCAATTTGCTGTCGTGCATTTTTCCATGAAAAAGTGAAAGGCAAATGTCCATAGCCTTCTCAGCTGAGATTTAAGGAAGCCCGCCTTTCTAAAGTACAGCTCACAGCCCCTATATTACCATTTTGAGCTTGGCAGAATGACAGCTGTCACGTTGTGTGACAATATTTGCAATAAACAGGTAGAAGCTTTGGTGCTGGGCCCATAGTTAGCAGTAGAATACAATGACACACTTAATTAATCATGTTAAAATAAATTATAGCTCTGGACTGTCAGATTAAACAGCAAAGATTCCTTCACTTATTGCTGAAATAAAAAAGAACTACTTTCCTAGTCCAGGCAGCAAAAGGATACTGAATATACTTTACTTCTGTCCCTGAACTCCTACTAGCTTCACAGAATGAGCCCTAAATTTTTATTTGCTTCCTAGTACTGTAATTGTAAGAGATGTCACTTTAGATGCATTTTTACGTAGGAGCAACAGCACATGTTCCTGCCTGGCAGAATGTGGATTATTCATGCCCATATTGCAGTAAGTTTCGCAGGCTCTACAAAAACATGTCTAAATTGGCAAGCTTTCCAACGCTTGGTCTTGCATCTTATCCACTTTGCAGGAGAAGGAAATGTTGCACCTATCAAGTATCCATATTGAGACATACTGTGATGAGTGACTCCTATGAATAATTTATTTAAGGGTCCAGAATATCTCAGACAATAGGTAACAAGATGTGACATCTTCCACCTTGATGCTATTGGAAGAAACTAGGCAATGCTAACTCTATAAAAACCAATACAAAATGACTAAATGGTCTCAATATAATAATCTAAACTGCATCTTCTCAGAATGAGATAATTTCTGAAAGATGAATATTTCTCTGTAATAAGACGTCAATATCCAAACCTAAAAATGGCATCTTTAGGAAAACCTTCTCAAAACAAAAACACATCTGCAAATGGCCCCAGAAATTTGGATTCATTATTACGCATAGAGGTCTTATTACTCCTTGAAGTCTTACTCACACAGTGCGAGACCATGGTATGGATGTCAGTGCAGAAATGATAAAATGCCCAGAAGATGTGAGTTTTGCATGGCTGTCAAACCTAGACTTTTCTATCATTTAGTGTAGAAGAACTGAAAGAGCAGAGGAGGAGTTACTCATAGATTTCATAGAAAGCAGAATCCTTGTTTATGTAATTTAATGTGGTGCAAAGGTAAACACAGATCTTGCATTTCCAGATATCTATAAAATTATTTTATCAATTATGATGTGCTTCAGACATTAAAAAACATTGTATATTTATTTTTCTTAATCCTTAGGGATTTTAAAAGGTTTCTTGATAAAATGTAAATTTTCATACATGTAGTCAAAATCATGAGACCAGAAAAAAAAAATTAAATAAAAAGCCAACTTTCAGATGACTCAAAGGAGTTTGGTTTTCATTTTAAGCAAAATATTTTGAAGACTTTTCATGAACACAAGGTATTTCTGGCTGTGATTATCATACAGAAATCTTATTTTCTACAATGTTTGTGTTCTAAAAATATAATCCAAAGCAAACTGGAAAAACTGCCTGCTAACAGATCATATTGCAGAGGTAAGGCCCTCTCTTTCTTGCAACTGCAGTCATCTGGCTTTCAGATATCAGGTGGGTGCAGGGGAGTAATTTCTAAACCATTTTGATTCTGGTGGGAAAATTTAATTAAGAAAAAGTGTAATTTCTCAGGGTTTGTTCCTCCTTCTGATAATTTTTACCTATGCCCACATAAAGAACCACAGAAGGCCTCCAGTGGCCATCTATTCCATCTCCCTGGCTGAGGCAGGACAACTGGTGTATCTGCCAGGCAGATGTTTGACGAGTCTTCCTAAAAACATTAAGTGATAGAGATTCCACCACCTCCTCAGGTGCCTTGTATCTTGAAAAACGTAAAACAGCCTTAGATGTCAATGGTGACATGAACATACACTGGAAATGTCTATGAAGGGAGATGTGTCCAGTTAGCTGAGACATCATTTATTGCTGATGTCTGGGTTTTGTCCAGATAGAAATCATTCTATCCTTCCCACAGAACTGAAATAAATTCAAATTAAATCACATTGTGATGCCCAGCATGACTGGCATGCTGCTAATCAGCTTCCTTCCAGTTTTAACTTGAAGATTGTCAGGCTTACTTCTCTGATTCTTAATGAGTAGCAAGTTTTGCTTCTTTCTTTCTTGAATTTCTCTGTCTTATTTTTAGCTCATTCTTTTCCTTCACATGCTAAAATGCTTTTAAGGAGTGAAGGAACTTGCTTTCCATGCTACTGTTTTGCCTTCTGAAACATACTTAAAGCTACATTTTTTAACAATGTTTTCTTTGTCCTAGCTATGACAGGAAAACATCACCATTCTGCCTTTGATGCTTGTCCTTCTTGTGATCCATTTTATTTATTTTGCATTTAATTCATGTCTACAATAACTATGGACAGTTTTTCCTGTTGTTTTCCTGACTCTCCATTCCTTTGGGAATTTTACACGAGTTGTTTAGCAATGTGTGCTAGTAGAACAGCATAGCTACACTCCATGAAATAGCTTTCCTCTTGAGGAATAAAAAAGGATGTATGCATCCAATCTTTCTCAATTTCTTCCTTCAAATCAGCTGGCCGAAAAATCCACTGCTGCAGGATGGCATGATATTATGTCACAAGTCACAGGATTCTCTTCTGAACTTAGGAAATGACACATGCCTTTCGCATTCATCTCACCTAAAGTATATTCAAATAAAACTCCCCTTCCACAACAATCTCATCTGCCTTTGCCTATGCTACCCGAGGAAATTAAATTCAGCACTGATTAAAATCATAGAATGAAATCTTCCTGTTTAAAATGTACCAGCAAAGAAGTTAAATGGAGGAGTTTGCCAGTTGAAGCGGAAGAGACCTCATACTCTGGGAACTCTGCTTTCCCCACAGACTTCTGCTCCTCTCAGTTTCCATACTTCAAAATTTCCTTTCTAAGATCAAGCTTAACTTTTGTTCTAGAGGAAAGGGAACTCCAGGGCAGATCCCCTCTGGTGTTGCATGATCTTTAGCACAGAAACTTTACCCAGACATGAAATCCAAAGGCTCAAATCCTCCAACTGCCACTAGCACTAACAAAAAACCTGCTCATTTTTTATTGCATACCCTTAAGCAAACTATGGCAGAAATGCTCAAAAGTTCTCCTCACAGATGGAGACTACAGTTGTCTTAGCAAAAATGCATGTGTATTGCTTGTACCTTGATAATCCTGCTCTCTACCCATATTTTGCCCTTCTGCCTTCTCCTTTCCACTGCCTACTGCCTTGAAAATCCTGTCTGCTTACATGCTGCCTCAATAATTTCACTTTTTATCTGGTCAAAAATATTCTTCTCAACAAATCTAGACCTAATCAAACATCTATACCTGCATACCAGCCCACTGTAAACTTTATATGCAAAAGCTTTATGCAGTCCTTAAGACCTCATGAAAAAGAGCTAATAGAAGAAAGAAAATATTTTTCAACCTGTGCAGTCTCCTTCCTGTCAAGTTTTATACTAGTATACTGCTTTGCAACATTTCTAGAGCAAACCCTATTGTATTACTTTCATCTACCAAGATTAGAGAAAGAAAATTATTCCTGGTGACATTGGAACGATGGTGGGGAAAGGGGTGTGAGGGAGCCAGAGTGACCTTGAAACCGAAATCAAAACAGGTGTTACAGCAAATCCAGTGAGAGGTGCAACAAATTTACTGGCTGCTGTTGCCTACTTTCCCTCTTCTAGGTCCCTTTCTCTCCCTGATTGACAGAGAAAGCAGACAGCGAGGTGCTCAAAGTGAAATCAAGAGTCAAGTTCAGGGAAGAAAACTGGTGAAGAAAGCAGAGACCCAGCAAGAAGAAGGTCCTGGAACCCACCTCGGGGACTTTTTCCGCCAGCAAGGGATACTGTGCCAGCAGGGAGGGAGCACAGCCATAGACTCTAGACATTTCACCTGTGGGACAAGTCTAGTCTCATCACTTGGGAAACACTACTCCAGAGGTTTTTTAGTTCCCTTAAATACCCATTGTTAGGCGAGTGCCCAGGACTGGCATTCCAACCAGCCAGTCTGTCTAATCCCCTCCAAAATCCATGCTGTTTTTGCCTTCAGCAATAGCAAATGCCAGAGACAGCAGTCTGGCCAGAAGAAATGGAACATTCTTTCTTAATTCTGTTTCTGCCTGTGTTTTTAATTCCACATTAAAAAAATATATGAGAAAAGAGCTGCCATTTCCCTCAAAATTTTTACTGTTTAGTATTCAAATTATAGCAATGCTTTTGCTCATATACAAAAAGCAGTCTCTATTCCAAAAGGAGTGTTTATTTTAAAAACCATTCTGTGTTTTTAGACTGGCAGATAGAGTAATTAAGGCATTTTTACAATTTTCCTGTGACTGGATTTTATGACTTGAAGACTGCAGCCTTGCAGTGCTCTGTTACACCCCTGTGGGGTCAGATCCATGCTATCACTCCATAGGCCTTAGGAGCTGCCACCGTCTCTCTGCAGTCCTGAAGCAAACTGAATCTTAATGAATCAGTGTAGAAGTGATTAATGGGTGCCAGAAAACATCCTACTGACTCTTGGAAGCTTGCAAAGTCAGGAACACAATGGGGAAACAGGTAAAAACTTCTATAAAGAACAATAGGCCAGTGAAGAGAATCATTTGAAGGATTCATAACTAAAAAGAGATTCCAGCTTTCCCCACCATACTCACTACAATCTAAATTCTTCAATTTTAGACTATATTTCCAGAGAAATGCCTTCAAAAATCTAAGGATTTGAAAACCATGCTCACTGATCTATGGCATTTTGTAAAAGCTAATTACATCTTGTGGTTGTAAAACAGGTCCACTTTTTGTCTCCATTCTTCATGATCAGATCATAAGCTAATTCATTGTTTCAGAAACACCAAATGTCAAATTAAAACAAGGTGGAATCTTTCCTCCTGCTCAGCCAATGCATACCTTTCTTTTGATCACAAGAGTTCAGATTGTCTTACTTTGCAAGTCCTTCAGCTTCTCACAAGGTGTTTTAAGTCCTGATCTTTGCACTGTGTCTGCAGCAAAGATTTTTGATATTTTATGTTATCTCTCGTTTGGCTGCTTTTACACAGGTCAGCCCTCGGCACTTGTACTAACCACATGCGTCTGGGTGAACCTTACCCCTGCTTCTTGCCCAGCTGATCTTGCATTCATCCCAGCCAGCCTGGATGCGTCCTACCTTTCCTTAGATTGCTTTCTCCTTTTTCACAGCGACACCTACAATGACTGAGTCATGGTAACGCATGCACATATATTTAGTATCTAAAGATAAACAGAGATCTGTCCAAGTGCAGCCGATATCTCTGCAACACGACTGTCTTGTTGCAGCCTCGTGGTGTTGTGCCACACCCTCGTGCTGTCAGATCCACTGGAGATGGTACGCTCCTCGGGGAAGGGAACACGCAATTTTATTCCGCGCTGCGCGCAGGGAGCCCTGCAAACGCGGGCACTGGTAGTCAGTGGTATCAACTGGTGATCCGTGCTGCTGCAGACAGCTGCCCCCTCACCCAGGCTAGGGCTGAGAGGCGTGTGGCCCAGTGCTGGGCCGCCAGGGCCGCCAGGCGAGGGGACCGTGGACCAGGCGCCTCTGGGCTAGCTGCCATCGCCCAGCTGCACCGCACAGCCCTGCCCGGGCACCCACGGCCCACGGCGGCTGTTTCGTTCTGGGCACACTCCACCGACGTGACACATTACATCCATATGGTGGGGGGGAGGGAAGGAAAAAAGACGAGAACAATCCCCAATGAGGAACTAGGCAGAAGCACATGTTCCTCTCGCTGCCGCTCCCCGTCCTGGACTTGCCTCCCCGGGTGAAGGCGGCGCCCGATCCCCACCGGCCATACCGAGCGCTGCCCACGAAGGCGGCGACCCCGCCATCTCCCTCGCCGCGGGCGAGAGCTGAGGGTCACTCGGGCAGGGGCAACCCTCGCGGC
>VXBA01005515.1:11915-92784 GCA_013399895.1 Serilophus lunatus | reverse complement strand
GGGGGGCCGGGCTGGAGCCCCCGGCGCGGCGGAGAGGATGTCCGTGGGGATCTCCGAGGCGGGCAGGGCCGCGGGGCGGGCTGCCTGCCGGTGCCTGGGTCTCTGCCGGGGCCGGTCCCACCGGTGGAGGGGCTGCGCCCCGCGAGCTCCGGCCCCTGGAGAGCGGCTGCTGTGCGGCGGGAGTGCATGTCGGTTCAGGGGTCCGGAGCGGTGAACCTGCCGGCCTCTTAAACGGGATGGAAGCTCGCATTGTGCAGTTTTCCTAGGATGTTAAATTATCATTATTATTTTAATGATTCTGCTGGAGGAGTCTTGATGCTTTACCTGCCGTACTCGATAGTTTTGCAGCCCTTATGAAGCCTGAGATGTTTCAGAATGGGATGTGGTTTACAGCGTCCACAGGACTTTCTCCGTGTGTATGTGTTTGAACTTGTTCAGCTGTAGAATCTCCACAGGCTCAAAACAATTATTTCAAAGACTGGAAGTGGTGTAAAGGTATTATTTCATGATGCATCCCTGACTTCACTTTCTTACAGAAAATAGTGTTCCCATGTGCTATTTAACTTGATCGTCTCCATTTGGAGAGCGGCACCACCGTACTTCAGAGATAACTGCAGTTTGAGTCACAGGTGTGTAGACACCTAGTGGGGAGAAGAGTCGGTCTTCAAGCAAATTTCCCCTCTTGCCCTTCAATCCTCATTATTTCGGTGACTCCCTAAGTATATTTATTAGTCTGCTCTGTCTGCGAAGCTCATGCTGCAGTGAGGAGAAGTCTGTGTTAGGCACTGTTTCCCTAAGGATTTTTGGAGTAAGTGTGAGTACAAGGAGGTACAAGGTTATTAAATATGTTAATGTGAAGGTGAATAAAAAGTTTGTGTCTCGTATTACAGGAGTGCTGTATCAGTAACACGCGTGCATTCCTCAGATTGGGCTGATGTTAACAAGGATATGTGGAGCAGAAATTTGTATTCTCAGTCACCAAAGGAATGCTAGCTTGTGTGGGAGGAAATGCTCGGGTACCAGTGGAGTGGGAGCCAGACATCATTTTCAAGAGGGGAGAGTAGAGGGGAAGTTTTCATGTCCCCTGTTTCGGAGGACTGTCTTGCTTTTTTCTGTTTAATTTTAAATTTTGTAACTGTTGAAATGCCCAAGATAAACCATTTCTGCTGAGTGACCAGAATTCTGACTGAACTCAGGGAAACTGGATTTAGGGAAACTGCTACCATAACTGCATTGAGGTTTTCTAACCAGATGCACGTTTTGAGTTTTTAAAATATGCTTTAAAATTGTCATAAGCACTTTCTATGTAATTACAACATTCTCATTTCTGTATTTTCCCATGATGCATAAGAGCCACAAGTGCTCATTTTAAATATATGACCATGATACATTTGATAATAAAAGATCAGAGGAATAGGTCATCAGTTGAATTATGCAGTGTTTAGAAGTATCGTGGACTGCCAAAATGCCTATAGGCAGCAGGAGTTAAATAAGTAGTGTAGCAGAGCACTTGCTGAACCTTTCTTAAAAAGAAAATAAGTATTTCAAAATATTTGAAGTAGTCAAAGTGGTAATTTCTAGAAGGTTTTGCTGTGTGCGTAGATGGTCTTGACTGGAAACATTTATATTAGTTCCAACCCATACCTAGAGTGTGTAACTGCATTTAGTTGCCTTGCTGAATGAAATGGGAGACACCCATGCTTTTTTACATTGATACTTGTACTATTTCTCCAGTTCTTGTCAGTAGGGTTTTCTCGGGTGGAAGAGTAGAGAAAATTATCTGTGAAACTCTATTCATTTTAATTGCAGAGTCTGTAATGTTTGGTAGCATTAGCTACACAGCATAGTTTGGTTTTTCAGAAGTGGCTGCAGAAATTTCTAATTAAAATTTTGGTGGGAGCTGGATACCTGGTACGCGTGGATAGATTTGCAAGTTATTAAAATAAATACTATTGTGCAGGCTTTTTCAAATGGGAACTCTAATTCAAGGTCATATAATTCGTTCCTACTGCAAAAACTGGTTTCAAGGGACGATAAGGAAGTTCAAGAACTTAACAAGATTTTTTTGCGTTCTGTCACAAGAGATGTTGTGCAATATGTTGCAGAGACCTGATGGACCAAAGAGGAGCCACATACAAATTAGGGCTCAAGTTCACTCACTGGCGGAGGAAGCCCATATGCATTCTTATAAACACTTCTTAGCTTGTCAGTTAGTCATATTTCAAAGGACTTGATGACTGAGACATTTGATAACATGATGTGGAAAAGAGCTGTCAGATGTTCCCTATTCCAGCCCTGTCTACTGGTGTCTCTTTACAATGCAAAAGGGAGTACTTCACAAAGTTAAAATCGGCTTTCTGTTTCTCAGGTCGTAGTACACAGTCAATACTTTACCTGCCGGTATTACAGAGTTCACTCAAGTCTTTTATTCAGATATAGTTTAGGACTTTCAGTGCAACTTTGAGTAGTTGGCTCTTTCTGGTTTTCAGTATAACATGGTTAGGCTTGCTTTTTAAGTAGATGAAAATGAGTAACAGTTGAAATAATGTTTAGAAAGCTCTCACTGTTCTATATGTCTTTAAGCAACTGTTTTCCAAATAGATTTGGGGTTTAGTCATATTTTTCCTTTTTACTTTATGGTTGGGCAACCTTGAGCCAAATGTTCAGGCCTGTGTTCTCTTGCCTTTAGCTCAATTTAAGCATACACCCTGATACTTCACTCCTGCTAGGGCTGCTTAGGTGGTCTGGGTGTGCCTGTTTCAGTTGCTGATTGTTTTTCTGGTATTATACCATAAACACATTAGAAAACATCTGGAAGACGGAGGAGTGGGGAAGCCNATGTGGTAGTCATCAAGTAAAAGCATTTTTGACTTTTTAGTTCTGCTGCAGATTATGGAAAGACTCCTTCATCCAAAAGGTTTTTGAAGTGTAGGCTGTGGGCCGGGGATTGTTGCCCATCCTTGCCCTTGTTTTAGGAGGAGATTGAATGCCCCAGTGGTCAGTACTAATTACAGTGAGCTCCTCCTCTGTCCTGTCAGACCTTTTGTGGAGAAGGGCTGTATCTGTCTGTCTTCAGGGAGATAATATCTGAAATCTTGCTACCAGGTTAGGCGCTGCACTACAGGGATAGCTCCAGGGCTTAGACCTTTCATCCTGAGACTTCAGCAGCCATAAGCAACAGAGGACGATGCATGCATGGCTCATACTGTAGGGGTGCAAGTTTGGGTCAAATAGTTCGACATACATCCTTTAAAAAAGGGCAACCATTTTTTGTGAGGTCACTTTATTGTTACATAGGACTCTTTTTTGGGACACAGTATTTGCTGGAGTTGCAGAAAGCTTAGGTCATAAGCAGAATCCCAATTTCACAATCGTCAAGAGATTCTGAAATGATTTGTTTCCTCTTGTCTTTCCAGGAAAAGCATGTGTTCGGAGTTTGGTGACAGAATTTCTAAGGTACATGGGCAGTTTGTGGCAAATACTTCTGAAGAAGGTGTGACTGTCTACAAGAGTCGACTGAACTTGTGTATCAAAACACAGAAGTGCCATCAAGCCCAGGAAAGGAACTAATTGGAAGAATATTGCCAGACAGAGAAGAAGTGGAACGCTTACTTCTGCACTAGTCAGTGACTCAGAATAAATACATCAGTAAAATCATCAGCAGTGAAATGACAAATCTTGGTGCTTTTTGATTCTCTGGTGGATTTTATTACTTAAGAGACATTTTCATTATCCCATTTAATACGTCTTGAATTTCTCTGTATGTAAAAACTATAACTGGACAATTGCATTTTGATACTGTTTAGTAACATTTTTTGAATGTTAAATCGTTTGCCAAGATGAGTGCTGAGGGATATCAATACAGAGCTTTATATGACTACAAAAAAGAGCGAGAAGAAGACATTGACTTGCACTTAGGAGATATATTAACTGTGAATAGAGGTAGCTTACTAGCACTTGGCTTCAGTGAAGGGGAAGAAGCAAAGCCTGAGGAAATTGGTTGGTTAAATGGCTTTAATGAAACCACAGGGGAGAGGGGGGATTTCCCAGGAACTTACGTAGAGTACATTGGAAGAAAAAAGATCTCTCCCCCAACTCCAAAACCTCGTCCTCCTCGGCCTCTTCCAGTAGCACCGAGTCCTGCAAAAGCTGAAGCAGAGAGTGAGCAACAAGGTCAGTACTGTTCCCAGAGGATGTGTGTGTGTCCCATGATTTCACGTGTCTTTGTTTCATAGGCTTGTCTGACTGTGTATTGATGTGTGTAACACCTGCTGGTCAGCTTTTCTTTTTTTAAGCCCATGGTTCATTTCAGTCAATTAAGAATGTTTCTACTTGGTAATATTTATCTCACACTCTTTGTAGTTTCATGTGCTTTGTCTGAGGCAGAGACCACAGAGACCAATAGCTTACTGTGAGCTACATCTCACAGGTTAGAAAGCATGCTTATAATTGACCACTGTAAAGACATAAATGGAAAATGAACTTGCTACCATTTATTTTAGGTTTCTAAGAAACTGGTCAAAGTGTTTTCTTTTGTAGTTTGGGACTCACCTTTGAGAACGTTCTCAGTGATTCCAACAGTAGCATTCCGAATAAACAATATGTTCCTATCACAAATCTCTTGCTAACAGCAAAAGGTGTGTTCTGGGTCATGGGCGTTTGCCTGTGGCATTAAAGGTTGAATTCGTATTCAAAAGTTAACAATGACACTATAATAAAGAGCAATTCAGATTTAATGGGTTTTGGGGGATATGGCATGCAGTATCAAAAAATAGCACTTATGTAAGAAAGGAAGATACTTCCTTTGTTTAACCTAGGTTGCTTTCTAATCTACGTTTGCAACAGTATGTTAGGCAAAACTCGTAATTGATCAGAACTCTACTGTAAATAGAAGAAAAAGATCTCTTTTATGATTGGAAAAACTTTAATGTAAAAAACAAAAGAAACAAAAATACCCCTCCAAGTAATTTCATCTCCTTTACCTGCTGACATTCAGATAGGTGGAGTTTACATGTCAATAAGCCAAATCCATCTTAAGGTAGACTTTGGTCATTCACTTCAGAGAAGTTTAGAGTGGCTTATATTGCTTCAACTTCTAAATTTTCTTAAATTCTCGTTGTTTCTACCTGTAAGAAATACAGGTAGTATGTGATCCTGATTTTCACAGTGACACCATAGCAACGAGTAGTATCACCACCTTCTGCTTCCATAGAAATGTTTGCAGGATCACATGTGAAATTGTGGTATAGTTCATCAACTTCCATCCCACTGTGCGTATTATAAATTTGTATTCAGCTATGCTGACGATCAGCAAAGATAAGAGCAGAAACATAGAAAATTGTACGGGGCAATTAAGTGGAAAGCTGGCAGAAGCATTTCTGGATAGATGGCGATTTTAAATAAAGAGTGAAGCTGAACTGATTTATATAGCAATGTTCTTAAGCACTCAAATATTGCTTGCAAGTCTGCACTGCCTAGGTGTACGTCATTGTTAGGATGGAGGTGAGCGCAAATGAGGATATAGTGACATTTTGGGTTAAACTCTCCCTATCTCTTAGATCCTTGAACTCTCAACCTCTAGTCATTAGACTCTCAGGGTTTCTCTCTCATTAGTTTAGTTGTGAAAATGGGATATTTGTTTTTGAAAGAAAAAACTATTATTTCTTTGATGATTCCTTGTATCAAATATTAATGTGTCCTGATCAGGTAAACGTGACTCTTCTTAACCCACCTGTGGAGATAGTTGTCACCATCATAACAGATGACAATCTCAGAATAAAGTGGCTCTTTGGATAGACATCTCAGTGCTGATAGGTCATCTTGAGCAGCAGGGAGTGGAAAGAAAAATCTCACTCTTTACATGTGCTTGATGTGGTGAAGTAACTGGCATTCCAGGCTTTGATGCACTTACTGCTTTAAAAAGTAGTGCTTCATAACTTCCTTGGTTTCTGTATTTAAGCTTGCTTCTGTTCACAGCTGCATGCTGTGAGCTGGCCACAGCACTCTGCTGGGAAGTCCTCGTGCTGATCTTGCCATTTCCGAGCCTGCCCCAGGCCTGCATTTGTAACAGACATTCACTGGAGTTTCAGCTGCTGGGAGCTGCTTTGGGAGATTCTGCTACAGATCTGAGGGGCTCTGCTTATATGTAGACTTTTGTACTTGCTGGGATGAGGCAGTGCCCCAAGCCTTAGTGTCTAGATCTCTCCTATGTGAAGTTTGTTGCCTTTAGACCAAATACTATTTACATACAATGTGTTTAATACCAAGGAATCGGCCTGCAATCCAACCTTAAAAAAAAAAAACCCTAAACAAGGCAGAAAAGTTCCTGTAACTGCTTTTGAATTGAAGATTTCAAGCTTCATCCAAGAGACTAGACACCTTCATAATGCCCTAAGATCAGGAATTAGACCCCCTAAATATAATTAGGGTAAACACTGAAATTTGAACTCAAAATGACTAGAGCTATTTGGAGTTCATGTTTAATTACTATTAAAATAATGTATGTTTTCTTAAAAGAAATTGGGAAAGCTGTGATAAGTAGTCTATTTACAGGTCTTTTCACTGTAGAGAACTAAGGCAGAGTCTGCTTTGAATCCTAGAAACAAATTTGGGAAATGTAGTAGAAGAATATTAAAAACTCCATTTTTTTTTTTGTAAGTTAGCAGAATGCTACAAATATTATGGTGAGAACAGAGGTGCATGCAGAAATACAATTCAGAGAAAGAATAATATAACAATGTATGTTTGAATTCCAGGTGGCTTCACAATTTTTGTGTATATTATTTGGGGCAGGGAATAGCACAGTTAATATTGTCCAGGAGCCAATGTAATTGGCAGTAAGCCAAAAAATTCTTCCCAGGATGGTTGTTCTCTCCACATTCTCAGAGTGTATTTCAAATTAATTAATGTGTGCTTGACCAATGCAGTCAAGTTTACATTTTCACTATTCCATGAATTGAAACTGCTGCGGAATAAAATGACAAGTTAATGAGGAACTGGAAGCAGACTTCTTAACCGTGCCTCATTATTTGTAATAGATACACTTTTTTAATCCTGCAAAGAGTAAACTCCTGTTGTGCATATGTTGAATAAGTATCAGAAACTTAGCTTGAGATTACAAAGAATACATATGCACTATTATAGAAGTTCCTTTAATTTTACCACGTACTTAGATTTATTCTTTGAAGAAAATGCTTTAATATTTTCAATATTCTTTAATAATTATTCCCTCTGAATGTTTTTTTCCCTGTGGCTTGTTTAGCTTGATCACTTGCTCATCAATGTCCACATTGTTTCATATTAGATCTAATTTGCAATATTTAGGCACAATGCTGCCAGTATTCTCAATGGTGTGGTCCTCATACACAAGTAATCATAGACATCTGAACAGGCTTTGCAGTCAATGAGGTTAGTAACATGGGCAGAGCTGCTCCTCAGACACAGGTCTTATGCAACCAATCTTTCTTATAAATAGGGAGCTTCATAAGTATTGAAAGCCAATCTGAAAATAAAAAATAAAACCCTGCTGTTGGTCTCAAATTACATTAAAACACTTAAGTCAAATATTTCCCCATATTTTTATTTTGTTCATGAACCATTTGAGGTTCTAGAATCATTGGTTAAGACAAGAACTGCCATTCTCTGACTGAAATTTAAGTACTGTTCCATTTTGCCTATTTTCCCCTTATTTTTGTCAATAAAGAACTAGATTTAGTCTTTTTTCTGAGATTTTTTTTTTCCAATTGTATCTGAAAAGATGCAAAAGTCAAGGAGATAAAAAAGCCTCAAGAAATCTCCAGCACCTTTCAGTTTCAGGCCTGTTGCACATCAGAGCTATGGCAAGGGAGATTTAATTCCTCTTGGTGATGTGAGGCTCCAACTGGCCCAACATGCCTTCTCCCCAGATTTTTTTTCCTGCCAGGCAAGGATGCCTGGCTGCTGGTGGAGGGATCAAGGCACTTGCAACAGTGGAGACACAGCACAGAGTCATCTTTAGTCCTTCCACTACACGTGTTGGTTTTTTTCCTCCGTGAAAGGCTGTGGGTTTTTTTCTTTTTAATTGAGCAGTTAAGTTGGGCTGGTTCCTCTCACTTGGCCTGGCTTTGACCAGCTCTTTGCAAATGAAAAGTGAGTAAGTGGTACAAAGTCCAGCTGTTTTGTGAACTTTGATTCATCTCGTGTGATACTGTTGCATATATTTCGAGTTGATTCATATAGTATCATTTCTCTACCTGGTTTGGAAAGGCTGATCTTAAGCAGACTTTGGAGCATAAAGCTTTGATTGATGGACAGAAATACTTTCAGGTTTAACTTGGAGTGCTAAATTCTCACTTTGAAATGAAGATCAGATTGCAGAAGGGCAGATCAGAACTTTATACAAATAATTTGTCAGTTTTGATGTTTTGGAGCTTTCTGCAACCTCCTGTGTAACTTTAAAAGGGTTGTTTATGTTTACACTTCATACCATTTCAGCTGGTTTTCAGCCTAAAAATAACCTGAAGCTCTTCTCTCCTGTGATGAAACTATAAAATTATTTTTTTTAAAGAAAAAAAATTACTTTCAGTTTTCTCCTTGGGCAGATACAGATCAGCAAATTAGACAAAGATAATGACACCAAACATTTGGAAACTTTCCTTTCAATGACCAGATTTTGCAAAGTCTGAAAACATTCCAAATTGATGGAAGGCATAAAAGCATTTGTTCGTGATTTAACTGTGCTGTAGGATTTGTTCCTTGAATTTTGCCAAACAGCCAGTGGAGCAGTTACATTTGTGAAAATTATTTACATTTGTTACTGGGGGACAGAAGAGTGAGTGGAATGCAGTGAACCTGGAGCCTCCATTGGGAAGAAAACAGTCATCCTCTCTCCTGATATAGGCACATGGAAAAAGGAAACTAGGGGGTGAAGTGATGAGTCACTATCTTGTGGCAAATACAAGTGGTAAATTTACTTGCCTTTCAAGCCAGAGCCCTTGAATTCGATCTTTTTAGAAAAAGTTTGAGCATAAGCCTTTGTCCTGCTGCAGGTATCAGAGCTGCCTTGCAGTTGTGAATTTTGATGTCAGTTGATTTAGACTTGCACTGAGAAATGGGGCAAGTTCCTGCCATAGAGCCTTGATAGCTACTTATGATCAGATTTCTAGGCAAGTTTCTAGCTGTTAGATGAGCGCATGCATCTGAAAACAGTTCTTACACCTGCTTTAACATTGATGGTAACAAAGGTATTTGCAAGCCGCATAAAAGTGAGACAGAGCATTTTTTCACAGTGGTAATATCAGGATGATAGTAACTAAAAAAGCCTTTGTAAACACCACAGGAAGCACAGGGAGAGGCTTGCAAATATACTGGTGCAACTTGCATATGAAACATGGATCCGGGCAAGTTCATGGTTGATACGTGGCCCCACCTGCTGGTAGAGGAGAAGGAAGCAAGAGGGAAGAAGAATCTTCAAAATCAGTGTCTTCATGATGTGTTTTAATTATCACAGGATAAAAGTAAAAGTTAGAAAGAGAGCTTTTCAAAATAATACTTTATTTGAGCAATTGCTGTTTTGGGGAAAAATATGTCATTAGGGGCCCATGGAACCCCCTTTTGAGTCTCAAAGGTGGCTTCTGTCTGAAAAGGCTTGCATGGCTGAAATGCATCTTTTTTCCCCAATACTATCAGTTAGTCTAAAAAAATGCTGCCTTTTGTAACCTATTTTGCTTTAAGAAACTGCAAGAATAAGACACTCTTATTTTGTTGCTGTGAGAAGTATTTGTCTGTTTTGTATCAGAGATTTTAATATGCCTTTCTGTAATTACTACAGTGGCATTATGTTGAGTGCCTTTGCTTACCTTTTTTTTAGCCTTGTTTAAAAGTGATTTAGTCTGTTAATATGTTGTGCTGACATGAAAGCTCCTGGAGCAAAGGTGAAGTAGCTTGCTTCTCTCTATCAGAATCATCTTGATGTGTTCCTGTAGCTGTGATCCAGGAACATCTGAAAAAAACCTCACTGGTTAGGAAATAGTTGTTACTTAGGCTTGCATATGATAACATCAGCTTGTGAGTTTCAGCAATAGGTGATACTAAGTGCTTGCCAAGAACAGATCATTCAGGACCCCGAGCAAATAACTGTGCCCACTTGAATAGTTGTGTGATGCCATATATGCATCTGGATTTTCTTGTGTGAAAGAACACTGGCTGTGTACTCTCTCACATCTGTGTCTTGCTCCAAAGCTGCTTTACATGATGAAAATCCATGAAATCAATTTGAAGGCTAGAATACAAAGAGCAGCTTTATTTTCATAGCTAAGAATCACAAAGGGAATTACACAATATTAAAGACATACTTATTTTAACTGGAGAAGAATTTTAAGTTCTAAAAATGCTTTGGTGAGAATCTAGGTACTTAGAGAATTTTTGGCTTAAAAAAAGTAATAACTGTGGTCAATAGTGAACTTTTGTTAATGCTTTCAGCAAAATACATGTCTAAAATGCAATCCTATTTTGTGGTGGACTAATAGAAGAGTGTTGTGGAGTTTTTTGTTGTTTGGGTTTTGTTTGTTTGTTTATTTGGGTAGGTTTTTTCACTTTGTTGTAGAAATGCTTACATCCTTGGATGAATCCATATATGAGTGTTGTGTGCAGCCAGAGAATAGCACTCAAGTACTATACTGTATTTTCACATGTTGAACCACTTTATAAAATAGTTTTCATGTAAGACAGCATTAAAAAGTAATATTTAAGCTGATAGCTTTATAGGTAATAAGGATTTATAACCAAGATCCTCCTGGCACAGTTTCAAAAACACACTATTGCCCTGAGCCAGGGAAAAATGTAATTGCATATACTTTCTACACTTTAAAAATGTATTTTAAGACTGCCTTGTACTTCAGAATTATTATGTAAACTATGATATGAATGATGAAAAAGGTCTTTGATGGTTTAGTAGCTGTCAGACAATTTGTTCATATAGTCCACTAGGTCTGTTTGTATATGCTTATCCTCATTTTCTGTGCTAGAACAGAAGTCAATGTCTGAGATAATTTCTTCACTGGAGATTGTGGACATTCAGGGCAAGAGGTGAGATCTGTCTTCGGTAGGTCTGAACATGCAAGTTTTGTCTGTGCTTGTAAATCACTTACACACTGAATTGCACACACAGAATTAACAAGGTTGGAACAGACTGTAGAGGTCATCAAGTCCAACCTATTACCTAACTTATCAACCTACCCAACACCATCCCTTCATCTAAACCATGGCACTAAGTACACCATCCAGCCTTCCCTTAAACACATCCAGGGATGCTGACTCCACCACCTCCTTGGGCAGCTCATTCCAATGGGAGATCACTCTCTCTGTGAAGAAGTTTTTCCTAATATCCAACCTAAACCTCCCCTGACGCAGCCTAAGACTGTGTCCTCTCGTCCTGTCACTGGGAGCCTGAGAGAGGAGACCAACCCCTGCCTGACTACAGCCTCCTTAATTGGTGTGATTCAAGGGGTCTCTGCCTTGCTCTGTGGGGTTAGATTTACTGGATGGAGCTTGTTTATGATTCCCATGACATAGACTCCTGCTGACTAGCTGGGAAGAAAGGAAGAGTAACACAACCTGATCCATGTAGTCCAGGGAGTGTTAGAGCCATCACTTGTTTCTTCAAAGATCTCTTCTTCCTACTTGGGCAGGGTTGATAGATGGTAGATAACCATGGAGGATTTATTTTTGGTGAAGAAACTTTTGAATGGCATACTGCAAATCTGTGTTTCAAAGCATATTATGGGTTCTCCAACAACGTGTCTCAAAGGGAAGGCTTTTAGTTTGTGAGGTTACATTTTTATTTCCAAGCTCTCTTCATAAGCTGTTTTTGACTGGAGGTAGATGAAAGCACTTAAATTAAGGAATTAATGAAAGAAACCGCTAATTATGCACTGTGGTAGATAAGGCTACACAGCTGTGTCTGGTTTTATTCTCTTTCTATCCTGGAACATTCCAGAAATAAGCAGTGAAAGGGAAAAATTTGCAGTCCTTTTCCTACTTGCACATGTTGTTCAATGCTGTGATCACTCCTCTAGTACTAATTTACTAATTTTTATGTGCTGCCTTTGGATGGAAACATGAAAATGTCTATTGTGTTTATGACCTTACTCTTGAATTGTCTCCTTGCCAAGACACAACTGCTTGGCACAGGTGAGGAGTGACAAAGGCCATGGCGAAACCCTCCTTCTTTTCCTGCTTTCCTCCTAGTTGACTTGCACACACTTGTGAAGCATCTGCCATGACATGGTCTGCAAAGAGCTGTGAGGTGCCAAGACACCACAGGGTGCAGCAAGATGTGATCTGCTCCCTTGGTCTTCTTATCACTGCTGATGCATGGATCTTCTGTGAGAGGCTGATAACCTTTCAGAGCTTCCCTAAAACAGGATGTTTTTGGCATGCCAGGCTTTGTGCCTCATACTGTAATACAGTCTTTTGTTTTTCATTTGATAATCATTGCACTGTGAACTATAGCTATTCCCTTGAGAGCAGTGTAAAGAAATGTCATCTGTTGACGTTTTGAGGCAGGTTATTTTGGGTACTTTGGAGTCAAATCTGTACAGATGTTTAAGTACAATTTAGAATATATTCTGGCCTGTCCAAATCTACTCCACTGTTGTGAAGCCAGAAAAGAGTAGTTAGTTGATAGCCTAGATAACTGATTTTCATATGAAGAAAGAGGTTTAGGGAGGCCTTTTGTTCTAGTGCAGGCCAGTTCAAAGCATAAGTTTTTTTTAGTGATCCTTCCACTCTGGCCTGGCCAATAGATAAAATTTTAGGGGACACATTCAAAACAGCAAGTAGCAAAATCTTCATCTGAAATATCTGAAAATGGAGGACCTCTCTTCACCAAGTGAGGAGTTCTCAAGGGCACAGAAGAACGAATGTTTGAATTCTCTTTATTGTATTTATAACTTATTACCGTTGGTTGAAAAAATAGCGTGCATTCCCCACCACTTTCATGTTTTTCTGACTTCCTCATGGGTCAAACTTAGCGGTGACAGCTCCAAAACCTTTCTGATAGCCTGTGTAAGACGCAGCCTCCTACAAGCGGTTTAGAGATTCTCACAACCCCATTAATATCAGGACACTTTCGGGGGATTGTATTCAATCATTGTTTGAACAATGATTACTACATTACAGAGGGACTAGCATGAAGTCTTGCTTCTTAGCAAGCTGTACATCTCTTCTATCTTTGATACTAAAATTTACACCAAAAAGGCTAGTGGGCTGCCAGTGCCTTCCACAGTGATTTAAGATGCAGCACTGAGTTGCATGTACAGTTTCGCAAAAAAAGGGGAAGACAGTTACCAACTGTCACTCTTTTTCTCCAGATGTTTCCTCTAAGACAAATATGTAAGGTTTTATTATGACACAGTAAGAAGACCCCAATAAGATTAGGGTAATTGTTTTGTTGGGTGGGGGTTTTTTTTCTACTTTTTTTTTTTTTCTTTCTTCTCATTACCTGTCTGATCTAAATAGCCAGTCAATCAAATGCTATGGTAAATTGTCTGGCACTTTAGATGGAACATGCCCACACTTGTTAATGTGAACTGTGCTCTTCTAAATAGAATATTAAAATGCTTTGTTCAAAATTCTTTTGTATTCAAACTAAAAATGAAATTATTTTAAAGTACTGAAGTTCTTGCAAATATTATACATGGTTGGCTGGGTTTGTGGGGGTTTTTTAACTTGGAGGACTTGTTCATACAAGAAGCAGCAGGTTCTACTTCCCCTTAAATTGGTGACAAAACCCATTTTGACTTCAGAAGGAAGAGGATCAGACCTATAGTGAAGGTTTAGCAGTACCGGGACAAATTCCACGGTTCTTACTTTTACTTCTCTCAGGCAAAATTCCTATTGTCTTTAGAGTTTGGAGCACAAATCCTATCTCTGTATGGAAGAGATTTCAGTTTACCAGATTTCATGGCATATGAATGTGCATAAAATACTACACAATAAACACTGATGTAAAGAACAGTGTCTGACTGTCCTTTCATGAATTTTGAAGACATGGAAGGGGAACACTGTTAAGATGATCTTTTCTGAGGTCCTGGGCTAATGCAGGGCATGTAATTTCACTTTCTAATTCTTGTTTTGAGCTTATAATAATGATTTCTAGTTAAATTTAAAGCGTGTTACTAATTCGTCCAAGCTCCTTCCTTTAGTACATATTTAATGTAGATTACTTAACTTTTATCTCTCCTGTGTCCATTACATGATATAAATTGCAAATTTAGTAATAAATGTTTTAATTTGGGACACAGACATACCATTAATTGCATTTGGTGATGACAGTTTAGAGATTATTTTCACCAAGTTATTTTCTTCCATTGTATTCAAAACTCTTTACTGATACATGTGAAAAATTTGCTCTATGCTGATAAGATTCTTTGGCAGGGCTGACTTTTTTTCCGTAGGGATGTCTGTTTGTGTAACTAGTGTGATGTTAATGGGGGTTTCTTATAATGGAGGAAGTGATATGGTGGCAGTTTTACTTGTATAATCTGTTGGAACAAATTGTTACATTTATGATAAATACAGAGTTTTATTACTTCAATGCATATGCATGTAGACAATGAATGACACAATACAGTAGAAAAACATTGTTAAGATTTCAAAATTCTGCATCTAAAACTTGTGTTTATACACATAAGTACAACTTTAGTGTAAGCCATCTGGTACAGTTTTTAATTACGTAGTTGTCTGACCCCTTTTCCCATATATTCTTGCTTTGTTCAATGTCGAGGTATTCACTGAACTAAAAATTTCTTTGTTCAGCTTTTTTAGTTTGTTATCTTAAGCCTCCTGTTCTTCACAGCCATCATGCTTCTCTCTGGAAACAGGTTTATTGATGCTGCTGCTCTTTCTGACAATGTGATTGATACCAGTTTCATAGAATTTCATAATCACAAATATTAAGTCATCTTCTGGACCTAGTTGCGAGCAAAGGTGCTGTCATGATTTCTGTAAGAAAATTAGACCAAAATAGACAATGGTACAACAAATAGACAACTGAAACACACCCCCCCCCCTCCAAACCTACTCCTTTAAGGTAGTTTAGTGTCTTTGTCATAAGAAGGTCATGTGGAAAAATACTTCAAAAAGCTGAATCTTGAGAGTAATTCTTAACTTACAAGAACTCTAGCACTTACATTTCATTGAGATGATTAGAATGAGGAACCAGAGCTGCATTAGGTTCGACTCTGTAGGGCAGGGGTCCTCAAAATTTTTAAAGAGGGGGCCGGTTCACTGTCCCTCAGACACTGTCAGGGGCCGGACTATAGTTTGGAAAAAAATGAGTGAATTCCTATGCACACCGCACATATTTTATTTGTAGTAGTGCACAAAAAACAGGAAAAAGAACGCAATATTTAAAATGAAGAACAATTGTAATCAACAAAACCAAATATTTCCATGTGAACTGTGGGCCTGCTTTTGGCTAATGAGATGGTCAGTGTTGGGTTCCATATTTGTCACTGCCAGCCGTAGTGCGGGGCAGCCCGGGGGCGAGGGTCGCACTCCGCCCGCCCGCCCCGTCCCACAGAGCCGCCCGTGGGACTGCGGGGGGACCTGCGGGGGGAGAAGACGGCAGACAGGACAGAGGCGAGGGGTTCTGTAAATACCGGCGGGCCGGATTGAGGACCCTGGCGGGGCTGTATCCGGCCCACAGGTCGCAGTTTGAGGACCCCTGCTGTAAGGGCTTTATTTGTCACAAGGAGTAAGTACTATTTGCTCACTCCACGGCTTCAGTTACTGTGTACTGGGTGTCCAAGACAATTCCTTGCAGAACAAATCTTCCAGGCACACCTCTGCCTGCACTGACTAGAATACAAATGTAAGGATCAAAATCAAAAGAGTTACTAGTATGTGAAAGCACAGATTCAATGAATGTGATGACTAGTTTCCCAGTTCTGCAAATCCAAAGTTTCAAGCTCTCAGTCCTTTGTTGTACGTGTAAAGCTTGTCTCACAATAGGGCACACATTTTAGTGATGCATGTTTTAAGTACCTTTTGCTTTCGGTTGTTATGGTGCATCTCTCGTCATTTTGGGTTTTTTCACTGTATCATAGCTGTGATTCACAATGCAGGAATTTTTGCAAACCATGACGTGACACAGTAGATTGCCGTTCTTGAAATGTGATTTTAGTTTTCTAATACCTATTAATAACTTGCTTGTTTGAGAGACGCTTTTTCTCCCATCTTTATTGTGCCATGCATTAAATTGCAACCTTACTTAATGAAGAGGTGTAGCAGTCCAACTTCATCCTAGTATGACAACGTTCAAAGTTTTTCCTGGATTACTGTGTTGCTAGCATCATACACCAGATTCTTTTTTTTTGGGAAACAACAGTTTAGGAAGGGGAAGTCAAGACAGCTTCAATGTGGATGCTAGACGAGTAATGATGTAGCTATGAAAAATACTCTTGACACCTGGAATGGTGTCATTAAGTTTCCAGACATTCTAGAATTCTGGGAAGTGTTCTGCCATAAAGGAATTTATGTTGTCTTGCACCAGAGTCCAGTGCCAAGCTGGAGAAATTAAAGGCCATATTTACTCCACATGAAATTGTCTGAACAGCCTTTTTAATTTTTTGTACCTTCTAGATACTGATATGGAAGTTGTGAGGTCATTGGGTTTGAATGTACCAACAAGACACTGAACTCTGAAGAACCATGGCATTTGATCTTTGAAAGCTATGTATGAATGCATGCTTCTATGAAAAACCTGAATTGCAAAAATCATTTGTAGTCGGCTAGAGAGGTATTTGACAGATTATGCACAAGTACATACATGTGTGTTTCATTATTTGATTGCCTTAGGAGACTGGTGTTTAAGTTGGCAGATGTACTTACTAAAAGCAAAGCTCTTTGGCTGGCAGGGTTACAGAATGCCTGAAGGAGAGAGCAAATTCTGAGAGCAAAAGAGAGAGAATGTGTAATGTGCAGAAAGCATGGGGAAGCTATAAAGCCAAAAGGAAAAAGTAGATTTAAATGTGGTTCAAATTTGATCTATTGAGCTCAAGTTGATAGCCATGCAGAAGTAAAGCATGAAGTTCTCTTATTTCAATATAAATGTAATATTCTGGATAATACAGTGTTTTCTGTCATGCTATGTATTATTTGGTTACCTGTTTGCAGCTTGTCAGAAATCTTTGACCCATGCTTATTTTCCTGACTCAAACTAAAAAAAAAAGAGTAACTTGCTTTGACACTGTACAAGGTGTTGTCAGACCATGACATAAGTGGTCAGTACAATAGGCTCTGAATCTTTGTTCTTAGTCTTGATTACCCTGATGCAAGATGACACAGTTAAAATTTAACTGTAAAATTTAACCCAGTTAAATTTCTGCATTTAATTTTGTGATAAATAATTTGTAGCTATTCTAGGGGAAAACAGATAAACCAAAAAAACTCAACTCAGCGTTTTTATATATGACTTTAAAACTATCCTCCAAGGTTTTGGAAGCAGTAGCCAAGCAAGTTGAGTATGCGCATCTAGAAAAGTCTACACCTATGGCCTCGCACTTTCTCAACAGAATTGGCTTCTCTTGGAACCTCAGGCATCCCAGATTTGCATATTCACTTGGTCCTTTGCATTGTTCATTCCTAACTGAATGCTATTACATAATAACCAGCCATGTTGCTCTGTCTCCAAAGACTTTTCAGTTTGAGAGCAAAGTTTGAAGTGTGGGAAGCTGACATGAAAAGCAGACTGATGCAGTGAAACAAGAAAAAGAGAAGCAGAAGGTCTGGCTCTCCCAAGAGATCAAGAAATATGCTATTAAAAAAGAAACAAACCAAGCACACACAAAAAAATAAAAGAGTATTTCCCTTAAAATGAGACCTGAGTTTAGATGGTTGCTCAAACTGATCTCTATAAATTACTTCAGAGGCTATTAGTGGCATATCAACCATTAAAGACTGGAATCCTTTGGGAGGTGGCAGGTCACTATTTAGCAATTCTAAGTTGTGCAAGGAATAGGTAGCTGGTGGTAGCGAGGCAGAGCTTAGGTGATTTACACTAGCTGTCTGCTGCATCTGCCATTTTTGAGGAGCTTTATCTTATAAAAACCTCAGTAAAGTTCTCTGAAGATGCCACATCTGAACTAATTAAATTACGAGTTTTTCCAGCTTCATGCAAGCAGTGCATGTGAGCTGTGCTTAAAAACAAGGAGTCATATGCCTGTTAGAAAAATCAGGTCAGTTTAAAATTAATGTATTCTTCCTCCTGTTCTCGACAGGGAACTGGTTTTTTTGGAAGGATTCTCCATCTAGGAGTCAAGTGAGATATCTTTTTTCTTTCTGGCATGGCCCAAAATTAAATGAACTAATGAAAAGGTAAAATGAAATGAAAAAGAGGTGTTCTCATTTGCTAGGGTCAAATAAAGGTAACTCTGGTTCTTTCTTCTGGCAAGATGACCACGGGATTCCTCTGGAGCACAATAACAAAAAAACGTAAATGTGAGACTTCCTTTTTTCCCCCTCTCTCTCCTTTTTTTTTTTTTTTTTTTTTCCTGGTAGGATAGCAGGCATACAACCAGGATATACCTAGAGTTTTGACAGAATAGCAGCCAATTCCCAGTCCCTGCTGGCTAGTGTGGAAGAAGTCTTACTCCTTCTAGCCAGCAGCCTTTCAGCCTCATAAACCTCCACCCACTTCATGGTGAGTCATAGCTGGAAGGCCTTTTCACATGTTTGATCGCATCTTGTGCAAGTCAGGAATGTATTTTTACTCCTTTATTGCATCCTATATTTAACATTCCGAGCCAACTGAGCAATTGTATCTTTACATATTTACATAATTGTATCTGTACATATGTGGAAATAGAGCTAGATATAGAGTCAGGTAGTGCCTCTGTATTTTCAGATATGGATAGGTTAGAAGATTGGCTAACTTTCTTGTCAGGAGCAGGATGGTGGAAAAAGTGGTTTGAGTTTTTTATCCGTGTGACCTGTAGAAGCTTTGTACATTAGCACTATTTAAATATTCAAGAGATTAGTATTTCTTGGCTTGCTCATGTATACATTCAGTATTCTTCTAAGTTCAGAGGCAGAACTTATTCTATTCCACATGAATTTTCTAGAGGGAAGTTGGAGAACATTGGCAGCACATTCCAGTGTGCTGAAGAAAGTGTAGGGCAGCTGCCTGGTGGCAGAAGTAAGGAAAGGAAAAACAGGTCAGAGTGCTTCTTGCTCACTTCTTGGGTCTTTGTAGAGGACATAAAAAGAGCTTCTACCCTCCTCATTTATTCCTTGAATAAATTCCTGCTTTTATTTGGTCCCCCTGAGCTAAAGATCATATGGAACATGTTATCAGTTCTTAACCACATGCATGTTTTTTCTATTTAGAAAAGACCTTCTGCAGTTTAGATTTTTCAAGATCATTTACAAAATATTCGTTTCAGTTATTTCATCCCCTTCTCAGTGTCAGTCCTTCACAACATACTGCTGGTTTTCAAGAGGGACATGTTTTTCTTTGTTTCAACCACAAGATACTCTTAACACTGAAGGGTTGCATGGAGGTTGCAAGAGGATTTTAGATTTGAAGTGCTTACAATTATGCTTGGGTTTTCTTAGAGAGGCTTTGTTTCTTGCATTTGGTCTCTTTGCAAATGAATACTTCCAATGCAGACTGAAATCCTGTTCTGTACCTCTTTATCCTGATTTCAGTTAATCTTTGGATTGCATTAGCACCATATTTCCTTCTTATTTTCATTTATTTTTGTACACTTCCTATAAACAAGTTTCACACTGTATGAATTTCTGCAACACAGTGTGCTAGGCAGTACACAAATGAAAGTCTATTACCAGTTACAGTTAGTTCAGCCAGTTGAGACCCTGACTGCTTTGTAAAGGTCTATGAAATTCATTCACCACCTTAAGTGCTAAGGTCTAGTTTAAAGTTACTTCAGCAGTGGAGTATGGAGTTATGAAACAGGTATCTTTATGTTCATCCATTAAATACATGTATTTCATATTCTATGACATCCTTTTTTGTATAGTATCTTGGTATTATGGAATATATTGGGATGAGAAAATAACACTGACATTGCTGTGCAGAGAAGTCTGGATGGGAGTATGATAGAGGGTCCAAAAAATTATATTACATACAGGCTTAGAGTTTTCTTCTTCATCTGAAGTTAAAGAGAATGGAGGGATTAACTGCAGATTCAGTCCAGGATTTTCCTAATAATGTTATTTCTGTATCTATGTCAGATCACCCCATGGTTTAATGTCTGTAAGGATTAACCCAGTTTTACTTTCTTATAAAACTGCCTTTCAGCATTGCTGTATTCTGTTGCTACAGCTACAGCCCTAAGCTTTTTTTTTTTTTTTTCCTAAGAGAAGGAAAAATATTTGGTTTGAAATGCATTAGTTTTTTGAATAAAAGTCCTGGTGCTCAAGAGCTGTTACCATTGTTTGCATATTTTTCTGGGTGACTGCTATACACTCATTATTTTTAACTTTCTGTGTACTTACAAATATTTCCCACAATTCCCAAAAGATGAAGGAGAGATGTTGGCTTTTATCTGTCAGCAGCTTCTGCCAGTTCTTTTATATAAATCTTCCAGATCTAAACAACTTGACTTCTCAAGCACAGTAATACGCATTATCTTTTTCTTGCAATAGTGAAGAAACTAGTCTTTTCCTCTAGATTGCTTGCCTGTGGATAGTTTGAGGGGGATTTGTTGTCATTTTTCCCTCCATTAGTTTCTCTACAGGAAACAGGTAGCAAAACAAAGCATTCTTTCAATATAGGACAACATACTGCCCTGAATTTTTATCTATTATGGTTATTGAATAAAAATAGTGTTTTAAGTATGCTTCACAGACAGAGTTATTATCACAGACTAGTAACGGCATTGCATAAGAAACTTTATGGTACCAAAAAAACCCCACAAACAGCAGTAAGGAACAAGGATCTTTTACAGATGGAACAAGTCATTCTTGAAAGTGTTCCAACAATCCCAGTATCTCACAGTGAATGTCCATCCAGCAGCCCTGTCTTGGCTACAAAGACCAGATGCTGCTGGAGTAACATTTCTACCCATAACCATGTTTATGTGGAAAGGGAACTGAGGTTAGTAAACTTCGTAGGTTAGCACCAGACTATTCCAAAGAAAATATATGTCACTGCTTTTTAGGTAAAAACAGCTAACATCACAGGAACTTACTCTGTCTGTGAAGTTTTACCTGATGGAGGTCATTGAGATCATCTCACCATAACTATCTAGTGACTGACTAGAACCAAAATTTTCAAGCGCCTCTTGAGATTGACTTCAGCATTCCTTCCCTTAAAAGGTAGACAGCTGCCTCTCTCCTGTGTGTCAAAGGTTTCCAGGAACAACCAAATGCATATTTCCTTTCTCATTTGC
Organism: Serilophus lunatus; assembly: GCA_013399895.1. Lineage (NCBI taxonomy): Eukaryota > Metazoa > Chordata > Aves > Passeriformes > Eurylaimidae > Serilophus > Serilophus lunatus. The sequence continues at coordinate 71,389 of VXBA01005515.1, read as the reverse complement.
TAGGAAGATCACAAGAACAAATTGTTTACCCAAGTATTTTTACTTGAGATGGGATGATAGAAAATTCAGGTTTGAAGAGGAAAATAAACAGGAGAATACAAGTCTACTGGGTGACCATGTACCCTTGTACAATCTGGATAGTGCTCCAGCTAATAAATAACTCACCTCTTCAGCTGAGCTTTGTCCCTTGAGAGCAATGGCCTTTGTGCACTGAAATGGGCAGAGTAACTTTGTTGGGAAAATGCTATGTCATTATGTAAAAAGACACAAAAGCATCAACTGAAATTGCACATGCAGCCTTAGTTCTTTGTGGTCCTAAGTTTTTAGTGCTTGACCTTGTGGTCTTGATGTTCTTATAATGTAGTTTTGCTTATATAGCAGAGAGCAGGTAGAGGGAGATTTGAAGCTGATTCCTTGTAGAGTGACTTACGTAGCAAAAATACTGTGTAAATGTATTAACGTACATCTAGTCACTTTAAAATAAATTACACATTTACTAGAGTTTCGACGCTGGCTTATTAAAAAGAGGTCTATAGTGCAGAAGTTAATAGAAATCATGGCTTTAATGTCTTTGGGAAGGATGAGAGAGTTTGTGGGAAGGCAGCTGGTATCAGTTCTGAGGGAATGTTTAGTTAATCCTAAAACCAGTAAGGGAGGTTTTGTTTGTAGAGAACGATCAAAATTTCAATTCTAATGAGGACTTCTACATAGTAATACTAAAATCCCAATGTTCAGTGACAAGAATAACACTGGGAACCTGATAAGTAAGTTAGAAGATGCAGCTGCCAGTGGAATGTGCTGTTTTTTCTCATACCAATTCTATCCAGACTACACTTGAATACTCAGTGTTATATATTTTCCTTCTTGATACCACTTATGGTTTCATGTCAAACCACTGCCAGAAGCTGGAATTGTCAGTTAGTGTCTCAGGAGAACCGACCAGAGTTACTAAAATTCTTGCAGAGCTCAGTTCTTTTCTAACCCTGGAACAGCAATCCTGAAGGAGGAGGAGGGAATATAACAAGCCTCAATTGATGAATAAAACAATGTTTTTCACTTCATTGGTTCAGCTGCTTGGCTGACCCTGTCCTGTGCCTTCTCCCTTTCTTTCATCATCTCCCTGCTTGTGGCGATGCAGTAGCTTGGTACCTACACCACAGTTTACACCTCATCTGCTAATATCTGTCTGACTAAAAACTGCTGGCAGCAACCTGCAGATGCCAATAAGACATAAAAAACAGGTGTTGGCTTATTAAAATATTTTTTCTGTCCTCCGAATCATGCTCTGAAATCCTGGCTGGCTTTTTCTATTTAGAGATATTAACCTGTCTTTCCATTTAAAATTATACTTATCGGGAATGTGAGAAAGCTGCTGCTGCTGTGCTTCTGCATGTCATACAGGGCTTGGGGTGATCCCTGAGAGTGAGGGCTAAGAAGGAATTACTTGTCAATCTGGCATGCCCGAAAAAAGTACAGAAAGCCTCGAGTTGTGCCAGAACTCCAGACCATGTGGGGCAGATGAGATATACCTCTCCCAGAAGCCAGTAGTGTCAAAGCCTCAGTGCCAGCCTGCCTGGGCCAGAGCCCCAACAGCGTCTGTCCTGAGACCACTCTGTGCTTCTCAGCTTGTTGAGTGCCCTCCTCTTCTTAGAAGCAGAAAGATGTCTTTTGCTACATTCTTGCTTATGTCTTATCTTACTCTACTTATCTCACAGCTTCTTGAAAGAACAGTTGTATAAGCAGGTGGTTTTCCCATGTCTTTGTTAGTTTTTTGGGGAGTGGGGGTTTCTTTTGCAAAATAGTTTGTGCATTATGTATTGCATTATAATACAGTGTACTGCATGCCAGAATATTGTACTTTGTTCTTTTTTATTTTTAATTAGAACAGTGCTACAGCTTATCTTTCCTAACAAGGTTCATAATAGTTGCAAACAGTTGCAGCCATTTCAAACCTTTAATGCAGTTCTGTTTTGAAAAGAAATATTGCAAAAGCTCACCTGTAGAGGGAAGCAGAATACTGTCTTTACTACAGGCTGCTTTTTAAAAATGATCTCTGCTTCAGATGAAGCCAACAAAGAACATCTGTTGTCTTAATTATAGCTTCTATTTCTAAGAAATATGTTCTGTAGCAGATGAGAAAGTGTCTGACAGCTCATAATTCATAAAGTTACTGAGGTTTAATCTGGTAGAATATTATGTACAGAAATGCTGCCCAGTACAGACATTATCACTTCCCTTTCAATAGATGATAGAAATAAGGCTTTATGAAATACTAAATTAATAAGTGTGAAACATGATTAGCAGCCACTGTTAAAACTGTTACAAAGGAATATAGTACTCTACACTTTGGTGCTTGATGAGATTGTTTTTCTGCTTATCTCTGCAAGTAGACTTTCCTCAAGCCATGCACCATCTCTTTGTTCTTTCCCTGCTTTCATTTTCCTTTGTCTTAGAAGAATTCTTAGTTGATTAAGACAGCAGGTCTAGACAAGTATTAATTTTTGTGTCAGAGAAGGGTGAAAAGGTCCCAGATTTCTTTCAGGAGAATTGATACATTATAAAGTAGGACTTTCTACGTCAAATCAAAGTGTTGTTCTGCTTAGTCCTGCCATCTATTGTTTATGGATTATTTTCTTTTACTAATCTGTATTGCCTGGGTTTGTTTCACCCTTTTTCACATAGTTGCCTTGGGCGCATCTTTATAAATGGGGATGAAGAGAGGAATTAGTTCTTCTGGCACACCAATATTTCCTGTATAGTCACCATGCACACGATACTTTATTGATCAGATCATTTCTTGCATATCTGCGCTGATAACCCTGGAAAGTATTTAGGCAGAGTATTATATTGGTCTCAGTTACAGCACTGATATATGCAGGTAACTGTCTTTTTTGACATATGATGTGTAGCCAGGATAAAATGAAGTAACATTCAGTTTTTATTCTGACCCTCTTAGATTCAGTGGGTGAAACTGTAAATGGTCCAATCTTAACATACATAAATTTGTCCTTCTGAAAAAAAAAAAAAAAAAGACTGCCATATTCTGTAAAGTGCCACACATATTATAACTAGTTTTGTGCATTTTTTTATAAAAATCTATTTAAGATGCCCTTTTCAAGTTTATAGGCTATGCTTGTCAGTAACTACCTCACACAAAATAATATGGAGATGTTGGCTTTGTGTTTTGGGGAGTACACAGGGACTGACTGGAGTCAGAAAGTCATGCTCATGAGAATTCCTGCTGTCATCCTTTGGAATAAACCCCTTGGATAAGTTCTTGTCACTTGGTATTACTGATGTATGACCACAGCAAAAATATGGATGCTTTATGAAGATATTTGATGTCTGGAAGTGTATTGTCAAAGTACTGTTTGCCCATGAGGGTTAAATGTTGTAATTGAGATGCTCAGGAAAGCTGTTTTGTTTTATTCAGGTGTTTCTCCATTGAAGATGGAGTGAAAAGAGGAGTAAGAACGGATGTGATAGAACATTTTTTCAGGACAGTTATGCATGTCCTTTTGTGGCTAAAATCTTCAGTGTTCTATTAACAGAGAGCATCTAAATGCAGTTGCCGTTTCAGCTTCCAATTCATATTGAACACCTACTGTCCAAAAGAGGAAGCAGACTGTGCTGCCTGTATAATACTGAAGGATTTTAAAATAGTGGTATGTTCATTCAGCTTTCTGGTTGTACCCTGATGATGTAAGGTCACCAGCAGATATAATTTCTCTATTCCTTTACATATGGGGTCATTCATATAGCAATAAATCTTAAGTGTCAGACTTTTTTCTGCCTCCATATAAGTGTTCTTGTGAACCCAAAGGCTGATAGTGTTGGTGGGCCCAACCATTCCTTTTCCTAGTGCTGCAATAGCCTTCACCTGTCTTCATTTCTCCTGGATTTAGTCATTTCTCGTTGCCAAGGTTTCTGTGGTGTTCTGAGTCTGCAGTCTGCCTGATTAGTGACATCTCATAAGAGACAAGCAATAGTTGACAGACTTATTAAGTCATTTGTAATGATGTGTCAGATTCACTTAAATATCTTTCCTCTAATTCCATGAATAGTGTTGTGTTTTAGAAGCTTTCTAATGACACCAGTATTGGAGAAGGTAGTTCAGCCCTGAACAGCTCTTCCTCTTGACCACTTTTAGTGGTGCTTTCAGCCTCTAGAGGGATTTAACTATAGCCAAACTATATCGTCTCAGGTAGTAGGATCTAAGGAGAGGTATTCTTTCAATTTTTGCAGCTGAATTTACTATCTGTTGCAGTCCTTGATTTGTCTGTGACACACAGTGGTATTAACTTTGTCTTCACTCTCACCTTTTGGTTTTTTATCTTTGTCCAGTGAAAACCTTTTGCTAAGGGGCAGTTCTTAACACTCTTCTTTTGGTAAATACCATTAGGTTATGTGACACTGTCGTGTACCCCCATGACATGATAATCCAAGTTTGTTGTGTGAAAGGATTCGAGGGACACGATCCTGCGGTTGTGACCAGGTTCAAGGCTTAACACTGCCCTGAGTGTATTCAGAGCTGTCTTGTATAGACAATTTGAACCCTGCACCCAATCTCATCATTGATTGGTTTAAACAAAGCTCACACACTCATTGGCTCTGCCCATACATGGGCTCAGATGCCTGGTTGGTTGCTGCAGTTGTCAGTTATCCTTTTGTTCTCTGCTGTATTTTTTCACTCCTGGAAGCTTCGGGCAGCTTCCGGAGTGTTCCTGACTCCCATATGAAACTGCAAATGCCAAGGCAAGGTTACAGTCCTCAAATCTCAGAATGAGTTGCTATCTGGTATTTCATTGTAATACCAGGCTTAACTTCTGTGTTGGTCTGACACTGAACCCAAGGCACAGATCTCTTTGGAAAATGTCTCCTTAGGGTTTAGTGTTTGGTGGGTTTTTAATCTTTCTTACTGTTCTACTAAAACTTTTTGCAGGAACTTACTACTTCTTATGACTAAGGAAATGTACAATGGACTGCAGAATGCCTGCTCTCTAATAGTTAAGAGTTTTGTGTCCATAAGACTCCTTTTACTCCCTGATGTGTCGTGAGGCTTGTGTGGCCTTTCTTCCCCAGCTGATTAAAGCAAGTGCTGAGGGGACTGTGACAGCTGAGGCTCAGCATCTGTACCAGCTGCCACCACAGGGCCATGAGGAACTTCAGGCCGTACCATCACCTATGAGGAGGCACCTCTTTCTACTTTTCTGGGGTCTGAACTTGTGTTTCCACATGTCTTGGTGTGTAAGCAGTGCAATCTCCTGCAGCACTGCTGTTTCTGGTTGGGGAGTTGCCAGCAGTCAGCACATCAAAGGAATATGTGGAACTGCTCAGTAGATACCACTGCCTTAAAGGCTGTGCAGGAGCGCCAAACTGCCACTTATCATTGCCAGGTACTAAGTCTGAAGTATGTCTTTTTACTGAGAACCTTTCCAGAAGGTGCGGCTGTGTGCTGGTTTCATCTTACATTTTGTAGCTATGTTGGAAACCCTCGAATGTAAGGTGCAATCTCATCTCCTACACATTGCTATTGCCTTAGAGTTGTTCAGTCTTATCTGTATCAGAGGGGAAGGAAGAGTGAGCAGGTTGGAGAGAACTCTGATTTGTGGTTCATCTCATTAGTTTTCACTGGGGTGAGGTAAGAACAGAGCCAGAGGAAAATCCAGCTTTTGTCAAGTGTCATCAGAAGTTTCATAGAGAATGACTACCAGAAAGGAGACATAAAAGCTGTATAATAGTTGTCAGAACTATAATATTTTGAAGACCTGGAATTAAAAACGAAAAAATAATAGCAAAACAACGGGAATTTGTGGGGGAAATTACTGCTTTAAATTAACAATTGACATTGTATTTTAGCTAAGGGATCTACAAAGTTGGTTCTCCAAATCTATGTGCTGTCCTACAGCATTCTTCAAGCAAAGGTTTATTTTGAAATCAGCTACTAAATTCAGGCTGTATGTGAGCTTTTGTTCAGTTCTCTTTTACTAAAACTGACCTATCTGAAAAGTTATCCTTTCCTTCTGTAGATCTTAATATGCATGATGAGTTTTCATCTGGAACACCTAGCCTAGAATCAGGAATTCTTTAAATTTAACTTGTACTCTGGCCTTGGAAGTAAATTCCAGCCCCCCCCTTCCCCACCCCGCCCCTAAAAATAGGTGTGTTTTTCTTCAATTTAGCCCCTGAGATTTGAAACTGAAGTGCACTGCTCCCAAATTGGGCTGTCTTCAGTGCAGATGTTACAAATGTTATAAAGTGTCGAGTCTTTTTGTTAACCCCCAACTGATGCATGTTTTGTGAGGCCTTCCACCTTTAAATGAACATAATTTTCTATTTTCGGCAGAAATTGGGAAATTTGAAACAAAAGTCAGTATGATGTTTTGTTAATTATAGTGGAGATGCCACAATGGGTAGGAAATCCTGGAACAGGTGGGAGGTTAAGTGATTTTAATTTGTTCATGCTATCTCTCATGTGCTGAAGAAGTGAGTGTTTTTCTTCTATGTTGCTGAGCATTACAACTGTGTGATTTAGATGTTTTCTTCTGTCATTGCTGCATTGAAGATAACTGCGGGTTTCTCGAACCTCTCATTATGTGTCTGTGTATTTTTTATGTCTTTTTGCTACAGAGCCTGTAGATATGCATTGTATTAAAGGAGAGACGCATATCCCGAGTTTCCAGTCAAATATACAAGTATCTTACGGACTACGTACTTACGGAAAAAATTTCCATTCATTTAAAGTTTCTTGACATATCTAAAAGTTCAGCAATGTCTTTGGAAGATACAAGTGTCCGGTTTTGGAAAGGAATAAGATAGGGGAGGAAGAGACATCAGAAATCCTAAAATGCATACTTTGGGGTAGCAGAGAAGTTTTAGAAAATCTGTCCTTTTAAGCAATGTGCCATTTGCTTTGCATACACATGTTCTGTAGACATATTATAGACTTTGCACAAATGTAAAGGGAAATGCATAGTTCTCAAAAGCCTTTCACTTCAATTAAAAATATTATTGATCAATCAATACTGTACAACAAAGATATTCAGTAACTTAAACTTAGTTTATAAGCTAAAATTTTACTCAAAGTTTAAATGAAAAGCATGTAGCAGCAGGTAGGTTGCAGGAAGAGTCACTCTCTGTTCACCTCCATTCTTTGTGTCCCGTGGAAACAAACAATTTTTGTGTTGTCTTCACCTTGGCTAGGTGCTTCTTTCTGTGAACTGAAGTCTTTTGACACTGGGTTTTCTTCTTTGGTCTGCTTGGACTGCATCACTCACTAGAAAGTCTAGATCTAGTGAGAAATGAAATTATTTTTCTAAGTGCACCTTCTTTATAGGTATTTGTAACTCTTGCCATCATTTCAAGGCAGTTTGGTTCGTGGAAGAAATCAAAGCTCTCTGTGCTGCTCAGTAGTCTGGATGGACCATCTCTGAACTGCAAAGCTGTCAGCTGATACAATTCTAATGTCTGTCAGGTTTGACTTTCAACCGCTGTCTGTATTTCTCCTTGTTTGTATCTTTCCCCAGTTACAGTTTAGACTGTTGATAATAGCTGTGTGCTGCCTTCAGCTGGAACTATGAGAAACTTTGCTCAGAGATTGTGCAATTTTGTTGTTATACAAGAGGGAGAAACTTAATGTAACCAGTTACCTAGGAGAGCAGAATATTACTTTCATAGGTAAAAATGTAAACTCTGTACTTAAAACCTGTTTATCCTCTGCTGCCATGCAAGGGATCCATTTTAAGCCCTTAGCATTCTCTGAGGCTGTTAGTATCTCATAACCTGAGTACTTTCATAGCATATCCTTTGATATGACTCTGATCTTCCATTTATTCTTTCAATAGATTTACCCACATCATAAGGTAGATTCATAGTTTGTGGTTAAAGAAACTATTTGATCTGAATATTACAAATCAGATGGTCTGTATTTCAGTATGCCTCAGCAGAGGCTGCTTGGAGTGCATCATTTTCCATTTGAGCCCATCTTGTGTTTGATGAGACAGATATGATATTAAGTTAAAAGAGGTGTTCCAGGTGGAGCCTGAAAGTGATTTGAAGATGGAAAGAGTTGAAACATCCATTCCTTCCCCGAGTAGCTTGTTCTGCATTAATATCCATGCTTGGAGACATGATGGTCAGCGACACCTGTGTTTCCTCTGAATTTAGCTTTCAATCAGTTTTATATTAAGTCAGCTATCTGACAAAACTTTAGAGTTTATTATATTTACTCATTTGCATTTTTCAGCTCACTCAAAGGAAAAAAGCTAGGCAGATAATCCTTAGTTACAGTGTTGTCTTTAATTGCTAATGTCAGGTTTTTCTTAATTTTGCCCAGGACTTACAAAGTAGCTAGCACGTAGTCATGTTACATAGCCTTTTAGAATGCGGATCAGGCATCTTTTGATCTCCAGGAATTGCTCTGATTTTCCCCGAGTCATCAGCATCAGCAGGCCAGGGATCTGCATAGGCAACTCTTTTGGAACTCCTGGATGTTAATTTTCTGGGCCTCCTATGTTAAACTGTTATGACTACCAGATGTGTTTTCTAATGCCTTCAGTTATGGATGGATTAGAAAGTATTCCAACATTATGGTACCATCATTTTCCTTCTTCTTGCAAGGGACATTTCTCAATGTCCCAGTATGTTTCATTTCCATTACAACTTTGTAAATATTATTTATTGTCTTTCATCTCTCCTCATCTTTCTACACTTCCAAACCTCTGTCCCTTCCTTGCTATCTTACTATTTTTAAATTTGTGGTGGTTTTGACTGCAATAGAGTTAATTTTTTTCACAGTAGCGAGCATGGGGCTGTGTTTTGGATTCATGCTGGAAGCAGTGCTGATAGCACAGGGATGTTTTAATTACTGCTGAGCAGTGCTTATGCAGTGTCAAGGCCTTTTCTTCTTCTCACCCCGCTCCACCAGCAAGGAGGAGGGGGGTCCACAAGGAGTTGGGAGGGGACACAGCTGAGACAACTGACCCCAGCTGGCCACAGTGACATTCCATACCATATTGTGCAATAAAACTGGGGGAAGAAGTGGGGGATACACAGAGTGTGCTTTCCCTGTTAAACTGTCTGAACTTCAACTCATGAATTTTCTCACTTTTCCCCTTCTGATTCTCTCTCCCATCCCAGTGAGTGAGCAGCTGTGTGGGGCTTAGTTGCTGGATGGGGTTAAACCACAACAGAATTGATTGCAGTTTTATGGAATTATGTAATCCAAAATAGGGTGAATTATCAGCCAAACCTGTCTGCTTTCTCTTTCTCAGTTGTTGTATATTCCTTTTTTTTGCTGTCCCAAAGTTGTTTTTCTTTATAATTCTCTATTCATGTTTTTTCTCTTGGTTTGTTTTTTTTAGTTCATGATTTTGTTCAGTTTCAGTCTTCTAAGAACAGGCTGTGTGCATGCTCATGTACATGTGTGTACACCTATCTATGCTGATACTTGTGTGTCTGTTTTAGAGCTGCTCTGTGTTTGTCCGTAGTGAGTTCAGTTGGACAGAGATCACCACTGCATAAGGAATTGGCAGTTTTCACTTCGGTGATTAAGCTTTGTTTATCAATCATAATTCATCAAACTGTGCCAGATGTTTCTGGCAGTAGTTTAATATCTTTGTGTAAACATTCTTGCTTTCCAAGTGTTAAACAGATCCACTCTGAAACTTTTGAATTATTCTTTTGGCAAAAAAATGTGTTTTTAGAGATAGATCATCCCTCACATCACTGAGCCAGAACATTCCTTTATAGAGTACGATCTCTTCACAAAGAAGCTACACCACATGAAAGCTGACTTTGTATAAAACCTGTATGAAGTTTTGTTTGAATCTGTAAAATGTCTCTTTCCAATTATAATCCTATTTATTCTTAACCAGTCTTTGTAGAAAAGGAGATTCTTGCTTAAAGTACATTAATGTTGATAATATCATGCCTGAAAATGGAAATAGACAGAAGTTGTTGAACATCTGTTTGAGTGTGAAATACTTGTTTCTACTGCTATTTCAGGCCTAAATCTGTTGTACTCACAGGATCATCAGCCTCCTGATGTGTTTAGCTCCCTCACTTGGTGCACAATGTATGTAAATGTTTCAGATCAAAAGAGTTTTTTCTTTTCTTTCTTGCATTATAATTCTGTACAACTATAGACTGCAAACTTTTATTCAGTTTTCTTTTCCTAGGCAATATGGAGAGTGATTTAATGACTGACTGAGGTCCCTAAAAGAAAATGCTATAAAAATGCAATTGTTATACTTTTTATTCATTTTCTTATTAATTATGGAGTCTTCCTGTGTCTCCTTGACAAGTGGGAAGTTTGTTCTGGTATTAGAAATTACCTGGTGGCATTACATGTCATGATTTTCATAAACAGTAATTGTATTCATCTGTAGCTTGGCTTATTTTTCTTCTTTCTCTTTTACAGCTTTTTCACTTCCAGATCTTACAGAGCAGTTTGCACCTCCTGATGTTGCTCCACCGATTCTTGTCAAGATAGTAGAGACCATTGAAAAGAAAGGTAGGCTGAAGAAATCTCTACCGAGGTAGATTTGTTACTTATATGAACCAGTTGTACAGAATACCTGGAATTGCTGGCATCTGTGATCTTCCTTGGCCAGCTTTTTTTGCAGACACAGCAATTTGAACGTACAAAAAGGTGTCATACAGCCTTAAAAAGCAATCACATTCTGTAGTGTGGTAGGTGGATGGTGCTGAAAGAATGTGGCTAATTTTATACTTAAAGTACTTATTGAAGAAAACAAATATGTTTTGTCAGGGCAACAGTCATTGAAATATTAATATATCACATCTATTTTTTTTTTAAGGTCTGGAGTGCTCAACTTTGTATGGAGCACAAGTCTCAAGCAGCTCAGTGGAATTAAGACAAATTTTTGAATGTGGTAAGTACAGTTCTCCTCCTTAAAGCACTAGATAGGTTTTGTAGTCAGATCATTCCTCTTTGCTTTGCTCCTCCACTCATATGTTCTGCTTCTTAATAGTATACTATTAAGAGGACATATATAACTAAAAAAGATTTCTTTTACATTTAACAGGAAAGGTGTTTTTCACTTTTACAAGTTGTCTTTCTTCATGATTCCACTGCATATTTTTTTACCAAGAATTCTTATTTTAATCTCTTCTTGTCTCTTGCTTGTTCAAAGTCTGATAACCTAGCTTTACGGAAAAAAAAAGATGTTTTGTTCATAATCGAGATATAGATACATTTTTCCTGTAAGGCTGCAGGTTATTATTTTGTAAACAACTGGCCATTTGTTTACACACATTTCTGTGTGTGTATTTTTTTTGTCTAGTATGTGGGGTGGCAAAAGCAGCACGTTACCTACCTGCTACAAAGTGATACTGGAAGGCAAAGAGACAATTGAATTAATATTGTAGTCTGGGTGCTCCGGTTTTAGACAGTAAAACACAACTATACCACTAACACCACATGCCCATTCAAGTGTCCTGAAGTATAATTCCTTTTCTTTTTAGTACTCCTTATTTCTACTTCAGGCCAGAATGTACTGGCACAGCAGCACTCCGTTGCAGTATGAGAGATCAGGAGCTATTGTAGGAGGGGTGCTTGACCACGACTTGGCAAGCTGGGGCGTGATGTGTGTTGTGAGCTTTCACTTGCTTAAAAGAGCACAAAAATACAAGGAGTAGAAAATGAAACTGGTTACATGCCTTGTTGACAAAGGAAGCAAACTCAAACTATGAATTTGTCTCTTCATTTTTAATAATTGCAAGCATTAATAAAATGAGTAGAAGGTGATACTGTGAGTTGTCTGTTCCTACAAAACAAAAAGGGGGTCCTGTCCTCTGCTGATTTGGGTAGGAGTGAAGAAGTGTATGTGTACAAGCAGGAAGAGGAGACATACATGTGATGCTAGCAATCTCATGCTAGCAGCCATATTTTGGGATTGTAATTGTATTTTTCAGTCCAGATAAATATAGATTTTCTGTGGCACCAATGTGAATGTATCTCTTAATTTATCTGAATCCTTTTTTAAGTTTCTAGACTGCAATGTACTTTTATGAAAGGTTCATCTACCTCCTGAGATCAAAAACTTGTGGTTTACATGTATTCTTACATATAATGTTTTTAGGTTTGAGAAACAAAAACAGGACTTTCCTCTTTAGTAACAATGTCTCTTTTTAGATTCTCTTTAAGATAGGATCAGAATCTTAACAGGACAGAGCTGGTACAGTGGGTATCCAGTGGCTATCCAGTGGCTATCCAGTGGGTACATGGATATATACAGATCTCTTCTTCTCTATCTGCTGTCTTGGAATCAGCAGAATGCTAATTCAGAGAGCAAAGTTGCCTTTGGTCACAAAGTTGTGAGCTTGCATTAGTGTGCTAATAGTTTAAATGCTGTCCATATTAATTGGATAACTTTTGCCATCAACACAGTGCTATCTAGCTGTAAAATCAAAGCTGGCTTGCATCTGGCCAGCTACGCAGATAGAAGAGGTCAAGTCTGTTTATGTTATTACACCCAAAGAGTTGAAGAGTAAGTTTATTCTTACTCATGTACTTATTAAAATAATTTGGGATATATTTCAGAGAAATGGGCAACACTGAAGAAGCTTGATTTAGCTTGGCTTATGCGCCAAAAAACATCCAGTGAGCAACAAACCTAATAAAAACTGTTTCTTAAGAATTTGTGGTTGGATTCTCTGACACATAATTGCTCTTGTAGAATTAATTGCCACACTTCAAGTTTTTATCATCTGAAACATCCATTATGTCTTTTTTCTCATGCAAATTCTTTGGTCTCTGATAAGATTTGAGCTCATACTGCAACCTTTCTTTGGGGAAAACAGAAAGGAGGTGGAGGAGCACTAAATTTCACACTACTGCCTCTTGGCAGCCTTATTTCACAGTATTTGTAGACACACTACATATCTGATTCCTCCACCTCTGTTTTTACTTCGGTTCAAACTTGCCAAATGGATTCAGGAGTTATTTTACAGAGGACCTGGCTACCATAGCAGCTTGATCAGCATTAATGCCTCTAAGTTCTTGTACCCAATATGAATCTTTTTGTATACACTTAGGACTTTACAGTGCTAGAGTTTCATGTTTCAGGATGAACCCTAATCTTGCTCCCACTAAGTAAGGATTTCTGTATTTTCCTATTTTTATTTATGCTGCTGATGCTCCTTTTTCCAACACTAACAAGTAGTCCTTTATTTAACACTCCCAAGCCCTATCCCATGCTGTAACTATCCTGCAATAGTATCAGGTTTTACAAGATAAATCCTAACAGCTGCATAAAACACCAAGCACAAAGTTCTGCACGTGTCTATTTGTTTGGACTTACACACATAAATATTTACAGACCTGAAGCCCCAAGTTGTTAATCAAACTTTCAGTTATAAGAGAAATAGCTACCAGTAGAGAAGCTGCATTTGACCAAACCTTTGATTAATACTTAGTTCTTACACAAAATATTTACACATAAAACAAAATACCTGTTAAAAATATTCTGATGTTCCATTACATTGTCAACATGCAGCAAGTCACTACGGTTACTCTGAGTTCAGCCCTGAACTGTATGTGACAGAAGGCCACACACAGCTGTGGAAGCCATTTGGTCCACCAGATGCCAAAGGCCTGGGCATGGTGTTGAACCTGTATGTTCTTCATGTCAAAGATACTTTTTGACATGTTACATGCTCTCTAATAACTTGTTTCCCATAAATTAGATGTAAGTTTTCAGTTTTGGCTTGTTATGGAGCCCTAATATATTGAGCTTTGTATATTTTTTGCAGTTTCTAAAGTCTAAAAATTACGTTATTCTTTCCCTTTAGATGCCTCTTCATTAGATTTGGAGACATTTGACGTACATACTCTATCAGATGCTCTCAAGAGGTATATCCTGGACCTGCCAAATCCCATCATTCCAGCAGCTGTTCACAGTGACATGATTTCCGTAGCTCAAGGTATTATTATCACATTATTTCAGATGTCAAACAAGACAGCTTTTATTAGAATTCTGAATATCTGGTGGTTCAGCTGTCCCCCACAGAACAGGGAAGCTTCTGCACAACCTGGCAACATCTCAGAAAACATAAATACCTTCACCACTTTTGGTTAAAAGCTGTTTCAGTTCAGAAGTAGACATCATTCTGCATTATTCAGTTACTTATTTAGGAAAATATAATGGAAAATATAAGGGATAACAGTTCTCTTCATTTTAATACACTATTGAAGACCTGGGGGAAAATAATCCAGGATTGATCTGTATGCAGAAAGCTAATTTTTAACTTTTTATCAGTGCTGACAAAGTAAATGTATTAGAGGTCGTGGAGTGCTGTGTTACATTGGGAGCTGCAGATTATGAAGTGAGAAATACACACATGTGAGATTCATCATCTACACTGGTCATTTTAAACAAGTACAGCTTATAGGCTTTCAGCACGCAGGCCAAGTATTCTGTTATATATCTCAGGACAGGATATTGTTACTGGTAACCTTCAAAGTTAGAACAGCACCTGTGAGACTTATCTAGTGCATCTCAGAATTACCCAATCATGTGTGACGCTAAACACAGGACAGACCTCTACCAGTACTTTCTGAACATACTGTGGTTTTTACCAAAATGCATATCTGTTTCCATTTGTCTTCTGAGTATTTGTTCTTCACTCTTCCCTGAACATTTCACTTTTTTAAAAGAAGAAAGAAATCTTACAACTTAAATGAAGGGCAAAATTATTTTTTCTGTAAAATTAATGCTTCTAAAGAAGTCTCATATAGTTTAATTTTAACTGAATGTTCCTGTGCTGATTTCAAGCACCTTTTATCTGTTTACTTGCAGAAGTCCAGAGCTCAGAGGAATATGCTCAGTTGCTGAAGAAACTCATCAGATCTCCAAATATACCTCCCCAATATTGGCTCACACTGCAGTATTTGCTCAAACATTTCCTCAGAGTTTGTCAAGCCTCCAGCAAAAATCTCCTGAATGCAAGGTCTCTGGCTGAAATTTTCAGCCCTCTGCTTTTCAAATTCCAGATAGCAAGGTATGTGGGTCATCTTTATCATATTCTGTACCGTAAATATGGGTTATTTATATGTAAAAGTAAGTTTAATTAGTTAATTTTCTGACCTTATTTCTGATGTGAGAGCATCATAGTAAATTTTTCAAATGTTTTTTGAATAATTCTAAAGTAAACTTTTGCATGACTCTTACTATGTAATCGATCTCTTACAGCTGTGATAATACAGAACACCACGTAAAAATCCTAGAGGCTTTAATCACAAGTGAATGGAATGAAAGACAACCTGTACCAGGTAAACTCAAAAAGTTATATACTATTGTTTTCTTAAATAATAAAATTCAACTTAAAGACATTAAAGGGATTTTTTTCCTTTTTCAATCAAACTTAGTGCAAAGCAAAACAGCACCATTAAAGAACTAAGTAGGAGTTGTTTTCATATTTTATGCAGTGTGCAGTGTTTTGTTTCATAAGAAATTATCTTTTTCATTAAAATCATGTTAGTACGCATTGTTTGTATAGTCTTCTCTTTCAGTAAACAGTGAATAGGAATTTGTGGGTTTTTTAAGACCTGTAAACCAATACAATGAATATTATACAGTGGTAGAGGGGTTAATTCTGGAAGTTTTACTGAACACTCAATTTACTCACAGGCAAAATTTATGGGAAGTACTATACCCCATAGAGACATTGGACAAAAATAAAATTTCCTCATTTACTTTCATATATGTATTTTTTAATCCAGATACTCAAAATATTTATTTATTGATAAGAAGTAAATGTGAGAAGTATTAAGAGCCCAAGTTGGATCACACTTGTATTGATTCTGGAAGTTAACATCTAATTTAGTCAACATACAGTAAAGCCTACCGTTAATTTATGCAAAATCTCTGGGTTTGTATAAAATCTTTGATAGAAGCAAGGCATAGTTGTTAACTATGTGCAAATAAAATTATTAGTGCAGGGAACTTTACATGTTGACTGAAAGGAATTAATTTCACAGCTTATTAGCAGAGAATAGAGTGATAGTGAACAGAACATTGAACAGCCTGTAGTTTTCCTACCTCTCTATTCAAAGTATGAAGTAAAGTTCATGGTCAGTAGTGTTTGTAGGATTGCTTAAGATTTGAAGAGCTAGAATACAGCAGCAGAAAAATGCTTTATTTCCTGTATTTCAGGTAGGCACATCGTCTAATCCCCCTCATCAGATAATGAAAATGAATTTAAAAGGCTGATATTTTTGTTCCTACTCTTTTGGTTGAAAGGCTTTTCTAATATTGCCAGCTCTAGTAGTTAGGAAACTTTCCCCAACATTTACATTACATCTTTTTTCAGCTAGTTTACACCTATTTGGTTTTGTTAAATTTTGTCAAAATAGTTATGCTGGCATTTCCAGAACTACTGTGTATTATTCTTCCCAATACTTCAGGATGAGGAGAGTCTAAACTTCTAAATGACTATTTGTCTTGTTTTACTAAGGATCAGCAAACAACTGCTAATTGTCAAAGAATTATTTGTCACATGTTATAAGTCTTAAAAAGCAAAACTCTTAATATTCTAATGCTAATATAATTTTTTATTGTTACACATTTGCACATGCTGTGGAATATGTAAATATACATGTCTAGAGGCACTGGCTAGGAGGGTACAGAAGTAGGGTCAACAGTTTATTAAGTTTCTAAGTAAGAATTTTCCAAACTGCACTTAAGAGATCACTGGGTTATGTATCTTCCTGAATTGCTTTGTGTAAGACAAGTATAAAAGTGAAAGGTGTTATGTTGGGACTACTAATGAAGACAAGAAGTTTAGCCATTTTGAGAGTGATTGAAGAAATGCCATTGTATCCATCTAATTTATAGGGTTTGGCACTACATCAATAACTAAAATCAAACATCTGATTGTTTTAATATTACTTATGCATTAACTAATATTTCATAACGCAGTAGTTTATTCTGAGGGTTCTCTCTGTATTTTTCATGTAATCTGTTAAAAAATAGAACTCCTTCCCTATGCATTTCAAAGTTCATCCTGTCTAATGGAATGTTTTTTTAGTAGAACATTTGCACATCTATTAATATGCTAAAAAAACCCTCAGGAGCAAGTTTGCAGGCTTTGCAGTCTGTGATTTGCTAGCCTCTGCTCTTAGGCAGAAGTTTCAAAAGTTGAATCTTCATGTAATGTTCTGTAAATTTGCAGGATTAGGACATGAGTTCGTTTTCCACACCAAAATCATTCAATGACCTGAACATCTGAAGTAGTCTGCTTTAATAGTTCTCCTAGAAGACTCTAAGATATGTTTTTCAGAATTGTCATCTTTAAGATTATTGCTTGCAGTGGCTTGATTTCCCACAAAGATTGTTTTGAGACATTGTAGTAAAAGGAATATTCCGATAATATATACCTTATTGTCATGTAAGTTTTTGAGAATGACAATCTTTAACAGAATTTTACAAGTGCGGAAGTAAAAGAGGTTTTAAGCAGAAAGAATTTTACCTATTGAAAATAATGTCATGACAACTAAGTAATAACAGGGAAGCCAATGCTGCCAGGTTTCTTTTTCACAGACTGCAGCGATGGCTTCTTCCTTTTTTACTTCTTTTGTTAGTATGAGAACATTCTGTCTAAGACAAACTATGCGTGAAGTTTTAGTGGTATCTGATGCAGTATATAGATACATTAGATGTAGCATCAGAGATAACGGATCTGAATAGCTTGATCTTTGCACAGCTGTGGGGTTTTTTTCTTACTGCATCACCCGCTAATTATCCTTCTTGCCTGAAAACAGTAGAAAGCAAACAACCTTACTGTATCTTAAAGTTAATATCTTGAATTAGGCATCTTTAATTGGACATGTTTTAGCTCGAATTATGCTTTGCATGCCATAATGCAAAAAGAGGAGTTACTCCTAGACTATTATTCAATTGGATTGTTGGATTTTTTTCTCTGTCATGATGTTCATCAGCAAACTATGCGTTTTAGTTTGTGAATTAGAGTAGTGCTTAGTCCTACACAAAAGTTGAAGTACTAGTTATAATAATCTGTTCATAGAATCATAGATGTTTGTATGGCAGGTAAAGACAAAGTAAAGTTGCTGGGGAAGTATAGCTGGAGAAAACTAGATCAGTTTTCTGTCTCCAGTGTCTCATTTTTCAAGTTTATCAGTAGGAGATAAAGATGGTGTGGATGGGCAAACCAGGTGATTTCACATCCCTTTTGAACACAACAACTTGATGTACAGGTGTACAGATTAATTTAAAGAGTAATGCTGATTTTTCAGTCAGGAACAAAGTGCAAGTCTCTAAATGTGCTATTCCAAGCAATGCTTTTACTAGAAAATATCTTAATTGTAACAGATTTTAGCAAACAGTGCTGCTTATCCTGCATAAGGGAATCAAGTGTCTTGTCTCACAGAGTCTCACACATCACACAGACTTGTGCAGGTAAATATTAGAAAATAGGCTGTATTTACAGGTGTGTATAGAATATCAAGGGGGGGTTTATAGTTGATTGTCAAGGATCATAAACGTTCCTGGCTTTCCTGTCTGGAAAGCAGACCTGTCCTGGCTGCAGATCCCAGAGCACTGTGTGTTCGGCCCTGTGTATGTTTGGGACGGCATGTTTTGCACTAGTGGCTGAGAAGGCAGGCCCCACAGAGAAAGGTGGGGTTTTGGGAAGTGATTATGGGTGGGGAGTTGAGGGAGATGGAGGTCTTTTCTGGGATTGGAGGGGAGTGTTAAATAGTGTGGTTCAGCTTTGACTGTGTGTGATTAAGGTCTCTGTCTTATCTCAGGAAAGCAAAGAGGAAGGGGGATGTGGCGAGAGCGCAGGGGGATGTGGGGAGCTGATAGCATTGCTAGTGAAGAGCAAAAGAGGCAGGAAAGAGCTGCCTTGTATGGATGAATCAAAGCCTCTAATAGCCTGTGCACTAACTCAAGCTGAGATGCTTTGTCTGGACTGTCTGTCTCAATTTATCCCTGTTCTTAGGCTTGTACATAATATTCAAAGGATCATAGGTAGGAATGAGTGAGGTTATAAGAGTGTCTTACATGTAACCTGTTGGGGATGGGGTAAAAGGCGTGGCAATATCACCAAAGTGCAGACCTTGCTTTTAGCTACACAAAATACTAGGAAGGGTACGTATCAAAACAACCAGACCAGGGCAGTGTAAAGGTGAATCCAGCTCCTCTTGCAATTGGACTCAAAGCTACCTTGGACTGCTACAGGGTCAGGCTGAGACCAGTGTCCTGAGGACATAAACTAATGCATAGGAATGCTGTCCGTTGTCAAGACTTTTCTGCATCGTGTCACAGTCTTGGCTTCACTGTAAGCAGCACTGAGCGTGGTTTGGAGCATGCAGAATGCAGTGTGTTCCAGGGGGAGCGAATGCCGCACGGTGGAGAGGGATGTTGTGCCTCCTTGGCTCATCCAGCAGAGGGCTCCCCTTCTATGGAAATAAAAATCAGGCTTTATCCCTGATCTAACGGAAAGCAAAGTGCTTGGTTATCCGCTGTACTTTGGAATGCTGTATTCTTGATTTAAATTTTGACTCTGCCCTGTGCTTCGTGTTTCTTAATACCTAATTGGAAGTATTTGGTAACAGTGAAACAGTTTATGCAGCATTATTAGAATGGATTAGTTCAGAAACACGGGGTTTCATCTCTACTTGAAGCAGGCTGTACCTTTACGACCCTGCTGCTTTAAATTATATTTAGAACTGACAATTGTTCAACTAGGCGAAAGCTAAGACTAGAGAAGCAAGGAATTGTTACAGGCGAAGCTAATCAATCAACTGCAAAACATTCTGCTGCAGTATTTGGTGTTTCGGTATTAGGTATAAAAGGTGTTTTGTAGCATAGGAGGATTTTTGTAGGTGAAGTATTAGGGAGGCAAAAACTTTCTGGTGCTATTTAACTGCTGTAAGGAGCAACAAGCCTATCTCAAATGCACCTATTAGAAATAGAAGTATTAATCCTTCTCTCTTTTTCTCTGAATGTGTCTGCTTCTCCTTTCAATTTGAATTTATATCCTTGTAGAAGTTTAGCTGATAAAGAAGGAAACCTCTGAATGCAGAGGGGATCAGACTATTCAGTTGCTGCTGTGTTCCTTTAGCAAGTTTGATCTCCACCAAACATTAAGGCAAGGGAAATAAATTTGACCTTATGATCTCCCTCCTCCCATCTGCCTGCCCAAGAAATGAAGAGTACTGGCATGCTGGAAAGCACTATGGATGCAGACATATGTTTTTTCCTGGGTTTCTTTTTAATAGGAAATGGATAAAAAGCCTCATGCCATCAGACCAAGGATCTTGCAGCAGCACCTGTATTTGTGATCCAGCAGGAGTATGTCATGGTGTGCTCACAAGCAGGCTATTTTGGCTGCAAAGGGCTGCTCTGAGAGATGCAGCTTTTTTCAAGAAAAATCTGTATTCTTTTTGTTTGTTTGCAGTTAGCCACTTCCTGTATTTGGCTATTCATGTTTCTTTTCTCCTCTTCAATACTGCAAGCAGCAGCCAGTGATAGAGACTATTTTAAGGACTCTTGCAATGGTATTTTCATTTACTTAGTTAAAATGAGAAAGTTAGCTGTGCATTGGCCACTTGTTAGCTGATGACAACTTCTACTTTGAATCTGGGTCCCCTCCCCCACCTGAAATCACTGGCTCAGCAAATATTTGAACCTGCCCAAGTTAATCATGAAACTGAGATCTTTATCTGAGAGAGACGTGCAAGCTACTGAGGGTGGTGGTTTCTTTTTTTTTTTCACAGTACTGAAGTCAGGTTCACTTTTTAATGATGAGCTGGAGTAAGTGGATACCTTCTGCACAGCACAGAGCTTTAAGCAGTTAAGAGAGAGGCTTGGATTTTCTCACTGCACATTGCAGCTCTTTTAGGGGTTTTTATGGAACGTTGGTTGGAAAGTAGAGCAATCTCTTTTTCAGAATTTTTTTTTCTTCATTGCTTCAGAAAAGCTTCCTATTAAAACGAGGTTTTGGGTTGATTTTTTTAAAGCAAGATTTTCATAAGAAAAAAACAATATTGGATTGTATTTTCTGACTGTATTACAAGGGCGATCATTTGCAATGCATAATTTACAAAGTAAGTGATTTTGAATTTCTATGTGTGTTTTCTTCATCATTTCTTGGAAGTATTGTACTATAACTGATTACTAGGTAGAGCTTTAATGGTCTTAAGATACATTAATTAAAGTGCTTCAATGCCTCTCCAGGTTCTATCTGCCTCCTGTCTTTTCTTGCCTGCAGGCTAGGCTAGTCTGAGCTGAGCATTAACCTGATTATACAAGTTTGTTCAGTCCTAAGTTTGGCACTGTTAAAATCCTACTGAAGTAATTTTTCCTGAAAGTCTTTATTTGGTGGAATAAAAAAACTTACTGATCCTACATGAGAGCTAAATACAGCAATGTAGTCTTCATAGGAAATCTCTGTCAATTAGTTTAAATAATTACCTTGGCAACTCAACTGTTTGGGTAGCAGGTGGGCTAAAACTCCAAGTTCAGTGTTTAGGCTTGTGTCTGGGATGACTTTAAGTATCCTATTTCATTTTAGAAATGAAAGGAATCTTTGGAGCATGTCTACCTAAACGGGGAGGGGAAAGTCTACTTCAGCATGAATTTAAGCTTCTTAATGTATGAAGCAAACTAGCATGCATCTTTCTGTGTATTGTGGTATTCCAGATACGCTGTTATATGTTGAGGCTTGTCTGAAAGGGGTAACCTGCTGAGGCGTGCAGACGGTGGCAGAGGCAGGGGTTAACATATGTGAAATATTTGGGAAGCATATAAATTATGTTAATTTTTTTAATGAGTATTTGTAAGATAGAGCACATTTCAGCTGCTCCAGAATCTCTTACGATGCAGGCACAGATAGTTGCTACAGCTAGTGTTTGTTGTGGTCATTTTTGGTCTCTGGTTTTCTCCCCCCATAGATTATAGTGAGTATAAAGCGTTCTGCTCCGGAGTTATTAGTCTTTTCTGTGCATGTTTCTTCCAAGAGGTGTTGAGAGAGTCACTGATGGGAGGAGTTAAGATGGAATATTTCTAAAATGTAGGAGGATGCTGGTGGCAAAATCAGGTGATGACAGAGACACTGACAAGGGACTCTTGCTTTTAAAAACAATTAAAATTGTGCAAATAGAGAAACCCTGTGAAAAGGCAGACTAAATCTCGTTGTATGCTGACAGCAAAAATGTTTTTGAAGATCTTGCTCAGTTTTGACTTTTTCCATATTTTGAGTGAATCTGCTGAACATAAGATTATTTGGTTTTTAGCTTACAAAATCAGTTATCTAGGTAGATTTGAACTGTGTTTTATTACATAATAAGAGAGAAAGGCATCTCTAGTAAGCACATTTTATATATTAACATTACCTTATCCTACCCATTAAAATGTGTGCTCATCAGTGTAATAAAAAATTTCCACAGTTTAAAAACATAATCCACATTTCATTATGTGGATATGTATCTCGCTGTGTGTATGGTTTTTTTCTAAAATGAATGTGTAATGACTGTACCCACACAGAGTCATGCTCTTCTCCCTTCTGCATCTGTAATATACACAGTAGGTCCAGGATCCTTTTAAATCTTTTTGAATGATAACTTCAGGCATCCAAGCAGGAGAATACAACTGAGATGTGACCGACCTGCATCTGAAGGGAGCTGGCCTCCGTGTGAGTGTGCGTGTGTTGTGTGTGCGTGTGTGTTAAGAGCTATGTGCTGCAGCATATCAGCCTTTTGTCATCCTGCCAGGATTGGACTGTACCATGCTGCTAAACCAGGAAAATGAGCTGAGAACATGGGAGAGGAGAGCCCACTTACTCCTTTTGTGTGTAATACCAGGTTTATATTGCAGTTCTGCTAAATGTAGATTCTTTCCAAAACTGAAATTATTTTAAGATTAATGTAGAACAAAATGAGGAAGCAGGAGTGGTTTGGTGACATTATTTTGACATGATTGGCTGAGGATTATGATGTAATAGGTTACAGTGCAGCCCCTTATAGGTTTTAAAATGAATTCCAAGACACCATTACAAAGAGAGCCTGACTCTTTCCTTGTATCTGAGCTTACTCTGTGAAAATCATACAAATGTACAATACTGTTTGGAATATGGAAGAACTGGATATAGAATATACTAAGACAGATATAAATTGTGGCACAGACTTGATGTTTTACATAGAAATGGATCCACCAGGTAAAACTGCAGTCTTACTATAGAAGACTTAATTAATTTTGCTCTTTGCAATAGCTGCTGAAAAATTCTTACGGAATATGTAGGATTTCTTTGCTTTCTTATCAATACAAATAGTTTTCCTTTGCATAAATTGGAATGAAATTGTGGTTTACTGCATGGCTGTAGTAATTAGAATCTTAACATATACCTGTGTGAATTTTTAATGAATTGACCTGTTTCTGTTTTGATTTTGTTATGTCAAGTGTAGTTTTACTCCTGCTATTATATAATTAAAAAAAATTGTATTTCTTTTATTATTATTTTTTACTATCTCTGTTCCACACTGTGCCTAAAAGGAGATGCTGTAGTAACACTTTTATTTGAAATAGGGATTAAAAATCATTGGTTTAGATTGTTTAAGGAAAAAAATATTTTTAAAATCTAGCAATATCAATTGAATACCTGTTATAGCATCATTTTTTCATATCATATGAAAATATTATGCTATCTTGATATTCATTGCAACTTTAAAAACGTCTTTTAAGTCAGGTCATACTGTATAGGACAGGAGTGATGTACTTACTGGAGAAATGAAAAAGCTGAGTTGATTTTTAATCCTGATTCTCATGTAGTTCCCTTTGTCACTAAGTCAGTGCTGCAGTATCTTCTCTGGCACCTACTCATACACATATGCAGCTTTGACATTGAGAAAAGCGGGATGTGGTTTTTAATCAGTCCTGGAATTTGGGACACAATTTCTTCTGTAGAATATTAAGATTAACACAGAGATATTTGGGTCACAGATGGGTTTTTTGAACTGTTGGGTTTTGGTGGGGTTTTTTTGCAAATCATTTCACAGGGTGCTGAGGATCACAAAAACCCAGTTCTTTTTCAAATATATGATATTTGCTGTGGGTTTGCATTTTTTTATTATTCAATTTCTAGGTAAGGAAGCAGCAAAATTCCTCTGACATCATTACATAGGAGAACAAAAATAAATTGGCATATTTTATTATTTGTGTTTACCTGAAGGTAGTGGAGGAAGGTAAAAGCAAACTTCAGACTTTTTTTTCTCAAATGCTTTCTTTAGAGGGAGAGGAGATGAGTATAGTGTTATATTTTGCTTAAAATGTATTACTAGAAGAGTAACAGAGTTTTTTCAGAACAGTTAAACTTTATTTTGATTTATTTTGTTTTCAGTACAATATCTTGATTCCTCTGATGGCTTTTAAAGATTGTTAGTGATGAACAACTCTATTTGGTAATGAGTCCTTTTTTTCCTCATTCATGGATTCATAGAATCCATGTAATAATGTGTAATTTCAAGGAATATATGATCTTGTTTTCTGTGAGTTATAATCAACTTTTTCCCTCCTTTCATTTGCAGCATTGCCTCCTAAGCCACCGAAACCTAATACTGTAACTAACAATAGCATGAATAACAACATGTCATTACAAGACGCTGAATGGTACTGGGGAGATATCTCAAGGTAAATCAGTTCAGATATATATTTCTTATGTTTGGCTTTATATTCTTGCTGTACTGTTCTGTGTATATGTATTATGATTCAAATGTAGAAAATTTACACTTACAAGAGCCATTTTTAGGATATTTTCCAATACAAACCTATTACAGTTTGGTTTTATTCCAAACATGACTAAAAAGTTACTGGCAGTCAGAATATAGTATGCAAAATGGTTATTCTGTTACTTTAAGATAGCTAGCATGAAAGGACAGCACCAAGAAATGTTTTCATCATGTCTCTCTTCCAAAACCTCAATTGTAGGCACAATAGTTAACAAGTCAGACTAACAAGTGCCATGTATTAGTAACATTTTTAACTGTACTATATTTAGGTACATTAAACCAGCACTGGCTGCTCCAATTGTAAAGGCTTGTATGAACAAGCAGAAAGACCTTTGCATGAATAATAATTTTGTCCAGCAGTGAGAGGACAGAGTATGCCATTTTTATATCCCAGTTGTTCTCCAGCGATCTTAAATAAGTTACTAAATAGTTGTATTTATTAATATGGAGTTCTAGAAGGCTTCTAAAACAGAAGAATTTAGAGCATGGTGAGAGAATAAATGTGTGAAAAGTAACTGAAATGATTGGTTACTTTTGCTTTCATTTTAGAGAAGAAGTAAATGAGAAGCTTCGAGACACTGCTGATGGTACCTTTTTGGTACGAGACGCTTCAACCAAAATGCATGGGGACTACACACTTACACTGAGGTAAGATTAGTTATGCAAGGTCTGTAATACTTACTAGTGAAATGCAGTAACTGCATTTAACATACAGTATGCTTTAGGAAATAGTACTAAAAGTATGCCTAACTTTTCAATATACTTTATTTACAGAAAAGGAGGAAATAACAAATTAATCAAAATTTTTCATCGAGATGGAAAATATGGTTTTTCTGACCCATTAACTTTCAACTCTGTGGTCGAGCTAATAAACCACTACCGGAATGAATCTCTAGCCCAGTATAATCCTAAACTGGATGTAAAATTACTGTATCCAGTGTCTAAGTACCAGCAGGTAATTTAGTCTATTTTATTTGTGTTTCACTTAAATACAGAGAAATTATTGCAGACTAAGAAGTCATTTATCATGAAGAACTTTAGTTTTGCTAATGTTTGAAAAAATAAAGTGGATATAAAACCTGATGGTTTTGTTTAAAACCAACTCTACACTTTCAGTGTAAATATTTGAAAATTTAAATACTGCAGATGCATTATTTAGAAATAAACATTCTAATAAATATCCTACACTAGGTGAAATATATAATTTTCAGTATAAAGCTAAACACTTGCAATGCAAAATTTCTTTTTGCCATTAATTTCTCATTTGCATATTATGCATTTCTTATTATATCCATGTATTGAAGAAAGAGGAATCACATTTTCATGTAATCAGCTAGGCCTTTTTATGCGGTTTTGTCCAGAAAATCTGTGCAAAATAATTGTTTAGTTATGGAATATCTTTCCTTCTGCTCTTCATTCCAGGATCAAGTTGTAAAAGAGGATAGCATTGAAGCAGTCGGAAAGAAATTGCATGAGTATAATACCCAATTCCAAGAAAAAAGCCGAGAATATGACAGACTCTATGAAGACTACACAAGAACATCTCAGGTGAGCTAGCTTTTAACCAAAGAGAGACTGGAAGACTTTGCAGATTTTGAAGAATATTGTTGTGGATTCATACTGCCATCTTCCCACTCCTCCCTTGTGCCACCACTGCCATTGCCCTGATGTGCTTGCTCAGAATAGTACAATTGCTTTACTCATGTTTGAACAGCCATTGCCTGTAAGCTAAACCACCCTGTGCCCAAGTCTGACAGCTCCATTCAAAGCAAGTACATAAATGTCTTGATTTACCAGCACTTCTGCATACTGACCTCATTAAGCTGACTCAGGTTTTCAAGGCATGTTTGCCGGGAAGCATTGCATTTTATTACTAGTTTTTTTAGAGGTCTGGTTTAACTATCCAGGACAGAAGGATGGCATATGTAGACACAGTGTAGGAATGAAAAGCTGCCTCTGTCCTTCTTTCAACTTACTCAGTTATTAGCCATGTCTTGAAATGCCAGTGAATTAGTGCAGTTTCACAGACTCACAACCAAGACTGCTTCTTAAAATGTGCAGGAAATATACCGAACAATGACTGAAGAAAAAGAGACAACTGCTGGTAACTTGAACTAATGACTTAGGACTTGGCTGTCAACTATCAGTGTAGTGACGGGACAGGGTAGATGACCTCCTGAGACCTCACTAGGCCAGTATCTTACACCTTTATTTCAGAAAGCCAGATGTGCTTCTAAGGACATTTAGTTGGTACCAGGGACATACAGCACTGCTGTGAGGCTCTAAGCATCACAAAGAAAAATTATTTATACAAAGCAAAGATCATAACTGGTTCTTTCTCTAGTGTTTCTACCTTCTTGATAAACTTCATCCTGAAAATCAAGCCTGTTGTCACTGTTCTCTAAGGCTTTGCAGAATGCATTTTTAATTCTTCTTTTACAATATACTGAAGTGTTTCTGTGACACAAGCCAATAAATTTTCCCCTTTGTCCAGTAACAACTGTAATAATAATAATTACTTTATTTTCAGGAAATTCAAATGAAAAGAACAGCTATTGAGGCATTTAATGAAACAATAAAAATATTTGAAGAGCAGTGCCAAACACAAGAAAGATACAGTAAGGAATACATTGAAAAATTTAAGCGGGAAGGAAATGAAAAAGAAATACAAAGGTCAGTATTTGATTCTGTATATCAAATTATTTGACTTTTTAAAAAAACAAACAATGACAAGTATAAGTCTTCCTAAAACTGAAGCAAGATGACAAGTTTAAAGTTGTTCAGTTGTAAGCAAAAAAACCTCAAATAGGGTAGATGTGAACTTGCAAAATGTATAGCTACATCTAGAGAAATAATCTGTTAAGTGTCTACATCTCTAAATAGCAGATTATAAAGTTATGAATAAGAGATCAGAATTTAACTGCAAATTATTCCATCCAGAATTATGCACAACTATGAAAAACTGAAGTCTCGGATAAGTGAAATTGTGGACAGCAGGCGTAGATTAGAAGAAGATTTAAAGAAGCAAGCAGCTGAATATAGAGAGATAGACAAGCGCATGAACAGCATTAAGCCAGATCTCATACAGCTGAGGAAGACAAGAGATCAGTACTTGATGTGAGTATCATGAATTAACAAATTTGGGTTTAAGTTGTTTTTTTTAATGGTATCAAACTTTTGTGACTAGAAATTAATTTTATTTGCAATTATTGTGCAGGTGGCTGACTCAAAAAGGTGTTCGGCAAAAGAAGCTAAATGAATGGCTTGGAAATGAAAATGCAGAAGAGTGAGTATCAAAAGATTTACACCCATCTGGTGTTTCAAATCATGTTACACAAAAATGAGATAAAGCATATTTAATTCTTGGACCACACAAAGGAAATCTAAAGTCAGTCTTCAGTAACAATGCACACTGTAAGACATGACAGCCTACATAATGCAGGTATTGGAAAGGATGCTGTCTCTGTCCCTACTCTCCATTTTTCGGGATAATGTACAATCAAGTTACTATAGCAAAGCACTGAAATGCAACCTGTGTCTTTATTCTTACCAGCAAAATTAAGTTCATGAGGTGTTGGTATCTTAGAGAGATGTGGATGGATAAATTGTTCAGAAGGTCTCTTAGGCATGAGCAGCCTTTTTCCAAATTTCAACCGTGAGTACCATGATGTTATCTAGTATAGTGGTACCCACATCAGTATATCACATTGCTGTTAGAGATGATAAATTTGTATGTGCTGAGGAGTGGTTCTTCTCTGGTTTTTTGGTCTATTTAATTTTTCTGGAAAATAGTAGGATAGTGTTCTGTCATTTCAAGCAATTTAGTCTACTATAGGTTCTGGCAGGGGCTAGGCTAATGAATACATTTAATTCCATTCCTGGCAAAAAAAGCAAAAAGCACTTATAGTGTGTGAACACAGACCAAATTTAACTAAAAGCAAGACAAAAAATAGTATCTGAAGTGTAGTAACAGTGAAGAATGAACAAATGGAAAATCAAAGTGGTCTCAGTAATATTTATATCAACATTTTCTGACTGTGTAGTTTCTTGTGCATGCCTTTTATTCTGCCTGGTTGAATATAAAATGAAAGCAGCAGACTGACAATGACTCTTCAGTGGATTTACATTCTAGCCTTGTCCACATCTATTAATTTGGTTTGGTTTATTGAGTCTCTTACTGTTATCCTGAAAATTGTGCTTATCTGCTGTGGTGGAAGTGGGAGATAAAAATTACATAAATGTTTTAAAGCCATGTTTTTTTCTCAGTCTTAGCACAACTCAAAGATGATATAATGTACAATATGTAGACACCTGTTTACAGTAGTACTCCTATCACTTAAACAGTAGACGAAGAACAGTGCCATGCCATGGATTTAGTGTAGCATCAAAATAGTGAGTAAACTGTTTAAAGAAAATCTTTTTTCTCGGTATGTGACTCTCCTTGCCAGCAATCCTGGTAGCTGCTGAAAAGTTAAACTTTCAGAATATGAATCTTTTTCTTAAGTTGTCATGCAGGAAAACAAAAGAAAGACAAATATAATAAGCAGGATGAAAAACAGGAATCACACATTCAGGATGTAGATTGAAAATAGAGCCACAATTGAATGTGTTTGAGACAGAGTTGTCTGAAACAAAAGAATCCTTCATGAAAAATTGAATTCCGTGTGAGATTCCTGATTTCTCTAGACTATTTTGAGTATCCTCTGAAAGGCAGAAGAACCATGGATGAGTGAGAAGTCATCTTTTCTTAGACCAAGGAAAACTAATTAAAAACATATTACAGAGAGAATAAGTGCATTAGCCAAACACAGACTGATTGCAAGCTGAGCAGGAGAGGCAGGGCCCACCACTGCAGGCTGCTGGAGAAGTAGGGAGCTCTAGAGCTGCAGAATACCAAAGTGATACACAGCTGAATCAGATGCATCTTCTTTCATGATAGACTTTAGCTCAGAAGGTTTTCTGTAACTCTGAATGAGCTATATACTTGGTAGCATATTTGGTAGTGAAGGCCCTGTATTACATGCTTGTTTCATAATCTGTTTTATAAGGAGAGAAAGCACTCTACTATATCTCGCCCTTTCCACAAAACCATCTCTCCTATAAGTAATTAATCTGTCTACCTGTACAATTGCTCACAGTTTCTCCAAGCAGCAACTGTGGTTGGTACATTGCATGGTTTTTCATTGCCGACCAAGTGTTCTCACCTTTGGAAATGAAGCTGAGTCAGAGAGTATTTATTTTGTTGGGCTTGCTGTTTTCCAAAGGAGTAAGCAATGGTAGAAGTACTGGAGTGCTCACAGCAGATTCTGAAAAATAACACAGCGTGTTTTTAATTCTTCTTCATATTTACATAAGTATTCTTCAAAGAAACAAGAAACAGAACTTTTATTTTAATTTCATTAGGGAGGCATCCTCTTAATTGCTGACCTTTTTTTCTTTTTGTAAGTTATATGAAATGGAGACTACTTGCTTAGTGGATTTTTCTCTGCTGTGTGTTTCACAAACACATTTTTTCCAATATTTACAGCCAATACTCTATGGTAGAAGATGATGAAGACTTGCCCCATCATGATGAGAGAACGTGGAATGTGGGGAATATCAATAGAAGCCAAGCTGAAAATCTGCTGCGGGGAAAACGAGATGGAACATTCCTTGTTCGAGAGAGCAGCAAACAAGGCTGCTATGCCTGCTCTGTTGTGTATGTACCCGAATTTGTGAATGATGTAACCAACATTTGAGTGGCCTACTTGAGTTGAGGGCAAAGAGTCACCCACATATGCATGATTCCCATTGGACCTTTGGGTTTAGAGGCAGGCCAATGAGTCCTGAAGCCATTCTTATGGCTGCTCCATTTCCTACACAGCTCCAACCTGTTCCACTCCCATATGAGCCTCACTCAGAAGGGAAACCTAAGTACAGTTGCATTCTTTTCGATGCAGCTGCTGTGTCCTAGTCATCTAGTCATCTCCTGCCTCCCTAAACCAGTACAACATCTGCAAATTTGGGGTAAAGCTAGGCTTTTACCATTATCTCATCATAGGAGAGAGGAATTCTATCCTATGTACTGACTAGCATCTTAGGATTTATTGCCAATACCTTATTTTCTATCTTAATTTCACTGTACTCACAAATTAAAAGCTGCATTTTTTTTCTTCCATTTTAGGGTGGATGGAGAAGTAAAGCACTGTGTGATAAACAAAACACCTACTGGGTATGGATTTGCAGAGCCATATAACTTGTACAACTCGCTCAAAGAACTGGTGCTACATTATCAACACACATCACTTGTGCAGCACAATGACTCTCTCAATGTCACACTAGCCTACCCAGTATATGCACAGCAGAGGCGATGAAGATCTCAATACTGTGGGTTGTTTGGGTTTTTTTAAAGAAATGTTTTGACAACATTGAGGCCTCTGGAGAGAAAAGGCTTCTTTCAGCTTTATTCAAGAATTTGCGTTATCAAAGCTATCTGTCTTCAGATAGGACTAGAGATTTCTTTCACAACTGCAATGGGAGAGATCACAGTACTGAGCTGTGAATGTATGTTTGTAATCTGAAGTGCTTTCTTTGGGTTTTTTTGTAATTAAGAAAAACACAAGAGAAAAATCCAAACCTAATCTCCCTGCAGGGACATAGAGGCCTTTAAGCATGGTGCTTGTTTACGACCACTTCTGAAGCTTTACCAGCTAAAACATTGGATAATCCAGACACAAGGTATAAGAGGTCTGTCTCATTCAGTTTTTGGAATTTTGTGATCACAACCTGACTTGGAATGGTGTTGCTGCACTCAGTGGATCCAGACACACAGCATTGTGGATGTTTTTGGTTTCTGGTGAATGATATGTAGCAGAATGGCACTTTCATTTCTAAGGGACACTTTAAAAGGACTTCAGTTACAGTACGTCGTTCAGAATAATTGTAATAGCAAAGTGCCAGGAAGTGTTTTGCTTAGATGATTAAAAATCCTGTTTTAAGAATATATTTAAGACTGAAGAAAACAGGACTTTCAATGGCATACAGTGTATAATAATGTACATAGTACTGATTGACTAACAATCATTGATGGAAACTGTCAATACCAAACTCCTTGTTTTTTCCCTTTTCTGTTTGCTGAAAGCTGAATTCTTAGGCCATGCTATGCAATACTGAATTTTCTTTAGGCTGTAGTCTTCTTTCAAGCATATCTACAGGTTAAGCTTGTTTTTCTTTCTTGTTTCCTTTTTGCTTTATTTCTTTTGCCTGAGAATATTTTTCCTGATGATTATTTTTTGTTACTAATTTTCTTTCTTTGCTTTTTTTTTTCTTGGGAGATTTTTTTGTTTTGTTAGGGGGGGAGGGTTGTATTTGGGTTTTTTGTTCTGTTTTAATGTACAGAAAGCCAGCAAGAGTTGGCTTGAGAGTTAAAACTATGAAATATTTTACAATTTTCTTTGTATAGAATATTGAGCTACTAGCTCAAAGTCTAAAAAATTCATACTTTTTTTTGACTAAATATTTTGTTGGGCAGTGCCTGATAAGCTTCAAAGCTGCTTTATTCAATAAAAGATACTGAACATTACAAAATATCACTGAGTCCAACAATACTGTTTCAGAGATACCTTTAGAGTACGGTACCATGCTATATTTGCTTTTTGAAGCATTTTGAACTTCTATCATGATTGTCTTTCTATTTGGAAGACAGAAAAGTAGTGTATCATTCTTTGATAGTGACTGCAGAAAAAAATGGGGATATTTTGCTACTGCAGTGTAGAGTGTAGATAGTTTGGATCTCAGAATGAATCCACCTTCACAGTAAATAAATGATTTCTGAACCTCCTGTGGCAGAATTTTTGTGAGCATGTAGTTATTTTCATTTCACATGAAGGAAGTTTCTCTAACCTGTTGCCTGGGTTTGTTTTTTTGTATTAATATTGTGGGGAAAAAAAGGTTTCCAACTCTACTGAGAATGTTTGGATAAAATATAGAGCTAATTAAGACTGGGAAATATCTTTTTTTAAAAAATATTTAGACTATGATACTTATTTTCCGAAGTTCTTAGGCTGAGGCAGTATCAAAGTGAATAGTTCCATAATTTCAGGGCACCAGAGACTTACAGAATTGCAGCTCAGTTAAAGGAAACAACTGCATGAATCCCACTAAACCAGACTTATTACTAATTCTGGGATAAGTTGCTGTCAATAGTTTGCAATGGTTATTTATTGTCCTGACTACTGAGAAAATTCACTCATTGCAAATTGATAAAGTAATGAAGTTCAGAGGACTCTTGGAAAATATTTGACTATGTGAACGTACGAATTCCCCTGAGATAAAAAAAAGACAAGACCCATTACCATTAGAGAGATTTGCACACACAGTCAAAAGGGCGAGACCCTTGGAGTTCTCCCATAATAGCTCTGGTTTAGAGATACTTATGTTTTATTTCCAAGTATGCATGGCTTTATAAGCTATTGGAAATAATAAGAAATTTGCCAGTCTCCAATGATCTTTGTATTATCTCTTCATTTTCACATTGTTTCTTCAGTTCTGAGGCTGTAAAGCTTTAGATTTTTTTTTTATTTTGTACTCTATTTGGGGTTGTCTTTGCTTTCCTATCGATGTATTTTACTAGAATTTATATCAGGAAAAAGGATTCAACAATTACTAATGTTTCATAATCACTTAGAAAATAATTCTGAATATTTTTCCTGAATAGAAGTAGAGTTTTCATCCCTTCCCTCCTCATTCCACACTCTTCTCAGGCCTGTAGGACCATGTAAATTTGGTATACTAATAACTGGCTTTTACTGTGAAAAGCACCAACAATTACTCTAGCCTGCCAGTTACGCTACTGGGCTTGAAGTTACAGATTAGTTCAATATACAGCAATTTAACACTTGTAGCAATCCAAGATATTCTTTGGACATATATTAATTTCTGAAT
Organism: Serilophus lunatus; assembly: GCA_013399895.1. NCBI lineage: Eukaryota > Metazoa > Chordata > Aves > Passeriformes > Eurylaimidae > Serilophus > Serilophus lunatus. The sequence goes on along the minus strand of VXBA01005515.1, from coordinate 37,698 downwards.
GTTAAGTATTTTAAGAGTAAAATCATATTTTTTTTCTTTGTAGGCAAAATATATGTAATCTGAATTGACATTTCACATAGCATTTGTCAAGAAATTTTATCCTAGTTAAGGCATTTGGATCTAATTTTCCTTGTATTAAGAAAACCCCTGCTATGTCAGTGGGCCCATATCCTTAGCGTGCCCAGCCCAGTATGGAGTATAATTTGTTCTGTTTGCTGTGCAATTTCTCTTCATATGTGGCTGTACCAGAAAAAAACCAATAGTGTATGTGCAGATTTGGCACTTGCTCTTCTTGCACAAGCAACAATGAGAAATAAGCACTATGTTTTAAGGATGAGTGCTTAGGGCTTCTTAAGGGGATGTTCTGCCTACACAGGGTCTGTGCAATTTGCAGGGATCACTTACGCCCTCAAATTGGCATGAGTGGGTTTTCTTTGATACTTATGTATTGTGTGGCCTCTGCATTTCTCTCCCTCTTTAATGCACAGAGCTGAGTCCTGCCAAAGGCCCTATTCACTGCAGGGCTGTTTGTCTTTAATGTACCATACTGTTCACTCCAGTTTTGATTTGATCTCAAACAGACTACTATATACAGAAAAAAAAAAAAAAAAAGCATGGGGATATAACTGAAGAAACACAGTGTTTTTTTTCTGTATTTCTGTTGAGGTGTAGCTTTTCATCTAATAAAATTCATGGGTGGGGTTTGTTTTGTTACCTTTTTTTTTGAGGGTGAATTTTTTTGTTTCACTTTAAATCCCTGAGTTATGCTGCCCTTCAGCATCAATTTCACAAGGCCTTTGAAAGGTATGAGACATAGCAAAAAAGAACCAAAACTCAAAAGCAAAATTAGAAGTTTCTGATTTCCTTAAGCTGAAATTTGAATTTGCAGTTGGGGATATGTATCTGGGCATACATCTGTTTATGTATGAACAGATCCCAATATAGGTGCATTTTCACAGAACGTGATCATTTTGCTGAATTCAGTAAATGATATCTTTAACTTTGTTTAAAGACGCACACATGCACACTAGACCTTTGTGTGGGTGCAGCATGTTTCCAGATACAGTTAGAAAACTGAGTTTCTGTGTTGTTGGATAGTTTCTTAAAAAAAAAAAAAAAAAAAAAAAAAAAAGGCGAGCTTCTCTGTATGGTTCTGTTATCTAAGAAATCTTGTCAAGCAATCTGTAAAACCAAATCTTCAGATTTTCTATTTGGTGTCAACTGTTCTGTAGTGAAGAAATGGCTTTGTCTTGTAATTGGCAATGAAATAATAATGCTTGGGAAAAACATTCAGATGCTTCTAATGGGGAAAACTTCTGCCGATTTTCACATAGTGCTTTTGCTATGCATGGTGTTAAGTTGGGAAAGTGAATCCTGATACTGTTTTTTTCAGGGTCACTTTAGAAATGGGCAGCTCAAAGCACAATGCCTCCCATGGGACCAAAGTGCAACACTTTATGTGAAATCATGTTGTATTTACTGCGGTGAAGACTAAACTGTGAGAGTTGGTAATGTTACATTGCACTTGTCCTGATGAGATTGCATTTGCTGCCCAAGATGCTGCTATTTTTTTTTATTCTTGTTTTTGAAAATAAAGCTCTGTTCTGTTAAATGTCTTTAAAACATTAAGATTACTTTGTTCTAAAACAGTCTTTGAGGAGGTAGAGAGTAAAGCAGGTTGTAAATTGCCTTTACAAGGCAACAGTGAAAACATGCCTCCTTGAAATTTTGTTCAAGCTGTAGAATTGATGGAGCTGTGTCTTGTTTTTGAGTTGCTTTAAAAAATGTAATAAGTCTTCAAGCAGAATAAAGTTTGTTTTGAAACTGCATTTCAGTTGTTGAGGCTTCAATAAGGACTGTCCTATCTCTTTACCAGTATCTCTGGCTAACTCTTCCTGGCCTTCTACAAAAAACAGAGCCAAATGTTCAAAGGATGAGAGGGAACTGGGCAACAAATAGTTTCAGCAGACTCTCAGCCATCCTATGTCTTGAACTGAATGGGGTAGCTGAGTAGCTCCAAAACAGGCTCATGTCAAAACAGTGCCAAAAGGACAGTTCTGCTCATCTTGCACTATTTCAAAAGCAGTACAATACTCATGATCTGTGATCTGCCTTTTACAGTGCACATTCAGTTCTGGTTCTTCTGAAATGAGTGTGAGTTTTGCCACTGACTTGCACGAAGCCAGCCTGTCAGCCTTTGCAGGTAGAAGTCATTTGCCACTTTCGTGTCTGCATCTAATTGTGAAAAACAACATGAGATTGAAGAAAAGGGAAGAAGTGAGGGGGATTGTGAACACTATTTGAATCCTCTTTTTATTGGTAGATTGTATTCTGACTTCTTCAAGTCCATTTTTATCTTGCCCCAAGCGAGGTCCTATGAGGGAATCAGCCAGAAAGACTGGAAGCAGAGATTCTTACTCCCATTCTGTCTGAGGTTTCCATTCCAAAATTTGCTCACATTTTGCTCTCACTGATCTTGAAATACCTCGATTAAGGTACTGAGGTATCACAGACTTGAAACAATTTTTAATAATCACAACATTGTAACTGGCTCTTAGAGACTGTTACAAGAAACTTAGATTAAGGGCTATTATTTTTAGCCTGTTTAATAGAAAATGGGGTTAGATTTCCAGTGCATGTATTTGTTGCTGTTTTTCTCTGGCACAGACACTGGCTTTATCTTTTCCTGCCCCCAAATGAATGTTGGGAAACACAAAAGCTTGTATAGCTGTAGAGTCAACTTCTAAAAATAAGGTGAGCTAGGTGGTGAATCATGCATTGTCCATCATCATCTGTTGGGGAGAAATTAAGACTGGTGGATTATAATCTGCAAAAACCTATGAACCAGCAGATTTCTTGCTTGTGTCATACATCACTCTTTGCAGACTGGAAAAGTAATTCGCAAAAATGTCATTCTATTTTTGCTCTCTGCAGGCAAACACCCCTCAGCTTTGCCTCTCTGCTTTCTTGCTAGGTTTTGATGGTCATAGAATCATAGGGAGTACAAAAAACTGCTTTAACCTATCTTTGTTCTTAAAGGATTTAGTATGCTCGTTGTGGATTTTAGATTTTTTTCTCCTGGAGTTGTGTGACTCCTGCAAAGTCATCTGTGAGTAACATCACACAAATCCCTTTCTCTGAGCTGTGAAGCCAAAAAAAGAAAGAGGAAATTTCAAAACTCACTGTCGCATTCTCTGTGGCTCCACACAGACCAATAAGAGTGTTCCAAGGTCTGCATGTGGGAGCAGCCAAGGCACAGAATGGCAGGGGCAAGGAGAACAGTGCTGCTGAAGCCCTGGGCCACTTCTCACTGCCTGTAATGGCCTCCCGTAGAGGTGGCCCTCCTATCTGCAGTGGGAAAGAGCCCCTCTTGTTCACAGGGAGACCCTTTTGAGATGATTATCTTCTAACATTTACCACAGGGGCACAATTCCCTTGTTTATAGAGGGGGCAAACTGAGGACATGGCAATCAGCAGTGCCTTGCCAACATCCCTGGCTGTAAAGAAGGCTAAAAATAAGTGGGTTTTCTTTCCCTGCAGAATGGCCTGCAGAGAAGTGGGATCAGACATGGGCTGTGCAAGAGGCACTAGGCTTTTCCTATCACCTCTGAAACAACAAAAATCAGGAACTGTGGGAGCACTGCCGAGGACATAGTTCTGGTGTCTACTTATTAATCCCTTTGGGGACCTATGTCCTCAAATATGTAGACCACATGTAGTAGAAATTCTCTAGGGACCTTCTAGATAAATCGATACTGCTCAGTCACTATTCGAACTTTGGATAATCTTTGCTTTGAGCTGCCCATTTCTAAAGCGACTCTGAAAATAAATAGTATCAGGATTCACTTCCCAACTTAATACCATGCATAGCAAAATTTAAATTCCTGAGTTACACTGCGCTGCAGCATCTATTTCACAAGGCCTTTGATGGGTATGAGATGTAGCAAAAAGAACCAAAACTCACAAGCAAAATTAGAAGTGACCTGTGATCAAGCAATCAGATAATCAGAAATGTCCTGATAGTTCTTTGGAAAAGTAGGGTTTTATTCATGGCCGTAACAGGCCTTGTTTCCTCCCAGAACAGGACTGCAAGGACACTGCTTATGCCATTCTGTCCTCTATGAAGAAATTACTTTTGCATACTAACAATGGCGGGTTTAGGGCTACTGATTTAAATGTGCAAATATTATATTAATTTAATAAGTAGCACACAAGAGGATCTAAAGCCTGAAATCCTCAGGTCTTTGAATGACAAATGCTGGCAAACCTGGACATCAATATAGTTAATTCATATGATGATTTCATTGTCATGTGTCTGATTTCCTGACTTGTTAGAAGACCATAGCCTGAGAGGAAAAGTAAGGAGTTCATATCTGAGAGCATTTTATTCTCTATAAATGTTTGTTTTCTATATGGTTTACTTTATTTTTCCTCAAATCTTGTGCTTGCTTTAAAACAAACATTGTTGGATTAATCATTTTCATATTTTTTTCTTATGTTCCAACTACCGGAAGTCCTTCAGCAGAGTTGTCCATGGGCTGTTAGGTGAAACACACACCAAGAACTAATGTTTGATGGTTACCTTCCCACAGGGAATCACATCTCTGGTTTCTACAACACGGTGGTCCATCACACCTTCCTGTCCAGTACCCAAGACAGTGCTTCATACACGATAGCTTTTACATGCCTGAGAGCCTTTCACTGCACTTAGGATCATGAGGTGTAAGCTTTACCTATCTAAAAGGTGGGTATAGAAATTCTTAGCAGCCTGTTTGTTATGAGGCTGAATGGGAATAGAGACCTTAAAGAGCATAATATGGAAATAAGAGAGGAATACAAATCAGTAGCTGTCAGAACTGCAGCCATACCAGGGAGAAAAGGCAAAAGGAAAAGCTTTGCACCTCTCACCACAGCCTCAAAGCAAGGACCCAGACTGCACCATGCTGGACCTCCAGTATCCTTTCCCCTTCCCTGGGAAACACATGCATGATTATTACTCTGTTGAGTCAAGGCTGCCACTTAAAACCAGCAGCTGTTTGCATGCTCGTGCAATTTGCAGCTCTTTCTTGTTTTAGAAAGACAGTGAGTTTGAACATTTTGAGGTGAGATTCATCTCTTCTAATTTTAAGCTCCTAAAAGAAAGGCTTGTCATCAAAGCAGTCTGGCAAAACTCTTGGCAGGCAATTCCCCAGGCTGACTCATCCCACCTACCTCAGGCACTATTCTTAGGATGCGATGAATCACTCTATGAAGTCACTCCATTGACTGGAGGGAGAGCCCGGGCAAAATGGCTAGATGTGCAACTTTAATTTGGCTGAGGTTACATGAACTCAATCTCTCCCCTGCTGATAAGCAGTTCAGTTTTAATCTTTCCAGTGCTAGCTGCAATGTCTTCTGCTCTTAGGCATAATGATAAGGGACAATTTGGGGCTGGAAGTAACTTAAGGCTTTCATAATAATTGTAAAGGTGGCAGACAAGTTCAAAAAGATGCTGGACCATATCCTCCTTAGAGCTGTAATACTGGATTCCACACACAGGCATCCAGATAAGCAGTAATGCCATGAGATTGCCACCTTCTCTTCCTGATCCAGGTAAAAACCTGGCATTGCCTCAGACATGGCTTATTAGTGCCTTCCAACAGCCTGCCCATGTGAAAGCTGTAGACCTTTCTTTTGAGGAATAATTTGGTCTCTTGCGAGCTGTGTGGTCAGCTAAGAAGACATGGACGAAGAAAATGCTGCTGTTTTTTCCAAGTGAGGTCAGTTTGTTAGCCACCACATCTGTATTTCCTTCCTTATCCAGGGAAAATGTAAGGAAATTGACTTTCTTTCCAGTCGCTCCATAGCCAAGACACCAAGGTGGGGTATTGTGGTAGTAAAACTAATGTAAGAAAGAATTTGGTCAAATTACCTCCCAGTCACACTGAGCTCTACCTTAGAGCAGGAGAGCTATATGAAATTCCCCGGGAATCTACTCTATGGAAAACTTAAGAAGGTGACAGATCCTCTGATGGTTTTTGGGTACAAGAGTATATACATACCTGCACCAGTTAAACCAAGTCGTTCAGTGAAGAATGTTCTACTGAAAAAGATCTGCAGACTGCAAGAGGAGATTCTCCACTCAGTGAAATGGAAGATCTGGCCTTGAATAGTCTCAGAGGCTAAAGCAGATGCAGTATCAAGTCAAAGGCGGGAACATTTTCCGGAGAAGCTTCAAGAGTCTTCAAATGAAAGAAGGGAAGCTGTTATGCAAACAGTTGTTGCTTTACTGATAACAGGCAATGTAAACAAGAAAGCCGTGGATTGTCAAATGACCCATAAGTGCCAGTAATTCCCAGGATATGTGAATAAGATCCTCAGAATAGATTCAAGACATTGCACCTCTTTATGGTAGGCACTGTAGGTTTCTGGACAAATATGTATTTTTCTTAGGTGAAAACAGACTGACCTAGTTGACTACACTCCTACAGGTCTGCGAGTATTTCACAGAAGAGGACAAACTGATTAAAAAAAAAAAAAAGACCAACTGTGTAAAAATACACTCAAATAAATGATGCTGATGTTTAAAAATATCTTGGTCTTCATTATCAATAAGAGTGTTATTAAAACTGAAATCTTGTCATGGTCTGCCCATTCCCCACTGTGATCTTGGCAGGCACAGATGAGCCAGGTCTTGTCCACACGTTCTCCATTGGAGAATATAACTCTTATCTGGCTGTGCCACATGTGCTTCCAGCAGGGTGTGTCCAGGGACAGGACCCAAGTGTTCCTTTAGCACAAGTTGCTTGGGTGCCTGTGTACTCTTCTGACAGCCCTGTGTCATAGCTCCTGGGCAATGCTGGCTCCAAACATTCATTTTCAGAGAATGGGAGCAGACAGGAAAGTAAAGGGATTGCTATTACAGTCTTGATACAAATTTTTTTCACAAGAATCTTCTTTTAGGTGTCACATATAAAAGACCACATCCTCTGTTAAGATGGTTGAAGAAAGTTCTTTTTTTCTGATGAAGGTGGTTAGCTGTGGCAAATAAATGAACAAGTTTCCTTTCCTTTATTTTCACAACATTTATAGCAATGTGTATGCACATGCTCCCTTCAGCATGTTTGTGATGGAGACACTGTGACTGGTAGTGTCATGTAATGTCCTAAGGCTAAACCCCCTAAGGCCCACCTAACATTTCTTAGCTGAATACAGCCAGTAAAATGGCCTCAGTTCTGAAGACAAGCTAACTAATGGAAAAAGCGTTTTGCTTCTTAGCCAAGCAGTGCCAATGAATAGTCTTCCTTTTAAAATGTGACACTCCCCACAGCTTCATCACTATATCCCATCCTTATTGTATGCATTTATGATTTCTAGTTTGGATTTGATGTATCCATCTCCAGTAAAAAAGCAAGGGCTGTGGTCATTTTCAATGTCCTCAAATTTCAGTTCTGGCCACTGACAGAAACCAGCTGAAGCAGCCAAAGCTGCTCCTACCCACGTACCTGGGTTGTTTTCTGTGGCAACGGAGCTGTGGGGGAAGATGGTGGCTAGCTTATGCCCTGATATGAAATCAGGATGCACCTGAGAAACATGCCTGTTCCCAGAAACTCAAATAAAATACTCACCATTCTGGTAATATACATGTAGCCCTTGACTGAGGCATGTCCATGCCAAATTCAGCGTTATGTTTTCTTCTTTGAGGTGACATCTTCAGAGCTTTTGAGCGCACAAAAAGGATCAGCACAAGTCAGGCAGGAGGTTTCTCTTGATTATTTTTTTTTAATGTTAGCACAGTCTTAAGGCTGAAACAGTGGACTGTATGCTCCCTGTGAGAAAAATACTGGGTCGTTGTGAATATCACTCCCAGCAGATGCTTTGTGTGTGATGTCTCTGAACACTTTCACCTCTGTAGCTGCTGATGCAAACACAGCCCTGGAGCTTTGAGGACTGCCTCCCACTAAAAACGAGGGACCATATGATGGGGGAAAAAAAGCTTTTCTTCCAGTAATTCCCTGAGATGCCCATATTCAGTGAATCAAATTCCTGGTAGAGCTACTTGAATGCTAGGGAAAGGATAAATGTAGAAAAACTATTACCAGGTGTTCATGACTAATATTTCTCTTCATACAGTCTTCTAAAACCTTGGATTTACAAAATTTTCAAGTCCAAAATCTATATAAATTCAAAGTTATTGGTGTATTCATTAGTGCTGATGCATTTGATCATCCAAAGTTATATCCCGGTGCCATATAGACGACACCCTCGGCAACAAGATATCGCCATTCTCCATCCCTTTCTAGCAATAATTTAGTCATGGACTTTGAAAGAGACCAGGAATGTAGGGCTCATCGAGTACACACTAGAGTTGATCAAATATCATTCCGCAAGGGAAATTTGTATTAAAGAACCCTCACTTATTCCATATGAAATCCTCAGAGGGGTTATGAATTCAGCAGAACTCTTTCAATGTTCAAAATTAAAAGCAGGACTCCATTTTCCATCTAATATATCCTGTTAGCCAACAGTGACCATGGTAGTAGTCACTTAGCATAGATAAGATCTAGGAGAGTTTTCAGTGAGCAGAGACTGAAGTCAGAGATAAGATATTCTAGGTGAATTCTTTGCCCTCTGGATTATAGAATTCACTTCAATCCACTGGTGTTTTTATGCCATATAAATAAAAGTATGCATTTGGTTAATGAAAACTGATTATAATGCCTAGTCATGATGGCACTCACCAGAGACAAGGGAAACCTGAATTCAAATCCCTGCTTCAATGGTTACTCCAGGTCTACAGCATGAAAATTAGCAGGCTTAGGCTGAGACAGGTAATTGTACAGCTACAAAGGTGCTGACATTTTTCTATATAGAGTTTGCATTTGGGGTTTTTACTGAGTATTACAGCTCAAGAAGTGACATCTGGATCAGAATTATTTTTAGACCAATATTCACATTTTAAGGCCTAATTGATCTGCAACGTGAGTCTGGCTTTGAATTTCAGAGGATCGAAGTCTGGAAGGTTTTTCCACCATGAAAAACCAGCTATGCAATTGTGAAATCAGAAACCTTCTGCTTTGGACAGATATAACTTAAAAATGGAAAAGGAAACCAAACTTAGCCAGATCTGGGTATGACATAGAAACCAGGCTGGACTGGTGCTCCCGTAACTGTATTTTATCCACTCAGAAATCGGAACTATTTTAGATCCTCTGTTTTGGTTTGGTTCTTTCTTACTGGAAAAGCCCAATCTTGCTTAGCCTTTTGAATCAGAAACACAAACACCTGAAAAAAGCAGTAAAAAAAAAAAAAAAAAAAGAAAGAAAAGAAAAAGTGCCAATTAATGTGTTAGAATCTTTTATGGGTCTATGAAAGACTAACCATAAACTATTAACTATTAACTGATTAGAAACTCTAAGTTAAAAAAGACACTGGGCTTTTTGTTTCGAACCCCTTCCCTCTAGATTACTCCAATCCCATCAGAAATTGATGTGAAATACAAATGGGCAAATATACATGAAGGGGCTGTGTATGCCAAAAATCTCTTAATGTTCTGACTCCATCTAATCCTAGCACAAAAAATTTCCTTAAAATTATCTTCATCCTCTATAGATAGATCTTGCTTTCATTTGTGTCCTATTTTTGCTATTAAATTAAAGCAATTAGCCCTGCCTACTTGCTAAGCTAAAATATTTTTGAATGGTTTCTGTTTTCTCTACCAACATTTTGAAATGTGACTGAAAAAAAGTCACTGGTCAGGCCTCCTAACCTTGAAGACATGCATAGTCTGGTAAGGAGAAAATCTATCGTTTGCATGCGAGCAGGATCAAAGTGCAAAAATTCTGAGTGGATGATAGAATTGGACCAATGATATTAATTTTAAAATGTTTAGTAAAAGAAAAGTAACATTTAACACTTCTATCCTTTTTGGAGGATGTTCAAGGAGCATCTGTTCAAATGCTATCTAATAAGCAAAATGGTGATCATATCCACTAGGTGATCATATCCATATTTTACAACTTTTTTAACAAGTTTGTCTAGCTCTCGTGATACTGGTTTTGTAAGTGAGAAAATGTAAATTACTGGTCTCAATTTTTCTGCCACAAGCTCCTGTGGCCTGCTTTTATACCAGCATCATAGAAACCTTTTGTGCTTGACTGATTTCACCCAGGATACATGAATTACATTTGCAATGGAAAATATAACCTGTATTTCCCAGTTAGAGAGCTTGACTATTCTTAGTGACGACCAAGATTCTTTATCTCTTTGTCCATTGAATCTGAGCTGTAAACTTTGTTTATCGACACTGTTCATACAGGGTGGATTTCTTCTTCTAATGTTCTTATGCATGTTCATCTTCCTGTCTGGTGAGAGTGAGAGACAGAGGGCAAACTGACAAGCTTATCAGATGCTTGACCTAATTGGTTGTCAACAGTCTCATCCTTTCAGGATGGGGCAAACAGCTGATAGGAGAGCAAATTCACGGGGACTGGTGAAAAGGTATTTTCATGGTGGTCATCTTATTCAGGAAGGTTCAACATTTTCTGTATCTGTTTCTTAATGGAGCTAGCTGGGGCAGGGATTGGGGAGGAAGTGGGTTTTTCGTTAGTGATAAAGGCAAAGGGAGGTGTACATTTCCTCTTCTAAAAGTGTCATATGTAAAGCTGATTGTGTTGGAGGGTTTTGTGAGAGTGTCTTTAGGCACACAGGACAAATTAATAAGTAAATGTCACTGCTGGAGCACCACCTTGCACCATAAGCACAGTCAGTCAGAAGACTCACACCTATCTTTTTCAGATTGGCAGTGACTACCCAAACTAAAGAGGATTGGTTCATAAGCTGGTAAGCAACTCAGCTGCCTCAAAGGCAGTGGAAATTTTTGACTACATATGGTTGTGGTCTCCTACACCTACAAAAGCAGATGAAAAAACTAACAAAAGTACCACATAGAATTATAAATACGGTTGAAGGCGTGGAGTAGCTTCACTGAGCAAGGGCATAAACTACACTGGGATGCTTTAATTTGGAAAAGAGGCTGATTAGAAGGTGTGACAGGTACAACCATTTCTGAAAGACAGAAAGAAGCAAACAGAGAAATTTAGTTACTGCTTCTTGAACACAAGGTCCAAGGGCACCAACAAACTTAACAGGTGGTTAATTTAAAACATATGAATGCAAATATTATTCTCTGACCTGGGAAACTGTGAATAGTGAGGAGTGATTAGACAAATTCACAGCAGTCAAATGCATCAGACTACTGTAGAAAAAACTGCTACTATGACTGTCAGACAGTAAAATCCTTAGACTGCAGGTAGAACTAAAGCAATGATTAACCACAGAGGCTATTATATGGGGTCTAAACAAGTATGTGAACAAATATTACTGAGATAATTCATACCCAGATTTATAATTTGTTACAGTTTTGGGGGTTAGACTCATTATCATTTCACTCGCAATTTTCAACTCCACATAGTTTTTCAAAGTTCTATATTCAGAAATGTGTGATGGTGCTATGCTTTGGCTTTTTTCCGGAATTTTGGTTCAAACTTGGAGTTTCTTTTATTTATTTTTTTAAAGTCTCTGGAGGCTTGTGACTGGTTTAATAAAAGTTCTCAAAATAATCTGTCAGAATGCCATCTCTGTAAGAAGATGTGAGACTCACTTTCAAACTGGAGTTTACAGTACCATATCTACACATACTCAAATTACACCGTATATTTTTTAACATAAACAAATAAAGGGATATTCCTACTTCATCCTTCTGACCTTTTGCTTCAAGAGTAAACGCAATCTCAATTTCTAGTATTTCTCAGCTTTTGCAGAGGCATTCTAAGAGGCTCAGTTTTAAACAAGATGGAACATGTTCACAGCTGAAATCTAAACGGGCAAATGTGTTCTGCATCCCTGCTGAAATGTTCTGCTTAAATGTTTGATCCTTAATGCAGTCTACACTTTACCCACAGCAAATGTTCCTCCCAGCTGCTGTTCTTACCATTAACAAAAAAGGGAAGAAGAATTAAGGTACTACACTATCCAAATATATTGAAGGCAAGAGTTCATTAGCTGCCATCCAATATGGAGTGGATTATAATGGATTTTGCATTTGCCTGCCCATATTGCATGAAAATAATATTCACTTGTTTTGAAATATTTGCCTGAAAAATCAGGTTTTTTAATTTTCAGTCATTCAAACAGGGCTTTCTCTTCCTTTACATTCTGGAAAACTCTACCTCAGTTAGGATAAAAATGAAGATTTTATTCATTATTACCCTGTGTTTAGCCATAAAGGGGAGTTTTGTCTTAGAGTGGAAGGAGGGAGAGAAAAAGCCCTAGGATCTTGCCAGATTCAGCCCATTAATCCTTGAATTATCCCAACTTGGTCATTGCACTTCCATCTGATGCATTTCTAAATTTTATTCCCTCATGCCATTTGTCTCCTTTGTCAATCTCCATTACTTGAACAAGTATGAGTAAAATGGAATCTCTTTCTATTTCCAAATAAACTTTCAGATTAAGATAGCGACAGTTTTTCCTTACAGCTTTTTATACAAAGAGTCATAGTAACACAATATTATATCATCTTGAATAATTGTCAAGGCAGATATTGCAGTTCCTCCTATTCAGTGGAATGAAGATATATCTGGAATTCATTCCAGGGATTAGGTGAAGCTGTGTCAGAAGACATACTATGTTACATGAGACTGTTAAGCTTTGTCCTATCTCGTCAGTCTCACCCAGTAGCCACACAGCCATTTTACTTAATTTTTGGCCTTGTGTGAGAATAGGAGTTAATTGGGAGAAGTCTGTGTCTGTTAGACCAGGATGCTCACAGGAATCTCACTGAAGACTCTCATCAACTTGTCTCCTTTGGGTGGCTCTGGAGAGAAGGAGACACAGTTCACCTAAAATACTTGCATAACAAAAGTCTGTTCACTCCTCCCTGGCCAAGTTCTTATGTTCTCTGATCCTTTCTTTATTCTTTTGTTTTGTCTTTTCTTGTGGCCATCTGACCACTACACTGACTAATACAGCAAATGAGACAATCAGGAATTCATCTGAGTGTGTATTGAATTACCCAGTGCAAGCTTGTCATTGCAATTGGTCACATTTCTTCTTTTTCTCTATTTCGGCAAAGCTTTATGTCTTAGCTTTCTGCCACAAGCTTCTTTGAGGTGAGGAGAAAAGGCATGAGAGAACACTCAATCCACATGAAATCAAAAGTAAAAAATTACACATGCATACCGAAAAGGAAAAAGCCTCTGAAAGTTAAAAGAAGCAGTTTCGTCAGGCTCTGCAACTGCCAAGGTACATCTTTAAGTGTCTGGGAGAAATGAAGAAGGACAATGTATTTCTAAAGAGCATTGTGGTGTTATATCTACACGCTATTATTCACCAAAGCAATATCATTACCAGACTCCATCAATACCAGTCTTTTTTGTAGGAGTTATTCTTTTCTGTAGAAATAATTAAACATTCACTGGCCTAGAGCAAGGACAGACAATTAAGAGGGATATGATGGGCCAGTGGCTATATCTTCCCATTGGGGGATATAGGAGAACAAGGTTCGAGATCCCACTCTAGCATTTATTTAGTTATTTATATGCCGTAGTAGACATTGTTTCCCTACTTTAATAGTATTAACAAGAGTTCTCACTTGGAAAAGTCATATTTCAAGTATATATTAGCATCCTGATTAGAGTACTCCACTGTATTGTGGAAAAGACGCTTCTTGATTTCTTAAATTGACTCAGAGACAGAAGCATGAATAGCAATTAGCCATTCTAGTGAGCAGAAGGCTGGTCTCCCTTCCCCTTGGGTTTTCCCCCCCAACAATAATACTATTTATATTTCTTTTCCTTTCTTAAAAAAAAAACAACTCTTGCCTGCCACTCATGTGGCAACAAAATTGCATCCCAGCTGAGGGGCTGCCTCAGCTCATTCACCACCTTTCGGTGATTTTTAAAGTATATAGAGAAGCCAAGAACTGTTTTAAATGGATTTTGAAGTCCTCTGAAAATGTGCTTCACTTTTGGAGCTGTTTGTCAGTGTTCATCACCTTATTTAGTTCAGGCAAAACAACTCCAAGAGGAAACATTCAAAACTTTAAAAGCTCTGGGTCAGGGTGGAGGGACCTAGAGCTCTGCCTTCAAAACTGATCTTGTGGAATAGACTTAGTTACAGATCAGCTTAGCTGAGGAACAATTTTTTGAGGATTACTGAGAGAACAGCTAACAGCAGGATAATTTGATTAGAGACATGGAATTAGGTGAAGGAGTGGCTTAAAATAAACTGCTTAGATATTTTAAAGCTATGACTAATAGGACAGCCTGGAAGAGTGCTCAGAATATATTTTGTTTAGATTTTTAAGGAAAGTATTCAAGAAGATTTGTTAGCAGTTGAGGCAGCGTAGGAGGAAGTCATGTGAGTACAAGCATAGGGCAGGGGTATCAGATCCTAAAGTGCTGCTCCAGAAGAGTCTCTCATGGCAGAATGTGCTTGGCAGGGTATAGTTTAGGAACTGCCCTGTACACATGAATTGTTATTCCAGTTTGGACAAGGAGATTTTTTTCATAGTTGCAATAATGTATTATGGTTACAGATTACCTCAAACAGAAACTGAAACCCTGGAACAGCAAACATCATCAGCTGCCAGAAAGCACTAGCAGGCACAAAATCTGTATCATGCTGCTTGCTTGGGATGAGCTTGCAGTAGTAACAATACTCCAATTCATCCCTTACTAGGCAACATACCACTATTATTTTTACTTTAACTGCACAGCAATGTAAAAACAATAATAATAAAAAAGATCAGCACTAAAAGGGAGCTGTGAAAACAGCAGTTAAATGGTCCCAATATGTTATCAGAAATTAGGGATTGATTACTCTTGTTACTGTGATCCTGGCCTCAGTTGTGCCTTCATAAGTATTTAAGTATTACTGTACTGGGGCAGGGAGTAAGTCAAGTTTTGAGAAAGATTCCTTCGAGTGGTGGAGAAACTTTTGCCAGAGTAGTGCTGCCATACCTTGCAAACCAAGTGTCCAAAACTGATGTTCCCTGGCAAGCACTGCCAGGCACTCAGTTTTCCAACTCTTGTTTTTCACCCCTGCAGGGATGATATTGGGGCAATGCACAAAGTGTTGAGACCCCGGCCTCTCCCTGCCCTGCTCCACAGAACCCTTAACTCTCCACAGCCTCTGTTTATTTCTCTGACAATGCAATTCTCTGTGGTCATCATTCTTCTGAATTGTGCCTGTAATCAATTACTCCAGTTGGCAAGAGTGAGGTATCCATGTGGAGATGATGGGTACCATCACCATGCTTGTTGTTGCACCGGCTCCAGGTGGTTTTCGGTTGTTGGCTACATCGTGCCTTGTATTTTAGGCAAAAGTCAGGCTATGCTGCAGTTGAGGTTTAAGTTTGTAGCAGAAAACAAAAGCGTTGGCAATTCCAAACTTTTAAAACATGATAGTTTGCAGTGGACCCCAAGTCAGAATATTCAGAAAGCTAACAGCAAGAAGAAAAGGTAAACCATGCTTTATTTGCTCTTTTGAGGAGCCTGACCTCTGCTTGTTCTTACACAAAACAGCCCTGATGAACACATACAGCCTGGGTAGTCCAGGCTGAGCGATCTCCAGCAGAAACGAGGGGTAGTTAGAGCAGTAAAAAGCTCCTTCCTGTAGTTCATTCTTGAGATTATATTGCAGGTGTGAGGGACACCAGCAACCCTATGGTGCAAGGAGTAAGGGACTAGAAGTTTGTTTTATTTCTCTGTCAGGACAAACAGATGGTCATAATCATACACAGTTCTGCACTTTAGACATTCTCCTGTTACAATTAAGCATCTCTTCAAGAAAGACAAAAATTGAGACTATGGCACAAGCCAGGCTGACTTCATAAACCATTATAACTAAGGAATAGACCTCAATCCCACATGTAATAAATCTGGAGTTTATCTCCTGTTTCTTTCCTCTTTTTAAAAACAGTAGCATGTTTACAGTTCAGGGCCATGAAATGATCATCATATGTATGGTAACTTTGTTGTAATTTCTGCACTTGTTTTGGTGAGTTGCCAAATTTCACTTTCTATTTTTCCCTTCTGAGCACCCTGCCCTGCACCTTGGAAGTCAATACAGAGCAGTGAAGCACCCTGTCCTGCCCTGGGCAGTGAGTACATGCGCTGTGGGCCAGCTCTAATCACAAACTCTAATGTGTTGAGGAGGCACGTTTGTTGGGAAGGAGGTTGAGAATATAGCAGCTTTCCACACCTAGTAGTGTCCATTTGCTGCAGGAGTGGGAAGCAATGCCATTTCCTGAGCGCATCAAGAAACTCACCCTGTGGTTCCTCTGGGCTCCAGCAGCAATGGAGACAAGGTGCTGCTGTAACTGAATTTGCAGTGAGCCCCCTGAGCACAAGTACGTAACAGTGCTCCTGGCCAGCATGCCTGGCCTGGCATTCCTTCCAGCTGCTGCACTCACAACTGGTGTTTGGAAACCATCCAAGCAAGTCATGTTCCTACAACCCAGGCCAGTCCTGACTGGGCTTGGGTTTTTGAAGCTATGTGTTATGATACTCTTGTCCATAATCCAAGGTGGCATACCACCAGGAATAAAGATTATGGTTTATTTTGGGACCAAGATCTTCTCATCAGTGTATGAGAGCTGTGTGCCCTTCCTCCCGAGCCTCCTTGTAGCAGGTAGGCTGAAGGCGCTCTCCCAGGGCACAAGGGCTGGCCAGCTTGGAGCAAGGACAGCCCTGCCTTTCCTATTTGGTCTAGGACATTAGAGACATAGAGGCTACATGAGCACCCACATACAGGATTGCACTGCCCAATACACCATCCAAATGCAAAACTAGCCTCAGTTAAAGCAGACATAGAGTGAAGACTCACAGCAGAACACTAGAGACACCAATAGGAACCAGTGGGAGTGACAAGGTGGCACAGCCTGTCTGTGCAGCTGCAAGAGCTGCAAAATGGAGTTGAAAAGCTCGGTTTTCTTTTTAGCATTGCAAAGGAAAACTTCAGTTAAAGGATAATTAGTAAGGTTTAAATATATTGCTTCATCCATGGAAGTGTTCGAAGCCAATCTGTGTGGTGCTTTGAGCAACCTGGTCTAGTGGAAGGCATCCCTGACTGCACCAGGAGAGTTGCAACGAGACAATCTTTGAGGTTCCTTTCGAGCCCAACTATTCGGTGATTCTGTGATTCAAAATCCTTTGAAAAGCTGAGGCTTGATTCTCAGTTTTGATTTGCAATCAGAAACCAGGAAACAAGCCCCTGCACAAATTTTTTTCTACCAAGCTGCTATGTGCTTTAGGACCAATAGGAGAATATATTTCTCATACAAACTTGTTCAAGTAAAAAACAACTCTTGATGATTTAGCTAGACTATTCAGTCAGCTAGGACTCACTCATCACAAGTCAGCAACAAAGTGGAGTTGTCTTTCATCATGGGTCTTTCATTCTTCTTTAGGGGTAGAAAAGTTAATTTAAGGTGACTGAAAAGCTTTGAACAGTACACGGATGAGACTTGCACAAATTTTAATATCTCTCTAATATCCAGCAGCTTTTGTTTGGCTTTCATGTCACTGTTTTGAATGCCACTGGAATGCTTTTATACTCATTTGATTTCATGGTTTTATTTATTCTATGTTAAGAGCAAAGCAAAGTTTGAAGGTGTACAAACTTTCATTGCGGCCTAAACTTGCCCCACTCCCAGACAAATAAGAGCAGCTAAGAGGTTTTTGAGCATATTAGCCTGAAATCTAACACAGCGTATTCTTTGAACAGCACAAGTTGCATTACTAGAGCCAGTATGAGTGAAAAACTATGCTTTTTAGCATGCTGAGGCAGGATCTCTGAGGAAGCAGGAACAGAGTTCAAAACATAAGGATAAACTTAACACTGTGGAAAGTTTTTTCTGCCCAGCAAAATAATCAGGCCAAATCGTGAATTGTTGTGAATGTTATCGTAACTGTGGTATAGGTGTGGTGCAAAAGCTACTTGCTCTTTGCTCCGCCCAGTGAAGTTTCTAGTCCTGAACTTAACCATATTTTTAGACAATCAGTGAAGCACAACACTTTGAAGTATGCAAAACTGCTGTATTGTAGCTGACATGCATAGGATTACTATGGATGGATGGGACTTGAATCAGATGCTGCTTGCCAAGCCAAATCCAGCTCTCCACTACAAAGCCAAACTGCTGCATTGTGGCAGGACTGCATCTGAGCCTATCTGAGCTGGTGTTGGTAAGGGGGAATACAGATCTTTCAGCCTCTGCCCACAAGCATATTTGGACTTCTCTAACATCACTGCTTTGAGGCCTGATCTGCTGTAAGCCTGTTGACTAAGTCCTTACAGAGAAGAGGTGCTGAGAACCTACTGATCCTTTTAACTTCTTGGGATTCAAAGACATTTATTACCACTGGGAATTACGAAACAGTTGGCAAGCCCTAAAAGAGGAAACACTCAATGGGATATATTTCTCTGTTATATCTCTGCTAAGAGCTGCACATAATGTCAGGCCAAGCACAGCTTTAATGTACAATTAGTGACTCAGAACCACAGCTGATTTTCAGAAACACTCCACTACATAGTTGTCAGCTCTCTGCTTACTCACTACACTCAGAAATTATCATCCACAATACAGACAACGCTTCCACTTGATATTTCATCTCCAGGAAGGGAAAACTTGTCTTTATTAGACACTTCAAAGCTATATCTCGTTGAGACTGCTTCCCATTATGTATAGAATACTGTGAATGTAAAAAGAGATGATGAAAGTTGTTTCTGTGTTATGAGCAATCTGTTCAATAGGCCTCATTAGCCCTTGAGTATACTGATCCTCACCACAGCATCAAGCTAAAGTGGTTAAGATATTTTCTAACCGTGGACCATTACTCTAGAACTCTGCAGATAAGATTGTTTTGTAGTCTTGGCTTTCTCTTCCGTCACCCAGAGTCAGCCTCAACTCCATAAGAATGACGCAGAAATGAAAGACTGAGACACGGTTTTAATAATTTTTTAATCCATGTTTTATTTATTTTTTTATGGAAAATAAATGTAATCCTACTATTCATTACTGTATTTCATTTCCTTGGAGCTCTAGAAAAACAAACACCAGATAGCCTTCCTATTCTCTTGAAAATCTGGAGACAATCAACACTTCCTCATGGGCAATTTGGAGATTGTTAAAAGCTCCTCTCCAATGTTCAGCAGAATAGTAATTAAAATAATAATCCTTCCCTTCATCTTCACTTTCAGAAATAGCCTCAGAAGAAATAAGCAGTAATTGTTAAGCTTTAAGTTAACCTCCCTGTTAGTTTAAATACGGCTCTCTCCCATATTACCAGCCTGCCTTCACTTAGTGCTTTTCCTCTCCTCTTTTCCTCATCCAGTGAGGAAATAATCTGAAGTATTGAGCCAGGTATTGGGAGAACCAGCTCACTGAGGAAATGATTTAAGTTTACAGATTGGGAGCAAAAAAGACTCCAGAATTTCTGAAGGTTTTTCCTATGTACATTTTTGTATAGTCATACTTACCTTTTTGCCCACTTTCCAATTTTCTCTTTAACATATGCTACCAACTTAAAGGCTGGACTGCTTTGTCTTCTAGCTATGGCAGATCTAAAAAGCTTAGTTTCTCTGTACAGGAGTAGTTAGGTAGCCCAGTGCCATTTCTGGCGTGCACTCTTGCATTTCAAGTCCCTCAATACCTCACACATCTCTAATTGCTCCTACAGGGAGCATTTGTTATTCCTGAGGAGCTTTTTCACCTTCACTAGACATCAGGCTGTGCTGTGTACTTGAAGGGCAGGGGTATATTATGGCATAACTTCTAAATGGTACTGGGACATCCTCAAAGATGCTTGAAGCAACAGCCTTCTGGAGTATGAAACTTGGAAATGAGGAGGCTGAAATCCGCTAAGACCGAATGGAGCAGCTGAGGGAGCTGAGGTTGTTCAACCTGGAGAAGAGGAGACCTCAGGGGAGACCTTATTTCAGTCTATAACTATCTGAAAGGAGGTTGTAGTCGAGCAGGGGTCAGTCTGTTCTCTCATGCTCCCAGTCACAGGGCAAGAGGACACAGTCTTAGGCTGCATCAGGGCAGGTTTAGGTTGGATATTAGGAAAAACTTTTTCAGAGAGTGTGATTTCCCATTGGAACGGGCTGCTCAGGGAGGTGGTGGAGTCACTGTCCCTGGATGTGTTTAAGGATAGGTTAGATGGTGAACTTAGTGACATGGTTTAGATGGTTTAGATGATGGGTTGATGTTGGATAGGTTGTTAGGTTAGTTAAAAGGTTGGACTTGATGATCTCTACGGTCTTTTCCAACCTTGCTAATTCTATGTGTAATCCAAAGTTAGAAAGATCATATTTGGCTTACTTAGGAAGACACACAGAATTTTATGCTACATCTTTCTGTACTAATTTATCTTCATTAATCTCCAAGAGGGTCACCAACTGCAAGTTATTCTTTGTCTTGCTTTATAGTATAAATCTGCGACAATGTAGAACAGAATAAAATACATTCAACAGTTAAAATTCAGCTCTTAGAGACATTTTATGCTTATCGTTAACGAAGCTCAATGAACTTTGAATACACATACATGTTTGTAAAAATCCAGTGTAAATTTTTACGATCATAATCTTCTTTATGTACTGTAGTATAAACACTGTCACTGTGTCACTGTCACCAGAGTGCAATGTGACAGAAACAGGGCTGCTCCTTAAAAGAAACAAGACAGTTAAAAATCTCTGCGATGAAGTTAGTTGCCAGAAGGACTGTCTATGCCATATAGAATGTAACCTATAGAACGCTCAGGTGATCCTGCTCATCTTTTCTCCTTTGTAGTGCTGGTATCAATATCGATTTGCAGTTTAGGTGAACAATGAGAGTTTACAGATCATACCCCTTAGAACTCCAGAGCCAGACAGAACTGGAATGTCAAACATTAAGCAAAGGAGTAAATGTCCATAAGAGCAGGGAGTCCACACACACCAGACACACCAGTTCTGAAATAGTCTCTTCCTGTTTAGATTGCATAGAAATACAACTCAGTGCAAATTAGCACTTCTTTCAGATAAGATAACTCTTTTGAGAGCAGAGATACTGTGGGGAGAGGTAGCTGTTCAGAGTTCAAATGTTCTTCCCCAGACCTACCAGGGCTTTCAATCTTCCAAACCTGTTTGTTGAATATAGGTATTTCATTAGGCCTTGCTTGTTTTGCAGAAGATAAATTGCAACTCAGGAAGAAGCTAGTTTTATCCTCATCTGATGATTAGGTCATTATCTGGCACATTCCTGAACTCTATTACTCTCCAGGTCCATGAGTTTCACCACTGGTTCATTCCTATACCAAAGCATCACTTTACATATTGATCTCACAAGCATTAGAGCTGGAGAGCAGAGCCTGAAGCAGCCCCATGCAGCTTGGTAGGTGTTATATACAGAGATGCAAAAGAGAAAGAACCCAAAGAAATATGCATTTGTCTGGTCATGTGGGTAGAACCTGTGAGATAGAGCCTAGGCAAGCCACAAAATCATGACACTAGGAATGTCATGAACTCCAAGAAATTAAATGCCTCCTTCTCATATGCCTTTCCTCTTTAGCCAAATGCTTTAGTTCAGTAGATGTAGGAAACTTCCTTCAGAAGGAACCTAATAAAAACTTTGTTTCTTGTTCTGCTACTCCATTAAAGTAGCAGCTATCCACTTCCAAAGTCACGAACTTGGGGCTTTCTTGGTCTCTATTTTTGTTCTTTCACTGCAATTTCTGTAGCAAAGTTTCAGACATAGAATGGGCTACATTATTCGATTGATGAGCTTTGTCACTCAAATGCTTTTACAGTAACTGGTTTCACTTGCGTAGTAAAAGCTAAAATAAAAGGTCACATTTATAGCTCATTGCATCACCAACCACAGCAGCAGGTCCCATTAACAGCCACCTAGCTCAGGGAGAGCTGCAGTCCCAAACGCAAATCAGTAAAATGAGAAGGACTGGCATCTAATAGTAGATACAACTATTTGACATTGTCAAGGTGACAATGTCTGTCTGTTTTTAAAAGATATTGCTATCAAATTTAAAAGATGCAAAAGGTCAAGTGTATCATTTTAGAAAATATAAGGTTAAGAGGAGAACAAGAGAAGGTGGTTTAGCTGCATGCTCCTTAGGAGGTGATATCCATAGGATATTCCTCCATTAGCTCACAGAAGAGATATTTGTTTTCACCTTGTGACTGTCTACTTTGTAGACTCCACGAGCTATAATCCGAGTTCAAGTAACTTGTCATGCTTCTGGTGGGACAAGCAAAGTTTAGAGATCTCTTACTGGGAATGATCAGTTCTGGAAATCTTTTTCCCTAGACACCTTGAAGCTTGATTTGATCATTATCAGACAACAATGCCAATGTTATATTTCAAATGCAAAACTGTAGCTAGTCTCTTATCAGGGAATTAAAGCAGTTGCAAAAACAGGGAGGCACCAAGTGATACTAGAGTGCTTGTCACATGTAGAGAATCAGAAGATTATTCCCTTGCATATTCCATTTTTCAGTGTGATACAGGAGGATGAAAACCTGCCTGATATATTTTCTTTGGATCAGATAAAAATTTAAGCTGCTTTTCAGTGAGTCTACACAACATGCTTTTTGACACAGGATTTTGTCTCTATTCTTTTATTTTCTTTCATAGGTATGAAGATTCACAACAGCCCATGAAGTTCTTGTTTATTCTGGGGAAAGTTTAAATAATGAACAATGGAACAGTATAGCTGCACCTGTGGATGAATCAGTTCACTGGGAAAAAAAAAGGTTATTCCTTTTTCAGAGATACCCTGTGCTAGCAACACTCTGATTAGCTGTTTAACAATCCTGTCTGTAGCAACATGACAAACATTTTTCCTTTGATAGCATGTTCTATAGCTATCTGGCTGGATTTCTGCTGAGATACTGACTGCTGAAGATGGAGACCGTTGGACTGCTTTGGTGCTGCCCATTTTGTTTAGACGCTGGGTTATCAGCTAGCTTCTAGCAAACCTGCAAGTCCAGTCTAGTCATCAATGGTACCTTGAGTCCATTCCCACTAGTGACAGAGATCTGATCTTTATAAAATGATAGATTTTCTCAGAACAATGCTAATCACAGAGCATGCATTGATGTGTCTGAAATGTGTTGTGTGCTCACAGTTGGGTGGGAACAAGCTGTCAGAGCACGTTAAGCAAAATAATCAGCAGGACACAGTTTAGGCACTTTTAAAAGGCCCTACTTCAAAGCACATGGCCCTTTTTCACTGGCATCATTAAATTGAAACAGCTAAGTAAAAAACTAATATTATAAAAATCATGTTAAAACAGGTCAACGAAAACAATTCTAAACCAGAATTTTATCCATAAAAGAGAAAGGTATCTGAGTTCTGCAACATTACACTATTGGCACTGATTTTATGGGATAGGGTTTTAGGTATTATGCTAATGAATGTCTACAGAAAATCCCAAGACAAAGAATTGTAGATGCATCTCTCAGTGAAAAAATTCTTTGTTGCGAACTCTTTTCATTATTTCTCCACATCACAAAACTTCTAAGTGTGAAATTACCAAACCTGTGAATATCTGCAGTCCAGTAAAATGGACACAGCTTCTTTTGGCCTTGAACTAGAAATGTCTCAACATGAAGTACAATAAGGAGTTGTGACAGCAGCTCTTTCCTTTTCCTTCAAAAAATCAAGAGGCTCCTTTACATAACAAAGACTTCGGTTTCACTGTAGTCAAGCAATCTGTTACGTATTGGTTTCTGTTTTTCTATTATGATAACCAAAAGAGCTGCATGAGGCAAAAGAAGGTATTGTTCTGGCTTTGTCTTGTTCTAAACAGACACAAAAAAAATCACCATGAAAATCTTCTCTCAGTGGCTGATAAAAATGGAACTGCAATTTATGCTCCCAAATACTACCTTTATCTTAAGGCTCTTAAGGAGCATTTTCAGTAATAATGGCTGATTTAGATGGATTCCCAGGGTGCTGGATCATTGCCGATGACATTAATGGTTTAAGGCTCCCTGAATTTTGATTGATTGCTGTAATCTGCAGAAACTATTTCAGGACATAGATTTATTATTATTAAGCCCATATAAAATGGTGTCAGGGTCAAAGCAAGCTGGTGATTTGTGTTGTGATGCAAACATCGCACAGGAGAAGATGAAATCTTCTAATAAACGTGAAATTCAGGAGAGAACAATGTTTCATCTTCTTTGAAGAATCTATGGCCAACCAATACAGATTACAGCAGCAGGATGAGTGTATTTAGGCTAAGGTTGCACTGCAAAAATTAACCTTCAACAGCATGCTGATTCCATTGAGTGTTATTCCACCCAGTGACTGAGATATTTCAAAGTGTTTTGCTAAATTAAACCATGCTTACCTCCCCTTCCTCATTAACTATCTACATAATCTGTTCTAATATTCTTGATTTCACAAATATTGTGGACCTAAATGCATTTAATATTATGCAATATTTCAAAGATGTTTTTCTTCGTGAAATTTTCCCCCTTAGGACTCATAGCTAAGTAAGAGTGAGACTAAACTACACTCTAACACCATCAAAATATAATAAGAATGGCCAAAATTGAATCTAGAGGCTACTAGGTTTTACCTAATTCCACGTGTACTCACAAGCAGAATCACAGCAGATGATTTCTTGCAAAAATGAGAAACTAGATTACAGCACAGTAACTCTGTACTAGTTTGAAATCAAACCAGTGGGAGATCGCAAGTCAGAATTATAATTTAATAGAAAGAAGAAAATTAAAATAAATAAATAAATGGAGTAGTACAAGAACACTGACAAAGTCAGAATACACCCTGATGCTCCATGATGGTAGCAGTCCAAGCAAGGCAGTTCCATTGAAGCAGTGATCCTGTAGAAAGAAAAGGGTGAGAAAGTCCAACGGTAGCTCTTGTTCTCTGGGAGTCCAGTAGGTAAGCGCTGGTGTGGTGTTCAGAGTCTCAGCTTATATCCAGGATGGAATAGTTGGCTCCTCCCTCTGGGCGAAGCATCTCACAATGGGATAGTGAGTCGTGTGATAAGGCCTGATGGGCCCATTAACAGCAGATAGTCCAGGAGGGAGTTATCTCTGAGTCATGGGGCGAGGCATTGATGGCCCATTAACAGAAGATAGTACAGAGGGAGGAGGCAAGGAACACTGCCTCACCTGGTTTCAACAGCTCACGGAGATGGTAATAGAATATACTTCAACCTAGTACAAACTCATAGCATCAAATGGAAAGATTGCAAAAATATCTTTGTTTGCTTTTCCTTGGGACTGGATTTACAAAAAGTTCTCAGATCCAGAACTAGTAGTAGAGTGTGGTGGTTTAACACCACTATATTAACTAGGGGGCACTCTTAATAGTGACAAGAAGAATGAACAGAATTAACAACAGGAAACAATTTATTTGTCTGAGACTTAACCAAAGAAAAAGCAAACAGTTTATGGGAGTCCCAGACTTAACACAGAATTAAAACCAACAAAAACCACGCGAAAGAGAAAAAGAAAGAAAAGAAAAAAAAAAAAAAAGAAGGGAACTGCTTTCAAAGGCCAGGCAGGCTGGCCCAGGAGAAGCAGCAGGAAGGGAAAGCCGCTTCCTTCTTCTCTCTCCCTCTCTCTGATGGTAGCAAACTCCCGGCCCTTGAAGTCTCTGGAAAACACAACACAGTGAAAATTCCTCCCCCCAACCCGGGATGTTATTTTGGGGAAGTTTTCAACCTGTAGTTGTGCTGGCTTGGCTCCGATGCCGATGGGGAATGGG
>VXBA01005515.1:479-11742 GCA_013399895.1 Serilophus lunatus | reverse complement strand
GCCGGGACCACAGGAGCTGCCCGAGCACCCATCGCGCCTGCACTGCCACGCAGGGGCTGCCCCCCGGGGGCGGCCGGGACCACCGGGACCCTCCGCTGGGCTCCCCATGGCAGCACGGGGGCCGGCGTGGCCATCGGAGTGCCTCCACAGCAGTGCGGGGTCTGGCAGAGCCACCGCTGACTGCCAGGCACTGGCCATGGCGGCAGGGTGCTTCTGATGTTAGTGCCCCACAGCCACAGGCACCGGGGCACTGCCGAGAATCGCCCATGGGCAGTAGTTGGCTGGCGCCGGGACCTCTCCATGCCGGGAGGAACTTGCGGGCTGCAGCCACCACTGCTGAGAAGGCGCGTGTGCAACAGCAGCCGCCCGGCGCTGGGCTTCGCTCTGCGAGGGACCCGATCCCACAGCAGCGCCGTGCCCGCCAGTTTCCTCGTGGCAGCGCGGCACCGGCACCAGGGGTGGGGAAGGCGTGCGTGTGAGAGCAGCCACCGCGAGGCTCGAGGAAAACCGGCAGATGCCCCGTGCAGCACCGCCACAGAGCTGCAACCAGCTCCCATGGCCCACCGCCTCTGCCTGGCCCGCCCCACACAGCCGGGCTGGGGCCGCGCCGGAATTAAACCCACCGCGCCATGTCCCCAGGAAAACCAGCGGTGAGTTGGGGAAGGAAGCAAGGGAAAACTGAAATAAATGGGTTTTATACCAAAAACGGGGATCCCTTCCCCTTTCCTCCCTCCCCTGCTCCCTCTAAGAACCCGCCAGCACCCCCCTGTACCCCCTTCCCCTTTCAAAACCCTACACACAGCCAAGGAGATAAACACATACTGTCAAAAATGAGGTGTTACATGGTCGTTTTGCCTTAGCCCAGTCTGCATGCTGATGGATTAAGAGGTTCTTTATGCAACTGAATACCCTTAGGCAAAAGTATATTTTCTGCAATTGACAATATAGCTACTGAAACACTGAGAAGTGCACAAAACCTGAAAATGCATTTATTCTAGTGGTCCTGGTCAATTAATGATTCGCATAAGTGACTTTCAGTAAGCTTCAAAAATCGTGATGTTTATTTCAGGCTGGCATGGCTTAACTTCCTTTTGTCCTACTATATACAAAACTATTGCCATCTTGCTAACAACTTACTATGTTATTGTTCAGCACACTCTAACATGATCAACAAAATGCAAGACAGAAGGAAAAAGCCATCTTCATCCAAAAGTGCTTACAAAAGTAATTTCAAAAGTAGAAAGACCTAAATAAATACAGTACATGTACAATAAGTAAAGTGCTTGGACTTTTCAGTTCCATAGTAGATTGTGGGTTTTGTAAATATTTCCTCTAAAATTTCTGTCATTAGACAGTGTTTACTAAAGTTGAGGCAGGATTTTGGAGGAGATGGAGAGAAGAGCAACAGCAAGGAAAGGTGCACAAAGGCTGCTACAACATGATATAAATGTAAAAAAAATAAAAAGCAAATGCCTTCACAGCATGCAAATAACTATCTAAAATACAAGCAGTGCCACTAAGCAGGTTTTAATAAATGCTCACATCAGAAGACACCTTTGCAGGGTGTCCCTGCAAAGATTTCTCCTATTCCTGGAAATATGGCTGCTGAGCAATAAATCCTGGAAGATTAAACTGTGTTTGATAATGAGGATCACAGATGTGGAGTTGAGAGGAAAGGAAGGGAACTCATGTCTGAGCAAGACTAAGAGGAGCATTTTGCACTAGCTCCTGTTGTTAAGAAGTCACAAGAAATGGTAAACTGTTGTAGTCCCAACCCCTGTTCACTAAAATATGTTATATAAAACTGACAGTTTCTTGAATATGCAAACTTGCAAAAGGCTATTTGAAATTATAAGATTCTTCCAAAACAAAATTGTTTCCTAGCTTTCTTGGTTAGTCTAATATCTATTGCACCATCTGTAGGAGTCTATTTAGAGGGTGCCTTTCATGTTTTGCCTCATCCAAAACCAGTGAAGAACTTTGTTTGGGCCAAAGCCTATATACACAGAGCAGAAATCCTTCAATATTTTCTAGTATCACTGGAGACAGGCTGGAGCCCCTGGCAGGACAGTGCTCAGGAGTATCTGAAGATCATAAGTCAGTAGCGTTCTGTCCTGCATCTTTGGCCACATTTGGGAGTCCTGGCAATAAAATTTTCAGTGGAATGGAGAAGTAACACTACTGGAGCTCTCTTTAGCCAGAATGTTTCCAGGAAATTCTGTCAGTCCTATAAGCAATGCTGAAAATGGACAGAATGTGCCAGCAGTCTGGGATTGGAGAGCTGAAGGAACTGTTCTCTTTCTTCTCACAGAGAGTCTGAGGAAGACTTTGGATAATTTTTCTAAGCAATGGCTCAGGAGCTGAGGACATATGTATAGCCACCACAGTGGCTGAGGGACTCAGGACACAGACAACCATCAAAACGTGGAAACAAGAAAAGTCAGTTACGGAGATGATGGCTCAGATGATGGGTGTAGTAGTTTATCAGCCAGGTGGATAAGCTCAATTTTAAACTTACTTGTAGACCAAGATAGAGCTGCTAAGCAGGGAGGAGCTAATCCAATGTATCACTAACCTGAGTCTAAAGTTATGCCACCTTTTGACTGGCTTCTTGGAAGCTTTTTTTCAACAGTAAAAAGTAAAGGGCTAGAAAATTGGAGGCAAGTGTGAAAGCCACAGTAAATAAACAGTGAAATTAGAGTGTATAAAGGTAAACAGACTAATCAAACAATTTTTCTCTAAGAAAATTTAAAAATCATTGTTTCTGTTTATTCAAGTGGTGAAGTATGAGCACTCTAGAAATGTTTTAAATGTTATGCTTGATATTTGACCTGGTTTTATAAGGCAACAAAAACTGTGTTGTCGCCCTGCTGTTTCTTCAATATATTTTGAATAGATTGATTGATTTGTACCACATTTAGAAAGGCAGAGAGACTTGAGTTGATTTTATTTTTCTTTTTTTTCTAGTAGAGACCCTTGTTATATTAGGAGTGGTCTTCAGTCTCTTTAAGACAGGGAAAAACCCCCACACATCGAAGAGTGTGTGATTCTCCAATTATGCATGTGTAGAAGTCCCATTTATGCATATGAACTACTGAATTTTAAACTATCTTTAAATTGTAACCTACACTTGTAATGACAACTATATATAGCTCTACAGGTACATTTATAAATACATATATACATATTTGGGGGTTTTATAAATAAAATTGAATATCATCCTGACCTGATAAATGCTAAAATATTTCAAGACACTCCAGATTGCTGCAGGACTGGATGAAACTTTCTAGAAGGTTGCTTCTTCTTTCTCTTTTCTTTTTTCTCTTCTCCCGGATGCTATGCTGAGGCTTTGCAGACCTTATCTTATTTTCCCTCACTGCATTTCTTCTTAACATGTTATGGGGCCATGATAATTTCTACATCAAGACAAGTAAAACATTAGCTGATTAAAACCCTCTACATTGCTGATAGTTCACCTCACTGCATTACAGCCAGAAGAGGGATCTGCTTATGGCTGCAGATGATCTTGGTAGCAGAGCATTGAACAAATGCCAGATCTTTTGAGTCACAACCCATCTAAATAGCTATTTTGGCAATTTAGCTCAATGCAAAAACTGCTCAGCATTGCTGATAAGATTCCTGAGGAACATTTGAAACCAAAAAGTAATATTTGCAAAACTCAAGTGCATTTCCAAGGTTACATTCCCAAAGTCATGAGCAGGAGAGGCAAAGCAAGAAGGCTGCAGTTATACATCTCTAAGGAGACAGATGGCCCCATACCCATATTCATCATAGTGCGTGATAGCTGTGATCTCTTAGTGGGGCATACCCAGTGTGTCTCTGGTGCCACCTCCCAACAGTACCACCCCACACTGCACCACATCAGTATGGAGAAACTGACTGTGAGGGAGATAGGACTAAGCTTTTCTTGGGGGCGAAGAGATAGCTCTGAAAACAGGTCCTGAGATCCAGGGATGTGGAGGACTGTCTCTGGAACTAGCCAACTCCTCCTTTAAAGATCTGGAGGATTTCTAGAAAACAAGACACATGGCTTCTGAAAGAATCAAGCAAAAATATCTTTAGCTTTTCCATACCTCACTCTACTGTATGCCTTCTTTGCTGGTTTTGTGTCTTAATTTGTCATTGGAAGAAAGTCATTGGAAGAAAGCCAATGCTTGAGAATCTTCTAAGAAAGGGGCCTGTCCTCAGTTCCAAAAATCATGTCTAAGGCATGAATGCAGAGTGACCTAGTGGACCAAGGCCAGCCTCGTTCTGTGGCACAGGACCCATTTCAGGATACTCCTTCTCTACAGGACTGGCCCTGAACTGTGCAAGGCAAAGAAGTTCACATTCCCCTAAAACAGAGCAGAGGCATTGCTGTTTAGGTCTGAAGGTAAGCATTGCATCTGTGCCATTAACTGAGAATAAGGAGGAAGCAAATCCCTAAGGATGTGACGCCGGACCTCTGCAGACTTTTCCTCTTAAGGCAGCCGGGGGACAAGTGACTGGGAAGAACTACTATGAAACAAGAAGTGTTTTACAGAAATAAAGACATAGAGCAAGGAGTGGGAAGGCTGGGAAGCAAAGTATTTATCCTCAGTTACCCAGCCTCATCTCTCATGCATGAAGAATCTTTGGTTCCAGACCCATTTTTGCAAGCAAATAAAAAATTCAAACTCTGTTGGTAGTGAGACCTACATAGTCAATTGTGTATTCCATATCGTTTGCAGCAAAAAGGGAACCCCATGCAGAGGAGACCTGCAATAGTGGAAGGAGGGCTAACATGAGGTATACAGGCTAAAAGGCCACATGGAGATCTTCAAGTACAACCAGGATCTGAAGAAGTGTTTCTGGGTGAGTTGTGCCCTCACAGAGGCACAAGCAGGTCTAGCAGGACGGGGCAGATGACTATCTGCCCAAGTGCAGAGTTTTTTCCTCCCTTGCTCAGAAGCAAATTTCTCTCTCTCAGAAGAAGTAGGCTGCTCTAGGTGATCTGGCTTACAGGCAAAAAAGTGTCAAATTTGCTTTGATCTCACTTCATTGAAAAGTTAGATGGGGCAGAAAGCAAAGCTTTCCTAAACAGCTCAAAGAGGAGCTGAATTTTAATGCAGCATCTTTTTTTTTTTTTTTGACCAACTTTTCTCCGACTGTTTCTTAGCACCAGAAATGTAGGGTTCTCCCAGGACAGTAATTCTCCTCCTGTGCAATAGCTGAAGATAAATAAATTAGCCAGTGAGTAAGTCAGTTACTTCTTTCCTTTGCTATACAGAAAGGACACTATCTCTACAGTTCAGATCAATCTTGTCAAAATATCTTAGATTTATGGATAAAGATATATCTGCTTTACTTGGTCTAAACTCAGCATTTTTGAAGTAAAGTTGCATGAGAATTGAACCGGAACTGTCTGGGCCAAAAAAAGATACAGACTTCAATTGCACATGTAAACACTTAACCAAGTTTCTAATAAAGGTTCAGACCTAGTCATGTGGTTGTTTCAGTCACATCTGAATTATTTCTTTGTGTAATGTAATCTGTCAAATGTCCTTGGGCAGGAAGACACTGTAATCAAGTTGACTAGTTTACCTTGTTCCTTTATCAAAATGCCTTTCCTAAGTAACCACTTCTGCATTTACCTGTGAAATCTGTGAAGAAGTATAAAATAGCTACAAGGATAAACAGGCTTTTTAATCATCCAAGTGGAAAGAATAATTCATGGTTAATAACTTATCCAATTAATTCAGCCTATTTGTCTACTATCCATAAGCAGTTCACGATTCCCCCTCATTTCCTCTTTGTTTGCATTTTCCCAGTGACTATGTCGCAAGACGGATTATACTTTATGACCTACCCCCTCCTTCTCCTGCAGCAAACTCTTTCTAGGAGCCTTAAATGGCTCTTCTTCCCCCAAGTCACTCTCTGTCTGTTGTCCTTAGTAACTCCCTTTTGCTCATTGAAATCCCTCAGTTTCCCTTCTGAGCAATATTGGATATTTTAAAAAGACCCTTCCGAGGCTGCTACTGGCCTCAGGGCATTTCTTTTTTCTCTATTTTCTGACTGAACAATCCACAGTGAGGACAGAGGAGAGTCTGAAGTTTCTCAGAAACAGCTGTAATGAAGAATTACTTCATCTTGCAAAATTTTTGTTTAAGGCCACACAGGCTTCTTGCTAAAGAGTGTTTCCTAAAATTGAGCTCTGCTTAGTTGGGTAAAATCCTGACAGTCCATGTCCCCCTCTTCCTTCTGTATAAGATTGGGTGCTTTTCTGGAGGATATACTTTATTTAGGAGAGTGTTGTTGGAAAATTCCTGATTGTTTTAACCTGCAACATTATGCCTACGGACAAACTTCTGAGCCCAGACAGACCTTTGCAACAGTCAAACCATCCAGACATGTCCCCTCGTGCACATGAAGGACCACCTTTATGCCAGAATGACAGCTAAAAGCTCCAGAAGTGTTTTCCTTGCTTTTTTCCTAATGTCAGTTTGATATATTTGAAATATTACAGTTGTATATTGCAGATTACTTTGTAATTTGTCATCACTTCTATCAGTGTCACAAAATTAAAAACTGTATATGAACTCATCATTGCCACTTTGTGCTCATCTCTCTAGCAAAGAAGGGAGGAAGTTGCAAGACTTCTGCTCCAGAAACCTAAATCCAAAGCCTGCTGCTTCCCACAGATTTGTCGGTGCATGCATCAATTTTCATTGAAGGCAAGTAAAACACATAACCACAGGAAAAATGTTGTTCTGTTCCAAATAAGCTGCAGTACTGTCCAGAGTGAATAACACAATTCATTACAGTGTTTATTTCAACCCGGAGAGCAAAGAAAACCCTATGGAATTTGACATATGAAATTAGTGCTACATGCTTGGCTCAGTGGAAACACAGAAGTCCACAAGTGCGCAGTCGCAAAAAACAGACGTATTTACAATGTGTCTGAGACTTTTTTTTTAAGGTTATGGATGTTCATTTGCACCTCTTCTAATATATTCATTCCATAGGACTACAAGGTAAAATTTGCTGTAATCAACAACCAAGCTGAAGAGATCATTCACAGAATCACAGAATGGTTGAAGTTGGAAGGAACCCCTGATAGTCATCTAGACTATCAGGAAGGTTTCTGCTCAAGCAGGGTCCCCTAGAGCACATTACTCAGGATAGTGCCCAGGCAGCTTGGAATATCTCCAGGGAAGAAGGCTCCACAGCCTCTTTGGGCAGCCTGTTGCAGTGCTCAGTCACTCTCATATCAATGCAGTAAAGTTTATTGTGATATGAATGATAAGAAAAAGACAATTTGACTAGTTGTCAAAGATTTTTACTGGGGAGAGATCCATGTTTAGATAACTGTGGTGGTTTCACAACAATAACTACCAGATTTTAAATCTCCCCTTCCTTAAAATGCATCTAACCTGAATTTGCAGTGAGAACACTTGACAACTGTCCTCTGTCCCATTCTATTGCATTTTTTCTGCTCTGTTTACGTGGAAATGGGAGAAAGAAGGTCAGGCATATGGTACAGGTGATCATTTTAAAGGTGCTTGAAAGGCTTTACTATTCCCTGGACTAATTTTTTTCTGAGAACAGTGGTGGGAATAAAAGTCAGACACTCACTTGTTGTTGGGTATGGTTTTAATGTTGCTATGGTATTATGTCGTTTTGATAGTATGAATTTGAATTTATATTTCCAGGAAGCCAGGAAAGGCCATCTTACTTCCTTTTATACTAGACTGTTGTTGGGGGGAAGGTGATGTGCTGTGCTGTGATGTAATTGATGTGATGTGATGTGATGTGATGTGATGTGATGTGATGTGATGTGATGTGATGTGATGTGATGTGATGTGATGTGATGTGATGTGATGTGATGGGCAGTCCTGGAGTCTATTCCTGAGCATATTAACATAGTCCTATCATGTCATGTGCTATATGACAGTGCTGTGCAGTGTCTAAAACGCCCAGTCTGAAACAAGGATTCCGCACCTACCTGGGAAGGGAGCCTAAAAGACACATTTGTCCATTAGGAAATGGGAGTATTGTTTACCTCAGAGATGTTTTGAGGCTAATAGTAGTTATACTTGTAAATTGCTCTTGACAAGAAAGCATTTGCCTTCTTGCTACTACTAAGCAGAAGATAAAGGTATTCAACTGCTCTCTTTTGATTTTCTCCTTTTTTATTGTCATATTGGTAGCTTCCATTTCCATGGGAACAGTGCTATAGAGGCAGTTTGTAGCAATGTGCAAGCTATAGTTGGGAACGACATGTGTAGATTTTAGCTGCTGGATGTCTGCTGATAGTTGTAACATGAAGGCACAATACAAGAGGAATGACAAGAAGGAAAAGATGGATGAAGGATCCAGAGATTTTAGAGCCAGTGAGTGCTCCTCCTTCCTAGGAATGGTTGTGGACGTTTTGAGTTTTCCTTCTGCATCACTACTTTCATTTTCCAAGCCTGTGCTTGGACCTGGCCTCCTTTCTATTATTTCTGTTACAGTTAGGTAATACTTTGTTGCCATGGTGCCTGAAGACCCCAGGAAACCTGAGGCTCCCCTGTGCTGAAACTCTGCTGTCCTGGTTTAGGAATGGTACTCCCCAGTTCAGTGCCTTCACCACGACTCTCCAAACCATATGCTGCTCCCTTTCCCCATCCAATTGGAGGCACAAAAGGAAAAGATCGTGAGCTGAGATAAGAGCAATTTACTGCAAACAACAAGAAGATAAGAAAACAAACAGTAACTGCAACAAGATTAATAACAAAGAGTATAAGAAAAGAAATTATTCACAAACATCCCCAGTAATAGACAATACCAGATGGCTCCCTCCAGCAGGTTTTTTTGCCTGAAAGGTATTCCTTCTCCTCAGAAGCAAGAGTTCTATTCCCCTGCCTCCAGAAATTACATGAGGTGGTATAGAATAAATAACCTTTGGGTCTTGGCCACAGACCCTCCCAGCAACTGCAAAAATTTAACCCTGTCTTGGCTGGAACCAAGACACATTTCCATAGTGGGAAGGAGAAGAAAACACAGGAAAGGCGAAATGATTTGGCTATAATCACACACAGAGTCTGGTGACAAAGACAAGCATATTCTTTATTCAGAACTCATTGTATATCTCCTGACTGCTCACTATGCCAGTGCTGAGGGAGATGTCTTTTCCACTTCTTTCTTCAATGCTCTCTGTGTACCTTCTGAACCTGTAGTTTCCTTCCAGACTCCGCCTCTCCTACTTATATATTCATTTCAAGTAAAAAGTCCATGCCTACAGCAATCTACACTTCTTCACTGCTCTTTCACCTGCATTACTGTGTTTCACCCCCAGCCCTGTTCAGACAAAGCAGTGTCTTGATTAAACCCGCTGTCAAAGAGGCATCTTTCCCTTTTCCCAGTGTATGCTAAACCCTCACCCATCTGCCCAAGCCACCTATAGTCCTTCAGAGAGTTTTGCCTATGAATTGTTTTTTCTTGGAAGTTTCTGATCAAATAACTGCTCCTCCTAAAAGTCGTGATACATTGCAATAACAGGGCAAATCTGTAATCACTAACTCCTTACCCATTATGGATATTTCACCTTTTATCTTCTCTGTCTGGTAATATTCAGGTTGCTCCACCTTTCCACTGAATTCTGTGATCAGTCACCCTCTTCACTATCAAAGATGTTATTTGGGCTTTCTTACTATCATATACCCTGGTTTGGAGCCACAAGTCTCCTAAGGACACCACTATTTCTGAATGAAATTTCATTATGGAATTATTACATTTTAATTAATTTTTCAAAAGCTCATCTGTCAAAAATGTATGACACTGAATTAATGAATCTTTCAAAATGCAGCAGGTCCATCACCTCAATAGCAGCTACTGTTTATTGAGGGAGGCATCCATTACTGGTTGCACTGGTTTGCTGAGACACATCACCTTTAACTCACTGGCCTTGAAGAAGGCAAAGAGTTGCATCGAGGAAAGAGGACAAAGGATGAACAGTTCAAAGACCAGACTCCTAAAAGAGGACTGAGCTAGTCTTTCTGATGATTTGGGGATGGACTGTATTTGGGCCAAGCAGAAGGGATGAATTGTGGTTTTGGAGGCTTTACTGCCTGTGCTAAAGGTTTGATCAGACCCAAGAGACATGAGCTACGAATTACTACATTACCACAGCTGACTAGAGAGTCTACTACAAAAGCACAGGAACAGTAGGATGATAGATATTAATATGAAGGCACTCAGTTGTGGAAGGTGTATTAAAGACTGTTTATGAGAAACACAAACTCATTGACTGCAGTTAGTGTGCTTGTACAGCTTTTGTGTTTGGATACTCTCAAGACCCTTTGGGCCAAAATCTAAATTTTATTTACAATGTGTGTCTGTCCCCCCATCCTCTATTTTTCATTGAACTCTCATAGTTTATGCATGATTCTTTTCAGTTAAGAATGGGAAGACTGAAGGATCCCTAAGTATCCACCCAAACCCAAAAGCTTATTGTTGTGTACATACTTGAACAGGTAGGTAACCAACCTTCCTCTACATGCTTGGGAAGGATTGATATTCATAATGTTGAGGAAGCACAGAATCTCCCAACAGCAGATAAGAACCTCACACATTAGTGCGTGACATTAAAGAATCTTTTTGGTTTATGCAAAAAAAATTCTAGTATGATAGATTTTTTCCTTTGGTTGTTTTTGGTGTTGTTTTTGTGTTATTTTTCTGTTTTGTTGTTATTTATTTGGTGCACCAGGGCTCTTTTAATAATTTGCTGTTCTTCTTTGTCTACTTTCCAATAAGAAGAGAAACAGAGACATTTAGGGCATTTTATACTACAGGGAGAATGAACAAAGAGATGTATGATATAGCACTATTCATTTTGTATCTTAGAACTCCCAGCATGCTTCTGGCACGGAGGGGTGGGGGTTTTGGCTCGGTGGGGCTTTTTGGGCCACTGCTGAGCTTCCTGGACCTCAGATCCCAGCGTGCTTCTGGCGCAGAGGAGTGGGGTTTTGGCTCAGTGGGGCTTCCCTCTCGCATTTAAAGACTTAGGGCTTGTAGGGAGCGCGGCGACCCAGGAGCGCAGCGACCCAGGAGCGCAGCGAACAGGAGAGGGCAAACAGGGTCGTAGAGAGGCTGTGGCAGAGAGGCATTCTTGATGCAGTTAGCGCAGCAGTTCGCACAGGCAGGTCGAGCAGGCAAGGCTGTAGACGCTGGTTGGTAGGTGGCTTTTCTTCCTGTTCTTCCTTCTCTTCCTCCTTTACCCTGTCTTTCTCACCAATAATGGTGA
>VXBA01005513.1:490509-510195 GCA_013399895.1 Serilophus lunatus | reverse complement strand
GCCCCTGCCCAGCAGCACCCGGCAGACGTGCCCGAGCAGGGCCCAATCCCCTCCTGGTCCCCAGCCAGGCCAGCCTGGCACCTTGGGGTGCCCCCACATGCCTGAGGCAAGAGAGAAGCATGTGGGGTGCAGGGTGGTGTCCGTGGGTGCAGCAGTGGGCAAGGACAGGCTCCCAGGCTTAGAGTTTATAGAACTCTCAATATATATAGTTCACAGTTACAGTCACTATAGTTATAGTTCACAATTACGTTCACCAATTTACAAGAGAACAGATCACTAAAGCTATGGGCAGGCACACAGCAGGTTTTATATAAGAATGAAATTAAAGCATCGTTTTCACATCCAAGGGATACAAATGACATGGGAAAAATAATTTCTAGAAAGGATCCTGACAATTTATGATGCAACGTATTTGCCATGGGAATCCTTGAAAGCCTGGTCCTTTGGAAACTTTTTAGCAGGTAAACAGCAACATCATCATATGTAAACAAGTAACATTGGTACTGGAAGTGCAGTATCCCTCCAGAAGCATGTAATGCACAGTACAGTCAGGCCATGTGGATGCAGGGTTGGACCAAAGGCTTTCCTCAGTGGGATCCTGCTGAAATCCACTGTATTCTGGCAGGTCAGTATTGCAGACCTCAGCAGGTCTGACAGACAGAGCATGCAAGGAGCAAGCTGTACCTGGCTACTACATGAAGGAATGGGAAGGGACATTCATTCATTACAACAAGCAATCACTGGCTAAGGGAAACCAACAAACAAGTCCCTTTGAGTGAAATGGAAAAGCAAAGTGATTTTGGCAACAGCAGCAGAACTCTTGGAATTAGGAGTGCTTTGTAACAGCAGCTGACAAGGGCTAATTGCTGCCATCAGACTCGAGGGGAGACGAAAAAAAGGAGAGTTGGGGTAACGTGGGAATCGTGCAAATAGATCGACAGTCATCCCATGCTTTACCATCACCTTGCAACAAGCACAAAGGGCCGTTTCAGCAAGAAAAATGAGAACAGCAAAGAAATCGTAGTGACTCCCGCTAAGACATTGCCCCTCTGGTGGACCAGTTACCATCTGCTTGGAGGTTACTGCCAGCTCACAGAAATCCTTCATCAGGAACTGGTACCTGTGTGAGCAACAAAGGATTTTGGAGTAGAGCCGCTGGCCCACCTGAACGCTTTGCTTTCAACCTCATGACAACAATTTTGCTCATTAGATGCCTGGTGCAACATTTGGGCTTCAAGGGCTTTTTGCACCCACCCAGCACACGGTGTCTCAGCACAGTCTTGAGACGCTCACTGTCAAAAGGGAAAGCCAAACAAACACCTGCATGCAAAGCACCTTCTTCCCATCTCCCAGTCTACCCTGTGAGGGTGGGGAGGCCCTGGCACAGGCTGCCCAGAGAAATTGTGGCTGCCCCTGGATCCCTGAAAGTGTCCAAGGCCAGGCTGGATGGGGTTTGGAGTAACCTGGGATAGTGGGAGGTGTCCCTGCCTGTGGCAGGGCATGGAACAAGGTGAGCTTCAAGGTCCCTTCCAGCCCAAACCATTCTGAGATTCTGTAATTCTTTTCAAGGCAACTGTTACCTATAATGAGAAGTGGTCACTTCCACAAGCTCCATCACAAACAGTGATCCTATTTCCCAGGCCACCCCAGCACAGCAGCTCCTAATTTTCTAGAGAGCCTCCAGCACAAAACTGACTGGAACAACCTTGGGTTCTTCACAGCTTTTCAAAGGCAAGGGAGCAAAGCAAGGTATTTAAAACTATGCCAAAAATTGATAGAAATGCCAGATGGAAAACTATATTTTTTCAGAAAACACAAATGAGGACAACAATTTGGCTCATATTCCTTTTCCAATATTAGACAAAATGAATAGAAGCACCAATATTTAATACTAACTTTTCTTCCAGAGACACATCAATTTGATACCACAAATGCTGACAGCTTATTCAAGCCAAAGAATGGATTTAAAGAGGGCTTACCCTGCTCTTGGATTTCAGCTGCATTCATTTGATTTTGCTAGAAATCTCTTTCAGAAGGCCTTTCAAATCAGACAGCTTAACAAACAAAACAAAAAAAAGAAAAAGAAGGTTATTTACATAAAGTCACTCTGGTTCAAGGAAAGCAATGCTAAAGAGTAACAAATAATTGCCTTTTATATTACTTCAAATATTACACCAATTGCAGCAGTGCTTGAAAGGACTCTTTCAATGACACTGTTCATCAGGGCAATTAATGCAGTGAGCCCTGATGCCTATGGATTTCAGCTAGTGAACAACAACAGAGAAGCACACCTATGGATATAATTTTTCAGTAGAGAATTAAGGTTATCAGATGTACTTTCAGTTTCAAGGAAGGCATCACTAGCCACACACTCCCCATTTCCATTTTCGTCTGGAAAACAAGCTGTTATTTTTCAGTCTAATTTGTCAGCAATCAAAAGATCAATTTTCAAGTATTATGTGGGTCTTCTCACTCTCAGACTTCTAAAAAATCTGTCCTTCGCACCAAAGCAACTTCCCACTTCAGAGGCCAAATACATAATTAAATGAAGGCTCAGAAAATGCCCCTTGGGAAGGTCTTTTCAGTATCCCAGTCATAGAAATTATACCCATATGACAATTGGGATAATGATGTGCTCTCTATTATACTGGTAGCTTTATGTTGCTTAATTACTTCATGCCTTCAGCACTAGAAGCCAAACCTGACAGACGTGTTTGGGAAGGGGACACTCCAAGTGTGTGACACTTCCTCCTCCCACCCCTGTTTCATGAGCCTGTTCCACAGCACCACAGGGCACTTTTATAAGGTGGAAATTCATTTACTTCTATCCCATCCAATAAGGAATACTGAGGAACACTTCTCTAGTGCTAAGCAAGTCTTTCTACTTCATTTTCCAGCACAATATGGAAGCTACACAGAATCATGGAAGCATTTGGGCTGGAAG
This sequence comes from Serilophus lunatus, assembly GCA_013399895.1. NCBI lineage: Eukaryota > Metazoa > Chordata > Aves > Passeriformes > Eurylaimidae > Serilophus > Serilophus lunatus. The sequence continues at coordinate 507,251 of VXBA01005513.1, read as the reverse complement.
GGGCCTTTAAGCTCATCCTGTTCCACCCCCTGCCATGGGCAGGGCCACCTTCCACTATCCCAGGCTGCTCCAACCTGGCCTTGGACACTTGCAGGGATAAGGCAGCCACAGCTTCTCTGGGCACCCTGTGCCAGGGCCTCCCCACCCTCACAGGGAACAATTCCTTCCTATATTTCACCTATCCCTGCCCTCTGACAGTTCAAAACCATTCCCTCTTGTCCTGTCACAACATACTCTGCATTCCAACATATGGAATCCAAGGAGCACATTCAAAAGGCCCAATTAAAATGGGGTCCTGGTGTCAATAACAAAGACTGCACACGTCTGTGATGCTCATTTTCCTTGTTGTGGCCCATCACCCGCTTTACCAGAGAGAACCACATTCCCCAAGGCAATTTGAAACACAAATACCTTTGCATCCAGTTGTCTAAATCGATGCACCATCCTGAAAACAGAAGGAGAAAAGGGAGGAAAGGGCTGAGTCCAGGTACAAAGAAACCTTTAATAACTACTACCCCCCCAGCACTCCCCCCCATCAGTGTTCCATCCCCTTAGAGAGGCAGAGCTGCAGGTGACTGGCATCCTTTTCATTACAAGTAAATCAACTAACATATCAGTAGGATGCTATTCCCCTTTCCTTCTCAAGACACTCCTGCTTCCAGTACAAAAGCCATTCTTTTCGTATTTGTTTGGCTTCTTATCCAGTGCCTCTAGGTAGTCTTAACTTAAACATTTGTGGACAGCAATGTCCATGTCCAGGGGCATGAAAGAGTCTCTCTTTCTAGCCAAACCATATAAGCTCTTCTCTTCTCTTCTCTTCGATTTAGGGAAACACTCAAGCTGCTGTAACAAAGTTAAGCTGTCATACGGAGCAGGTTACTGTTCTGTTCTCTAGCTTTAGGGACATTTGTTTTACCTCTTACACTATTAAACTGAAAACACTGGGATCCCAAAGATAGTGTGTCATGAGGTGACACTCAAAGAAGTGCAGTCCGAGTCCCCAGACTTCCAATACCACCATTCCAAAGACCATCTTCCCTTCCCCAGAAGTCTTTTCTACTCATGCTGGTAAGCATAGACCTGTGGGAGGTGCTTGCTATCCCAGGTGCAATGCTAAATCATCTCTCCTGACTGTATAATCATAGAATTATTCAAGTTGGAAAAGATCCCACTGCCAAACCATGTCCCCAAGTGCAACATTCATGTGGCTTTTAAATGCCCCCAGGGATGGGGGACTCCCCAGCTCCCCCTGTGAGCTCCCCTGGGCAGTACAACATCATCTTCTCATCTTGCTTCCCTTTGAAATTTAAAAATAAAAAGCATATTTACCCAAGTTTGTTTACTTACTCATTGGTTCGTAAACATTTAGAGTTGCTGAAAACTTACCGTCACTAGAAATATTCAACATAAAATTAAGAGAACAAAGACAAAGATGGGCAGACGTACTCTTCTGATGAATCATTTGCTTTGGTATTGATTTTGACAAGGTAATTTTCCTTCATGACAGCTTCCCATGCCAGAATTTCATTGTCCTCATTTCTTGAGCCTAGGAAATGTATTGGGAAAAATAGGGAAAAAACAGTTAATTTGTCTTTCCAATGCCAAGTTGCAAAAAGGCTGGGTCAGTCGTTCAGAGGTGAATGCCTCCCTTCACATCCTGGCCGTGCACAGTCCCACTTCTCACAGCTCTGACCGACATGACATTAATGCAATTTACTGGCAACCAGAGTTGGTTAAAAAAAGAAAATACAGAGAAAAAACCCAAAAAGCCACCACACTTTGAAGGTCCAAAAGTCTTTCTGGATTTTCTTTTGGAAGTTTTAGTTAACACAGCTGTTAGCTGCTTCGAGAGGTATAGGACATTCCAGAAAGTTCCTATGTTGATTTGAGTTTTCCATGTGTTTCTAGATTACCCCATGTGGGATCATTAAGAGTAAAACACGTTAAGAACCACAACTTGTCACTGAGCTAAATACTTCAGAAAGATGAAATGTTGTTTTCTCTTAAAAGCATCTCCTAGTTGTGCTGTAAATTCAAGTGACACACAGCAATCCACTTTGAGGCAGCAAAGTCCTCCAGAGCTGGAAAATGGGTGAAGTTCCATTTCCTCACACCTCAGTTGTTCTCCCAGATACCAACAAGCATAGAAACACCCAAATCCTGACCATTTCCCTAAGATTTAAGTGGGGAAGGCAGGATTTTAGAGCAGTCTATACATTAATGTGCTCTTGTCTTCAGTCAAAAACATGATGATATTCTGGCTCTAATTAATTCTTCTATTTGCTTTCAAAACTGCTACATTAACTGAGCAGAAATATCTGCCATCAAACAACATCTGACCAGAAATATCTGCCATCAAATGACCTTTCCTTTCAAGGAAATCATAAAGTGATTTTGACAGCCAAAATGGTTTAGCCAGTGGTCAGGAATTTTACACCCCAAAGCAGGCTCTTCCTCCTAAACTAGTAACAAATCCAGTCTGTGCTGTAGGGAACAACTAGGCTGCTGATGGATGGGAATAACCCTGTCAATTAACTCAATTTACCCTCTTCCCAGCTTTTTCTGAATGGCTTTTATGAAAAAAACCCCAGCCTGCATTGGTTGGGGGAAAAAGCTTATAAAACAATTCCTATGTGTCCTCTGACAGAGGAATAAAAGGAGAAATAGCTGAAGGACTGACAAGCTACATTTCTGAGGTGCTTTGCACATTTGGCCACATCCAGAAGGCCAGGACAGTCTTTATTCTCTTTCAGTCACTCGCTAGCAAAGCAGAATGAATGAAAAAAACCCAAACCACAACCTTGCAAAGCTGAGAAGCAGCACAGGCAGCCCTGATTGATTTACACTCAAGGTAATTCTACCTCAAAATGGCTTGGATGACAAAACACTGGATAACTCTGACTTAAGATTTGAATCTTACTGAAGAGACTTCCAGCAACACAGTGGATTTGCATTTGACAGGGGACACCGCGGAGCTGCTCCTCCTTTCCAGTACAACCACCTCCTCCAAGGCCTACATTGCCCTTGGAAACTTCCCAGCAAACCACTGCCTGCCTGGATCAGGCACAGGATGCTGTGGAGGAATTGCAATGCACCTGCCACAGAGGCAACTTCTGGGCAATAAGGAAAAATGCAACTCACAACAAATGGATGGCTCTTTGCTTTCTTTCTTACAGCAGCACTTCAAGCATTTCCTCATGACCATGAAGATGTAGGCAAAGATGACAAAAGGGAAGGGGATGGTCAAGCGACTGCAGTATTCCTGGACCAGGAAGTAACGCTGGAATTTCCACACCTGGTCGTTGTTCTCTTGCACTGATCCAACCGTGTAACTAGTGGGTTAAGAAAGAAAACACACCCAAGGGTAGTTAATTCACCAAAAAGCCCCATCAGAGCCAAAGAATACAGCACTTCTCTATTGTGCCAGGGCAAGTTCTTATCAAGTCATGGAATTGTTCTGGTTGGAAGAAACTTAAAGACCATTTTGTTTCACCTCCTGCCATGGGCAGGGATGCTTTCCATTATCTCAGGTTGCTCCAAGCCCCATCCATCCTGGCCTTGGACACTTCCATGGATGGGGCAGCCACAGCTTCTCTGGGCAACCTGTGTCAGGGCCTCCCCACCCTCACAGCCAAGAATTCCTTCCCAATATTCCATCTAACCCTGCACTCTAGCAGTAGGAGTGGGAAGCTGTTCCCCCTTGTCCCCAGCCCCTCTCCAGCTCTCCTGGAGTCCCTTTAGGCTCTGGAAGGGGCTCCAAGGTCTCCCTGGAGCCTTCCTTTCTCCAGGTGAACACCCCCAGCTTTCCCAGCCTGGCTCCAGAGCAGAGGGGCTCCAGCCCCTGGAGCAGCTCCGTGGCTTCCTCTGGACTGACTACAACAACTCCATGTCCTTCTGTTGGGGACCCCAGTCATCCTGGAGCTGGGAATCTTTACTGACTAGGACGTTTAGTTCATTTCTCCTTCTCAGAGAGAAACTTGCAAATGGGAGGAACTAAGATAGTAGTAGAAAAACCCTGAAGTTACAAACAAACTGAAAGAAATATGAACAGGGAGAAAAGAGTCCATGTACTTTTACTCCCTCAGCTCTAGGCAATTTTCTTCCAGCCTAGACACAGGAAGACTGGATGCTTCCTCAGAAGATACTGTGCATCACTGATTCATCAGCTAACTTCTTTCTAAGCAAAAAAAAACCCCACAAAAAACCACAAAATCCTAAGAACAGAACATTAACAAAAAATGAAAAGCTCCTGAGATTTTTAGCAGAGGCACTAAGGACAGTCCAAGCACAGATCAAACCCACTGCACTAAGCAGTGTATGCACTCAGCAAAGCAAGAACCCAGGAGCAGACAGCTCACAGGCTGCCTGACCTTTCAGTGTGACATTAAGAGGCAGATGGATGATCCCAAAATGTCTGTGCTGAGATCCTAATGGACCTTCACTTGAGAAAAGCCAAAACCTTCTCCTGGTGGAAATTCTCTTTTGGTTTAGAAGACAAAGACAACTAGCAAAAACAAGGGGGTTTTTTTACTGGCATAATAAAAACTATGTTAGAGCCAAGTATGTTGATTCTAACAAATACCAAAGGTTTCTAGGGTAAAGCTGAACTACTGCTACACTTTATTAAGGTGAGGTGCTTTCACCTGTTCTAAGGAACATATGCATTGCTGTCTATCCCTAGGTCCTTGCAGGTTAGAAAAACACAGATATGCTGCAGCACTCGTGGCTGCCTTGCCAAAAATCACATTTCTGACTGTTATTGGAGTCCAGCTCAAGCTGGGGAGAAAGGGTCAGAGCTGAGGGTAGAACAGATCCTGAAGCTGGGGCACTGTCAACTCACCATACTCACAGATCTCATCCCAGGCCAGGCAACACTGGCAGTGTCATTCAGCAGGGAGATCCTCTCCAGGAACACCCAGTGTCATCAGCAGTTCCCATAAATCCTCTTGTTGCCAAAGCAATTCCCCTGTGTGAACCACAGGGGTCTGTACCAGCCCATGGCACAGAGAACAGGCAGCAAATCCCTCCCCAGGACACTGCACCAGCTTCCCTCAGACTGCTGTGAGAAATACAGGGCCCAAGGGGCGGCTTCCTCCTGTTTTCCAAGACTCCATTCCCTTTCCCAGGGATCCAGTGGCACAGAGGTGATAAGGAAGCAACCTCTCCTTTCTTACATACCCGAACATGGCTACGAGCAGGTTGACAAGGAGGATGTTAGTTGAGAGCATGTAAATGCAGACAAGGGGAATGGTGATCCACTCAGGAAAGCGGGGTTGGTTGTTGGCATCCAGCTCCACGCACAGGGGCTTGGACTCATTCCCAGAGAAGGTACAGCGGTCAAAGTTGTAGGTGGTACCTCAGAGGGAGAGAGCAAACTGTGAGCCCTCTCCTCCTCTTTCTGCCAGGTTCTGCTCTGACCACGACTTGTGTGGCCTCCTTCTTCCCTGCCTCCTCAACACACAGGTCAGCACAGGACTGGACAACCGCAAGAGAGACAGAGCCTTCCACCCACCCGGCAGGGACCCCCCCAGAAGACAAATACCATCCACATCATCAGGGTACTGGCCAAACATGGCCAGGTAGGGCTCATAGATGACCGATCGGAAGATCCACTCCCAGCGGTGCTCATTCTTCCTCAGGATGCCTTGCCTAGCCACACCAAAGGCCACCATCCACACAGCGAAGAGGAAGAGGAAGAAGAAGACATCTATCATCTGAAACAGGATAAGAAGCATCAGTGCCCCATGGCATGTCTGCTGCTAGCCACACGTGGCTTTTTGCTGCCCATCTCACCAACACACACACGCGAATCATCCACTGTTCCCACTCGGGGAACTTCAAAAACGGATATCCAACCATAAAGGCAAGGCATGTTTTGGAATACAGGATATCCCCCTGGCATCAGACAGGCTCCACAAAAGCTGGAAACACATCCCAGGGTAATGGCTGCAGGCCCCAGAACCCCATGTCAGATGAAAACAGCTTCTGGAAATGCCACTCTGTGTGGCTTCAAACCAGCATTTTCAGCCCAGACACTCTGGCTAACAGGCTCATGAATTTCTAGCTTTTAACAAAGCACAGAGAACTGAAGACTGGTAATATCCCAGCTGAGCTTCCCCCGTTGCTACAGATCCACCTCCAGATCTGCCCTTCCGCGAGCCCCAAAGCATCTTTGTTATTAGACTTCTTCTGTATGAGAGGCTCCTCACCACCTTCTCCAGGTACTGATGTGATGTGATGTGATGGAAGACCAAAATCCTCCTGTTGCACCATTTAGCATCACTGTCTTGTTTGGGGAAGTCTCCTGTGAGCAACAGGAGTGATGGGATATAACACTGAAACATTTGAAACATGGATGCTACCAGAGACCAGATTTCCTCTTCTGCTCGTCAGCCTGACCCCTCCTCTTTCCTTTGGCACAGAAAAAGGCCCTGCTCTTAATGAGGTTCTATTTAAATCTTAACTCATCCTGTTTAGCAGATTTAAGTTGCTGCCATCATCAGAACAAGGTGATTGCACTTTTGGGGGGGGGGAAATAAGAAGTGTCACATCATTTATTTAGACTATGTTGAATAGCTGCCAGAATCTTACCATTCTCTGCAGCATAATAATTTTGGGTCCTAGATTCCTGCTAACTGTGAAAATATGGATCAGCCTCAGAGTAAAAACTATGTAGTCCAAACAGAATATGACTCTCCCAGAATACCAAGAGCCTTCATCAGAGTGAAGCCTGATGGAGACAGTAAAAGAAAAAGAGAAGCGTTGGGTGAAACATGGAGAAATCAAGTAGAAACACATGGAAACATTGAAATGGAGAGTGAAAAGAGGGAAAACTGAGTAACTGGGAACAGCACAGCTATCCAGGGCCTCGTGCCCTCTCCCCATTGATGACAGGTGACAGAAATGGTTAATGCACACCTTGTTTACACCCTTCCTGCCTTAGCTGCACCATGCAGACCTCTCCTCTTACTTTAAAACTAGTAAAACAGTGAAGAAATGTGTACCTTTAGCTGCTCCCACAGCCCTCCAAAACCACCACAGTGCAACAACCACTCCTTTGCACTGAGGTACGAGGGATGACTGAACAATTAGCCTGGAAAATGTGTTTCCATCACTTCCTTGCCATGGTTGTTAACTCACCCCACCACATAAAACAGCTTCTGGGAGATGGTGACACTGTTAAACTGCTGTAGGGACGATCACAGTCCCCTTAAATACAACACACTGAAGTTCAGAGTCCAGATTCCCAGACTAAACAATCAGTAACAGGAACCAGGGAACATCCCAAAGATCTCCTGACTCTCTTCAGAGTCAAGACTCAGCAGCATCTGGGGCCTTCCTAAAGAACAGGGAATTTCAAACTCGTTATTCCCCAAAATGTCACTACAGGTTGTAGTCAAAACCCACAAAGGAAGCAAAAGCACAACATTGGCACAAGAAAAGGTACTACTCACCTGAACACAATCCCTGCTATGAAGTAGAAGATTGCCAGTGTATCCATAACATTCCACAGATCTGAGAAATACTTACTGCCATTCATGTACCACTGGAAGGAAAAAAGAGCAGAAAGTAACCCCCCACAGCACAACTTTTTTTTGTCACATGATAGGTGTACCAGAGTTCAGATTGCTTTTAATTTCCCCAAAAAGAGTTTTTAATATATCCAGCAAAGCCAAAATGAAATGACTGGCCCCCTGTTTTTCAGTATCTTGGTGTGACCCATTAAAGCAATGAAACACGGGGGAGGCAGAGGAGGAGCCTGTCCATTCCCACATTGGCACTACAGTCTGGATCCAAAGTTTGTGCAAGAACCAACTCCATCAGAGGTGACTGACGAGGACAAGAAGCTCTGCCAAGGCCTGAAGAAATAAACTGTGTCCCTGACTGCAAGTCTTTTTAATTTTCATTGAAATAATCAAACCTTAGGAGAGTACTAGTCAGTGGATTTCTCACTAGCCTATCACATATAGTAGTAAAAGAGCTTTGCAGTCAAACACTGGCTTGAGAGAACTTTACATCTTCAACAAAAGGCTCCATTTTAGCTGCCTCCACTCCCACAGTCAAATTGGCACGGTCTGGCCACCAGTTACTAATGGAATTACTGAGATCTGCAGCTGTTCTACCTGCTCAGACAGTGAGAAAAAGGGACATGGAAGGAAATTTGAGTTTCCTATCCCTAAGGCTTTTCCCCAGGACTTTTGCTGAGTACACACAGAAAGTGCAAGTTCAGGTCCAGATACCAGAACCTAAATGAGCAGAAACAAACCCTCCATTCCTTAGCAAGTAAAGTTGCCATAAACAGGGTTCCACCTTGGCTATTAAAAAGGGAGAAGGCCACAGTGACACCAACATCAGAAATGTCATTTGAACTCACGTAAAAAGTGTTATTCCAGGTGGGATGATCCAGCAGATCTCCCACAAACACTCGTGCCTTCCAGGAGAGTCAGAAAGCAGCACTGCACCCAACATACCCACCCTCCCAACTGCTCTTCTGAATTCCCCAGCATCTTCCCACTGCTCTGAGCACTGGCTGGCAGAGACCAGCTTCCCCAAAATCCAACATCTTCATGTGTCCCCTTGCAGATGAAGTGAGAAGAAGACAGCACTACGTGGCTGCCTATAAAGGCTGTCCTGCATGCTGTTCCCACATCACAGGTAAACTGGTGTTTGGGACTGCATTAAACTAGTAAAAACGGTACAGATGATTAAAAGCTAAACAGAAATACCTAATGATACCTGGCTTACTGGTAAAAAGACAACAAAGGGGTGAGATGTGGAGAAAAGAGGCAGGATCACTTGATCTAGAGGGACACAACCCAGACAAATGTGCTGAATCCAACTCTTTTTTTCTCCCCTGCTTTGGCAAGCCAAGCATTCCTGAGAAACATCCCCACTGGCACCAACTTATCCACACATTCCTCTTGGTTCATGGGCATTGCAACGACTGGGGCACAAGTAGGAATTCAATCAGAGTGAATACAAATATTCCTTGAGCCCTGAGCTACCTGAACACCCCTCCCAAGAAGCCTCCTTGTCCCCCAGCACCAGCCTGGGCTGCCTTAGACTCCGAGGAAGGCAAACACCACCAGGCCTTGGCTCTAACACTCAACATTTTGGGGTGTCAAGCGCTGCCTACTTGTCTCACTTCATCACAAAGCAGAATGAAGACCAGCACGTAAAGGATGATCTCCAGGGCTGTAGGCTCCTTCTGGAAATCCATGAGCAACACGTAGGCAAAGAGCAGCAGGAAAGCAATGTAGAAGATGACATTCCAGGAGAACACCACAAACGGGGAGGTGAAGAAAGACACATAATACAGGAACAGCTTCTTACTCCTCTCCACAGGCTTTTTCCTGAGGAATTAAAGTCAGAAAAGGTCTCAAAGAATTGCTTTTATGCCTGGAAATACTTGCATTCTTCTACAACTAATTGGCTTGCTTTCCTTCTGTTAATGAGAAGCCAGTTGATTACCTGAATGAGATGAAACCACAGCCTAATAAAGGGAAAATGAACAGGCACAGTATAATCTTCCAGTTCTTAGTGTCTCTTGAAATCTCTCCATACCACTGCTTGGAAAGGAAATTCTGCAGAAGACAAGAAAACACACCCACTTGTTCTAACAGCAACAAAATAACCCAGAATGACATTTAAAAACTTTTGATTTAGTAAAAACAACCCCAAACTTTTCAGATTTCAATCAAAACACCTGAGATTCCTTTTTTGAACAATAAAGAAATCTTTCTGCATCAGTAACTATGTGTGATGCCTTAGTCCTGCCATTCTCCATCTTTGTGATGAGGAGTGAAAAGTGAGGTTGAGAACAGAGTATGACCTAATTGATAAGGCAAAGAGAAGGCATGATCTTTTATGTAATGCCTCTCCATGCGGTGCCTACACAGAGGTGTGCCAAGGCAGAAATCCCTTCAGGCACTCTGTCATCCAGCTCATCAAGATTTAACTCTTCAAATCCAAATTCTTCCCTCCTGACTTAGCCTTTGTGGGTAAACCAGTCCTCTCCTATTTCCAGAAGAGGAGCCACATTCCTTGTCAGGTCTCAACAGTTACAGGACCTTCTTCTCACTGTCATTACCTGCACACCTGGCTGGGCAATGAACTGCTGGTCTTTGGCTTCCACTGCCAGTTCCAGGCAGTTGCTGCCTCCCCAGGCTTCACACGAATAAGTGAGGAGCTGCTCGGCCAGGTCTTCGTCGTTGCTGTAGCACTCAGTGAACAGCTCTGGAGGGAAGAGGCAGCCCCACAATGAGCTCCAGCTTCAATTTCCCATCAGCTTGGATGCAATTGTCTAACATTTGTTATGTCCAAGCATGCAGACAAGAATTCTTTCCACGTTTTCACCATGGTAGAACAACATGTGCACTGCTTTACAACCCCGCTTGCACACGTTAGAATTCATGTCTGGATGGAAAATTGTAATACTAAATCAGCTCACAAAGAGGCAGCATTAAGTTGAGTTGTGCACTTAAAAAAACTGAGTAAAAAATATGAACTCCTTATATGACTCAATATCTAGCTACTTATTTCATCTTCTTAAGTTCCATTGGGTACTGATCTAATGAACTACAGTGAGTCTCATGTTAAAGGTTGAAAAAGTCTGATGCTTTTTCACTGGGAAAGGCATTCACCCATTCCCTCCTCAGCATCCTGCTAAATCGCCAGGCCAGCCCTGAGGGATGTAGATATTTTTAAGAAAGTCTGTACAAGCAGTTTTTGGCTTGTGGAGTAGGGGACACTTTCTGGTAACAAAACATATTGGCTACTTGGTTTTCAATTCCCTGATCTCTGACCCGTCCTACAAAATTTCTAAAGAGAAGGCACTTACCTACTGCTCTTGTCTCATACTCATTGGCCAGTTCCTCAGACTCACCAGCAGCATTGATATCATTCTTCACCTTGGCCATGCTTTTCAGGAGCTTGCTGGCCCCAAGGGCTGCCAAAGTGCAGCCTCTGGTCTGTAGAGAGAGAATCAAGTCATGTAAATCCCCCTATGAAGGGAACATGCTCCAGCTTTGCTTGCTCATGTTTACACCCTCAAAATTATATATTTGATTTTCTTATCATTAAGTGTCCTAATCCAAATTAGAAATGGATTTTAATCAAACATCTGGAAACAGAACCATCCATGCTGTGGAATGGATGTGAACTCAGCATCCAAGCTTGAGCACAGATGAGAACACACAGAGGACTTGGTCAGCTGACTGAATGGAAATGGAAGTATAAAATCCACACCCAAACACAAAACGGGCAACATTAAATCTACTTAAGAGTCACACAGTGATTACCTTCAGTGGTTTTGTGTTTGAAGAGGGATCCAGAGCTATTAAAGGCCTATAAACCAAACACATGGAACCGCATCATAAGGAGAATTCAACTTACTTGTTCCCAAATTACTTTAGACAACTCTTTCTTGTTCTGAAGAACTGACCAAATAAACAGAGCTTGTAATGGGTGCCTTGTGATAGGACACTCCTCCTGAAAGAGAAAGCAACAATCCCTCAGACTTTAGCTCACCAGAGTGTTCTCAACTGGAACAAATCCCAGGCTGCCACTTATTTGCACATTTTCTTCCTTTTACACCAAGCCCACCAACCCTCTCTCTCACCTCTCTGCCACTTGTCACACATTGCTGTGAATTAGGTTATACCTGAAATTTAGATTAAAGCTTTACATCTGACGTGGAAGAATCAGGCTTTTTTCTGCCTGTTTTTCCTAGAGTTGGCATTGAAGGACATTTGGGTCAAAGTCATTTCCAGCTTTAACCAGGAAGCAGTTCAGACCACCTCATTCCCAGTGAGATCCAACTGCTCCTCACTCACTGAGAGGTGTATCTCCATCTCATCCTTGCTGTTTTTGTAATCTCTCTTGAGGCCTCTTCGGAAATCCTCCACCATCTTCCACACAAAGGTGAGGAGGGCATCGTTGTAGGAGTTCTTGGCGATCTGCAGGTTCTTGAACACCAGGCTGCTGAAGTTGTTCGTGTACAGCTCCCTCAGGACCTCTGTGGTGAGGAACTTGCGCAGATTCAAGCCATTTTCCAGGAACAGTCGGACAAATTTGGGCCTGTCTTTCACTAGGGCTGTGAACATCACGTCCTGCAGGTCAGCAGACTAGGAAAAAATGGAAAAGAAAGTATTAGGGAGCACATGAGACACATAGAGCTCAACTAAGCCTGATATGTGGCTAAATCATGCTTTCATCAGAATCATTTTTTTTTCTGTGTGCAACTGTTTATGTCGGATGGCCCAGAGCACTTTTGGCACAGGCAGATCACCTTTGCAACCAGTGATCATAGAATCAAAGGACATCCAGAGCTGGAAGGGACCCACAGGGATTGAGTCCTGGCCCTGCACAGGACACTCCAACGATCCCACCCTGTCCCTCAGAGCGTTGTCCTTGAGCTCTGGCAGCCTTGGGGCTGTGAACAAACCCTGGGGAGCCTGTTCTGTGCCCAACCACCCTCTGGGGGAAGAACCTTTTCCTGAGATCCAACTTAACCCTCTTCTGACTCAGCTCCAGCTGTTCCCTCAGGTCCTGCCACTGCTCAGAGAGCAGAGATGGGTGCTGCCCCTTGTGAGGAAGCTGCAGACGGTTATGAGGTACCCCCTCAGCCTCCTCTGCTCCAGCCTGAATGGAATGGGATGTTACATGCTGTCAGTGCAAGGAAGATTCCCTCTCATCCCCACAGAGGCTGGGGTGCCGAGACAGCAGTTCCTGCTGGGATGTCCCCTCCCCACAGCCCCTGTCCCTGTCCCCACACAGGAGGGGCTGTACCTCCCAGTTGCGGTCATTGGTGAAGATCTCATCACTGGCCAGGTCCAGCTGGTTCCACTCCAGTAGCAGCTTCAGCTGCCCATTCCAGTTATCCCTGTCATGTTCATTGGTGCTGAAAGCTGCAGAGGGGAAACAGTCTCCAGGTGAAGACCACAGAGCCTCCTGGGATACTGATCATCTCTGCTTCTCTTTCTACCTAACAACACACCTGCCAAGTGTCCTTCCCCAGACTCCTGACTGGGTTTCAGAAGATACTGGAAGCTTAGGGGTATATTTATGGTCCAACACAGGCCACAGAGGAGCTGCTAAGAGCACCTCATAACCAAAATCAGCATGACATTTCCTTCAGGCTCCTCAAGTGTCTTGCACCCTCTACACAGAGGAGATTTTGCAGGATTCACAATGGGGCCCTACTATCCCCAAAGCTCACCTAAATCCCTCCCCAATTACCTGCTTTGGATTTTGCCCACCCTAACAGATCCCATAATGCTGCCCACAGCACTCCAAAGACAAGCTCTACCCCTGTGGCAGGAGCTTAGAGAGATGACACCGCTCTAAGGAAAGCTGTTCTAGAAAATAAATAACCGTCTATTTCCATTTATTTTAAAACCCCCAAACAAAGCCCAACCAGAAAAAAAAAACACAATTACTTGCCTTTGTACAGAGCAAAGGAAATGGCATTGCTCACAATTTCATCTCCAGCTTCTTCTATTTTGATCACTGTCAGTAAATGAGGGTTCTCAAGGACTTCTTTGATCTACAAAAAGAGAACGTTTAAATTCAAAGCCACCAAGGCTGTTTAGTAGTTGATCTCCTAGAGCATTTTAAAGAGAAATTTCCCACCACACTGTAGCATTTTATTAGAAAACAGTTTCTACCTCCTTGCTCTTTGTCAAAACCAGGTATCATTTCTCACATAATGAAGCTTTATAGAGTTACTTTCACTCCAGCACACAGAAAACAAAGAATCTTGGCCATTCCTGGCTGCAGGAGGAGGCACCTTCAGCAGCCTCCCACTGCCCAGGGCAGAGATCCTTCTGGAAACCAGTTCTTCCTCTTCAGTTTGGATGTCACAGCCCAGGCTCAAAGGGCAAGTTCAGACATTCCTTACAATTTCCATCCCCCCTTCACAGGGGTTTGAAGCTGCAACCAGTCCCCACTGTGAGTGTGGTCAGGAGATAATTAACCAAGACAGGAAAGCAGAATCAGACCCCAGAATCAGACAAAGCCTTGAATACTCCAATGAGAAAGTCAATTAGCTTGACTTAACGGGTTGTACACTGAGACAGGGCATTCTTGGAACTAAGTATATGAAAAGTAACAGAAGACTAAAGTTTTTCTGAAGCTGCATTTTTTCTGTCCCTGTTAAGGAGGACAGAAGTATTTCTCAGCACAGGTCCACTGAGGCTCTGGTAACCAGAGAAACAGCAGGTTCCTGAGACTGGGCCAAGCAACCCAAAGCAGCAGGTGCTCTCCTCACTCCTCCAGACTTCCCAATCTCCAGAAAACACTTGTAATAAACCATTACACACAGAATCACAAGGGTGACCACATCCTGAAGGCTCTACTTCTGGTCCAAGAGGCAAAGGGCAAAAAGAGGTTTTGGATGTATGTACAGTGTTGTACCTTTAACTGCATCCCACGTACACAGAGCTAAGAGTTAACCTAAGAGTCCCAGTGGAGATGGTGCTGGGGTGAAAACACTGACCAAGCGAACCTCTAGACCTAAACATCCCACTCCTGGTGGGAAATCCCTCCTGCCCCACGTCTACCTTTCTGCATGCCTTAACATAAGAACTTTTGGAAGAAGAGAGAGAACCCTGAAGCAGAACCACTACAGTTTGAAATTACAAAGTCTGTGGAGTAGCAGCAACCACCCTTGGTCTCTTGAGCAATTCTGGAACTGCAACACCAACCAGCTCATCACTCAAGAGCCACATGCTGTGCTCCAGAGGAATCACAAGCATGCAGTCACAAGACATCTGGTCTCAGCTTTTCTTCTCCCACTTGCAGCTCCCACAGTCCCACACACTTACCCACTTGATCCAGCTTTCAGTCTCCTCTTCCGAGAGCCTGGAGATGGTGCGAGGCAGGAACCTGAGCAAGCTCTCCTTGACACATGAAGAAGCAGGAGTGCCTTCTGCCTCCACCAAGCTTGCAATGACATCAGCGATCCGGCCAGAGCCTTCCACCACCACACAGGGAATCTTACTCTTGATGGCCACGTTGATGGACTGGGGAGGCACAGGGGGAGAGGTGATCACTTGAAGCATGACTGTTATTAGATCCTGCTACTAAGAAAGCCTAGACAACAGAAACCCATAGTCCAGAGGAATATTTATATTACTATCCACTCATACCTTACCAGTGATAAACATGACCCATCTCATGACAAAGGGCTGCAAAGAGCCCCACAGAAACTGAGGCCAGACATCACCATTTCCCAGATTTTCACACAATCACAGACTGGTTTATTAGAAGGGAGCTTAAAGACCACCTCACTCCAAGCCCCTGCTGTGGGCAGGGACACCTTCCACTAGACCAGGATGCCCAACTTCCCAGTTGTTTGGCAGATCAGGACAACTGCCAAGTGGAAATGGCATTCAGGTCACACTGGTCTGCCGGTTTATTGCAGAGCGCTGCTCAAGTAACACCACAGCTGAGAGCAAGGGCTCTGCATTTATCTGCTGGAGACATAAGCAGTGTTTTACACAGGGATCACTTCTGCAGCACCACAATAATTGAACTCTAATGCTACTCCAAGTCTCCAAGTAGCCACCTATGTGATTTCTCACACAGCAACATTACATGGATTAACAGCCAGAAAAAAAAGCTGAAATCATGATGGAAGGATCATTAGACCTCATCTGGTAAAGACTACAAAAGAAGATACTAATTTCATTTGCATCACTACATTGAGAACAGCCACTGGAACATAAGCTGTCTGCCAGCAAATTCTACAAAGAGAGTCGATCAAGTATTGGAAAGACAGAGGATCTCTTAGCTAAAGAGACAGTTTCACGAGAACAGGAAGAAAAACAACTTGGAATCATCAAAACCACACACATGTTCCTCCTGTCAGTTGGGGGTCAGGTCTGTGACAAAGGCAAGGTGGGTTTTCTTACCAACTAGATCAAATGAGTTTTCTAAAGAAGGGTTCAGCTGAAGTGCATATTTTACATCACAGGGAGTTTAAAACAGAAGCTTGGAACAGTTTCATTTCTCCTCTGCTAAAGCTGATTCTTGTCACCACTCAGGGAAGCTGAGAAAGAAGGAGCCTTTCCCGGCTGATACTGCTAAGTTCGAGGTATGGCAAGGACAGCCCTCCCCAGCGTGGAGCCTGCTGTGTCATTTGGGCTGATCACACACTCTATTTACTCCTTGAGAAAAGACCTTCACCTACAAATGAGCCAGAAGGCAGGCACGAATTTCTCAGTGCACTTGGCACCACTAAGAAATAAAACTCACGATGAGGAGATGGCCTTAAGTTGCACCAGGGGAGGTTAGGTTGGATATTAGGAAAAAATTCTTCATTAAAAACTGGTCAAGCACTGCAATAGGCTGCTTAAGGAAATGGCAGAGTCACCATCCCTCAAAGTGTTCAAAATTGTGTGGGTCTGGCACCTGAGGATATCACTTAGTGGTGACCATGATGGTGGTGCCACGCAGACTGCTGGACTTGGTGATTTTAGAGCTCTTCTCCAACCTTAACAATTCTGTGATTATGAAATAGCCAAGACACTGGCATGAACCCTCAAGTGAACCACCATCCAGTTACTTTCAGGAGGAACCTCTTGCTATGAATTATTGCATTTGATTTAACCAGGCTTTTATTCATTCTGATTAACAAGTTATTAGTTCTGTGTTACATTCCTTAACAGAGGGGTAGAGGTCTCTCTATAAAATCCCCAAAATCTTCTTTAACATTAGCAATTTGGAGGTGTACTTTTGGG
>VXBA01005513.1:459311-490234 GCA_013399895.1 Serilophus lunatus | reverse complement strand
AAAACAAGGCGGGGCTCAGCCCCACTGACCAATGGAAAGACGGCTTGGCCGGGAAGAAGGCAACGAGATCCATGCGAGAACAAGAAGGCTTAAAAGCCGAGGCAACGGCCCTGCCCTCGGTCTTCTTCGGCTGGTGCTGCGAGGGGAAGACCCCAGCTGCTCTCCTCCTCAGTCACAGGCCTCACGGCGTGAGATTCCACCCATTTCTCTCAGCACAGGGGCAACTCCCAGCTTGGAAATAAGTAACCCTTCGGGGAGGTGGTGGGAGGTAGTCGTTTTCACTTCTTTTTGTGCTTTTCAGAGAACTTCAAAAGCCGGGGAGTCCTTCCAGGCGAGAGGGAGGGATAGAGACGGCTTTTCCTACCCTTCTCCCTGTTCTTTCTGCTAGCCATTTAGGGGAGAGAGCAGTTCCCTTTCCCTTTTTTTTGTTTTTTTTTTTTCCTTTTTGTGTTGTTTTTCCCTGCATGTCAAGTGTTTTTCTGTGTAATTTTGGGGTCCCTTTTGGGTTATCCCTCCTTCCCTAATTTAAACCCCTGTAGTAAACTGTTCACCTGCTGCAAACTGTGTTCAGTTTTCCGTCACCTTTATTGAACCTGCCCCTAGACGATAAAAGGTGGCTTAAACCACCACAGGAGGTAAAGGGTGATGGATACTCAGCAGGTCTTTCTGAGCATAGCATTCCTCTAAAATCTGAACGGATGCTTTATTTCATCTCAGGACTCTGGATTAACACTCCACATCTGTATTCACCTACAACCCATCCATGGGAGAAGCTAAAATTAATCATGTGACTGGAACCAAAACATCCAGGAGAGATACAGCGAGAGCTGGGATAACTCTCTGAAATATCACATAGTGACTCAGACTAATTAACTAACATGAACAATGAAGCGGTAGCAGATCTGCCAAGCAAATTAGTTTAACTTCAATACTAGAGCAACATCCCTACTGTTCCTCCTGGAAATACATGAAGGAATTAAACTTACTTTCAAAGTCTCTTTCCCTCCACCTTGGGCAAAACACACAATTGGAATCTTCCCACCATAATTAGATTCTGTGAAACAGGCCGAAAGAAAGAAAGAAAGAAAGAAAGAAAGAAAGAAAGAAAGAAAAACACATTATATCCATTAATGAAGTTGGAATAAATTATTTCTCCTAAACACAATGGAGGGATTTCCAAGCAGTTCTTGCAAACACTAGTTTGATGTTCATTTTGCCAAAGTTATTAACAGCTATTCCTCTCTTTAAGGAAAACTCACCTTTGCCTAACATTCTGCATAGCTGCCTTCAGACACCCTTCCCCAACAGAAACTCTCTTCATATAGAAATCATATTTTTCATGGCTCCAAAGTCTCCAAAACATGATTTTACTGGATTTAGCTACTGCTTTGATCATTTTGAGTCTCAGTGAAAAGTTCTTATCACAAGTTGAAGACACAGAACCTCTGAGCTCACAAATAAAGGAAAGTTAAGAATCCCGTAACTCCAGGACCTAATGCTTGAGAGGTATTCCAGAAAGACCCAAAACCCCAAACACCACCAGCCCTTAAATGTTCTTTAACTAAGAGTTTACTTCTATGGCCTTTGATGTTTTGGGGATTTTCCATTTTGGTAAAGGAAAGGGTGAAAGAAATTATTCAGGAGGAGGTTGCAGATGGCTCAATATTTTGGGAAAAGCCTAATTTCTTTTCGTACATAGCTGTGCTTCAGCTCCTTGGAATTCTGTGCCAGGTAGGATGCATATAGAAGGGTCAGCTTCCAAGAGAGGGAAGGGCTGTATTGCTGGAACAGAGCATTTGTTGTGGCACACAGAAAGGATTATGAGGGCAGGTATTGTTCTGAAAAGGTCTCCTGAAAGTGCTCAACATTTAACGCAGCTCAGACACATGCACGGCCCCCTTCCAGCTCAGCATCCACAGGATGCTGCCACTGCTTTGCTATTCCCAGAAAATCACTGTGCATCCACCCCAAAAGCAGGCCAGGACCAAGCAGGAGGATGTGTGCATCCCAACACCCAACATACCTGGGATAACTCGCTCCGAAATGTACTTTTCCAGCTGGGTCCGTACTTTGGCCTCTATGGCCGGGTGCCCATGGGTGCCGTTATCCACCAGCAGCAGATGGGTGTGATTGTTATCCAGGCAATACAGGGGGTCTCTCTTGAGGTCATCCATGATATAGCGGGCCAAGTAGTTCCCCTAGGAGCACAAGCACGGCGTTGGGCACAGACCCAAGGGCAGGACACACACAAGCCTCTCCCAAGACAAGGACACACCTGGCTGGGAGGGTGGGGAGGCCCTGGCACAGGAAAGCAACACAAGAACACAGAATTTTTTAGTTTGGAAGGGACCTGCTGAGATCTTCTAGTTCAAGCCTCCTGAGAGCCCTCAATAAACCAGTCTGCTGTTATTTATCTAGCAGGACAATTTTTTAGGCATGTTCTAGAATGTCCAGTGGAGAGGAGGCAAGGGGAGCTATGCAAAGTCAGATGGCAGTATCAGTGAAGATGCTTAACTGCAGCAGGTACAACAGCGCATAAGGATCTTCTTGGAGCTAGAATACCCAAGGAAGAGATTATTCCTTAATGCAACACCAGACACAGAGTTAGAGCAGCTGAGCTCCGAGACAGACATGCTTAACTCTGGCACACCTGAAATCCTCCACACCAGGCCTGATGTATGTTACCATCTCAGACACTCCTGTTCAGTAAAGAGCCTCTGATGTTTTGAGGCTGAGCCTCTTCCTTCCCCACCAATCCATTCACGTGACACTTGGGGACGTGGCTTGCTTGTGACCGTGGTGGTGGCACCGAGCTAGTGGCTGGGCTCGATAATCTGAAAGGTGTTTCCAGCCATCACAACCCCGTGATTCCGCGTTCCTTACGTCACTGTCAGCAGCACGGATGAGGCTCTCCCGGTTGGAAATCATGCCCCAGGCTGCAATGCCAATGGCCACCACATTCTCCTCAGAGCTGCGGCTGATGGTGTTGTCTCTGACCACTTCCCCAATGTACTTCATGAGCCCGTAGTGAGTGCCCCCAGTGAAAATCCAGGCTCCTGGAACAACGCCATCAACAGTGACGTGGGGGAAATGCAGCACAACACCCACCCTCCCAATGCCTTAGAACACAACAACCCAAACGCCTTCAACTACCTCAGAAGCACTAAAGATACGCTGCACAACTCACCTTCACAAGGGCATCCTACGACTGACTCTCAGCCCTGTGACTTCCAAACACATGTCCCAAGGGCACCAGCTAAGCAGAAGCCAAGTGAATGCTCTGCTTTTCCTGCTCACCCTCTGAGCTGCTGCCTCTCCATAAAAAACAATAAAACAACCCAAAAGCAGGTCCTCACCCTTGGACTGGGCAATGTAGATCAACCTGCTGAAGATCTTGCGCATGCGGGGCTTGAGGGCAAAGTTCTTGGCTCCCCCAGTGACAGAGATGACGAGGTTTGGGGTCTTCAGGTGCCAGTGCTGGGTCATGAGGTCGTAGAGCGTTTCAGAGTCTGTGTCACACGACAGGCGGATGTACTTTGGGTGAGAGGAAACAAAACAAATACAGCAGGATAAATAAATAAATAGTGATGGCTGGGAACAGGCCAGGGATTGTGTTTTCTTCTCCAGTGCACAGCCTTGTTCCAACAGCCAGCAGATAAGAGCAAAAGTGATGAGGAAATCCTTGCTTCCTCCTCTAAAGCATCTTTATCCTCCCCCTGACACCAGGCACCTGACACACCTTCCTCTAGAGGACGCAACCTGGGGTTCAGAGGGACTCTGCAAGGATGAACACACCACCAAGTGTAACAATTTTAACTCTAACAATGACATTTATATGATTTATATATTTATAGCTTAATTATGAATCAGTGGCAGCACTGTTGCAAGTGAACTAATAATAATGGCAGTTATACTTTGATTGCAATATCAAAGCTTTAATTTAATGAACCATGAATCCCAGGCTCCGTGTGCAGAGTGTCCCTATCACAACACATCCATGGCAGTGTTTCAGGTAGAGCACATAATAACTGTATCAAGGATGTAGTAAAGTTTGAACACCATACTGACAGTGCCAAAAAGCACCTAGAGAAATAATCTGGCTTCAGACAGACCTGTCTCTCCAGTTGTGCAAAAGCCTCTCTGGCTTTGGCTTGCTTCACTACTCAACAGCCTCCTCACAATTCCATCACTCGTGTGATGGACTTTGGGAAGACAACCATGGCCACACAACCCATATCTGGGGATGCAAGGGAGTAGCTTGGCCCTGCATCATAAAGGATTTTATACAGATTGCCCAGTATTCACAGGAGAGCAAGATCAAAGCATTAGTCTGAGAAAGCAATGTCCCTATCTTGAGAAACTGAATTTGAATGAAAGAATATATCCGTGTGTTCCAGCACAGGTCCTCAGGAGGAGTGAAGGCATTTGGCTCAGAAAAGAACATCACAGAGGATGACACTCCAGTACCTACACAGGGGAGCTCAGGGACTCCCACAGCTCCAGCCCTAAGCAGCTTCAGCCACACAAAACACTGGATGCTTTCCAGGAGAGGGTCCCCCATAAGGATGCTGCAGGGGGAGGCGTGGCTACCAGTAAGATTAACTGGTAAGCCAGTAACCCCTGCCCAAGGCAAACCTCCTGAGAACCCTTCGGCTCAGCTGCTTCCCTTCCCCACAGTACAACGGTGCCATCTCCTGGTGCTGCTGGATAATGCTTCCCAACCACGGCCACGATTCAGAGAAGCCTTTTTCTGATCGACGGCTCCCAGAACATAAAACACAGCAACTGTCATGTCCCAGGATGTCCCAGGGTCTGAGCAGCACGGCAGGAACACAGGGCCGAAAAGCAGGACTTAAGAGATTTTATACAATCCCAGAACGGTTTGGGATGGAAGAGACCTTAAAGCTCAGCTTGTTCCCACCCCTGCCCTGGGCAGGAACACCTCCCACTATCCCAGGTGGCTCCATCCTGGCGTTGGACACTTCCAGGGATGGGGCAGCCACAGCTTCCCTGGGCACCCTATGCCAGGGCATCGTCATCCTCACAGCCAACAATTCCTTCCCAATATCTCATCCAACTCATCCCTCTGGCAGTGGGAAGCCATTCCCCCTTATCCTGTCCCTCTAGAACTTTGTCCAAAGTATCCCTTCAGCCCTGGAAGGGGCTCTCAGGTCTCCCTGGAGCCTTCTCTTCCTCAGGCTGCACAATCCCAGCTCTCCCAGCACGTCTCCAAACCTGTTTATGGGTCTGTTCACATCTAATTTCTGATTAAATTTTGTTTTTACTTATCTGTCCTCAAAAGCACAGGGCAGGTTATAAAACTTCCCCTCCCTCACTAATTCTTAGTCTTAGGTCTCCTTATGCTCACGAGCTCAACAAAAAATACTTTATAAACTTTCAGTTTTATTTCCCACTGAAATGCCTCTTATTTCTGCTGCTTTGCATGAAGAAAACCCAATTAACTTACTTAGCAGGCTCTGATTTTCCCCATTTATTTTGATTGCCTCAAGCAAGCTGCACTGGTGGCAAATATCAGTCATTCAGAGGAGGCAGATGAGCTCAGCTACATGTGACTCCTCACACAGTATCACCATAAGTCATCAGCAACACCAGCTATTTTCTCCTTTCCACCCCTCTACTATCCCCACTCCAAGCAAAAACACAGGGAAAAAACCCCAACAAACAGCATAAAACCTCTCAAATTCCACTGATATCTTACATCCCTCCAGAATTTACTGTCATTGTCAGATTTCCACCCTGGGAAATACTCAGTATTCTGCTGGTTATAGGCCTGAGCAAGTTGGTCTATGGGGCTATAAAATATTTGAGCATCACATCCTGCATTCACCCATTTTCCTGCCATGCCTGCAAACAGAAAACCTCTTCTCACTCCTTTCGCAGCACAGGCAACAAACAGCACGGAAGAAATTTTTCTTTATTACCTGTTTTTAGGGCTTCAGAAACCAAACTCTCTCCTTTGTTAAACCAAAACCCACTTTACCTTCCCTTTCCTTGCTTTTGAGGGGCTTCCACTGGAACTCAACAGGGGCCTCATAAAACCCCTTAATACAATCCACTTACCTTTCCTCTTTTTCCCAAGTTTTCAAACTGAACATCCCCAAAGGCATCAGTGGGAAGTTCCTTTGTGTGCTTCTTGTAGTTCCATTTTTCACTGGTGTTCACCTGAGTGCCCTCTATGTGTTGATTTTCAGGGTATCCACATTTACACAAGTTTCCCCTGAAAGAAGAGGGAATAGACGTGAAACCCCACAGTTATCCTGAGCATAGAAAAGAGAGCTCTGGCAGCAAGAAGAGCAGCAGCTGGAGCTGCAGAACCAGTTGTACCTACAGGGACTTGCCACCTGACAAAGTAGAGCAGCACCTAATCCTGATTTCCCCCCCATAACACAATTCTGCCCAGCACTGGGGAATGGAATACAATGGAACCAGTGCTGAGGGATGAGAGCTGGAACCTCTGGATGGGCCTTACCCACATGACAAACCAAGCCAAATCACCAGCAGCCTTATGTTCAACTCTACAACCGTGCACTGAAATAAAGAAAACGAACCAGAACTTGGCCTCAGTGACCTCATCTGCTGCTAACTTGAGGAGCACATGTGGATTCTGTCCCTTTTTAAGCTCCTAACCAGACAAGGAAGAGTTCATTCGGTATCCTCTCCCAGGTAACAACTGTCAGGACACAAGGAAATGGTGTCAAGCTGTGCCAGGGGAGGGTTAGATCAGATATCAGGAAAAATTTCTTCACTGGAAGAGTGGTCAGGCATGATCCCTGGAAGTGTTCAAAAGTCACGTGGACATGGCACCTGAGGTCATGTTGTAGGGGCGAACAAGGTGGTGTTGCTGGTTGGACTTGATGATGTTAAAGGTCCTCTCCAGCCTCAAAGATTCTGTGATGATTTGTGATCCTGGGATTACTAGGGAAAATTCTTTCCCATGCAAGCCTTGACTGGTGTCTAAGCACTTCCAACACATTCCAAGGGCAGGGAAGGGATGTCTGGTCTCTAAGCAGGTTTCCCAGGCAGTTTGCTCTGTTTTTTAGCACTCTTCCAACCCCAGCACCCCTTCCTGGTGTATGGCCAAGGTGTGCAGGCATTGCCAGGTCCCTGCTCCCCAACATCAGCTGCAGCAAGGGAGGAAGAATCTGCAAATCAGATGTGCAGGACTAGTTGGGAAATCTGGAACTCTTTTCCTACAGCACCATCCACAAAATATTCTCCAGAGCCTACATCCCTCAGGGGGCACAGGCAAGGTGGCCATTGCTTCTCTGCTTAAGAGAGATTTCCTCTGCTCTGCTGCAATTCGCAAATCAAAGCAGCTTACCTTAAAAACATCCAGACAAAAGTAACCCAGCAAGTTCTGCAACCCTTCCCCCTTTCAGCTTGGAGGAAGAGAAGCTCACAGGACCCAGCTCCTCCATCCTTTGTTGGTCCTCTGCCAGACATCCCATTTGAGGGGGCAGAGGGGGACCCTATGCAAGAATTTCTGAAATAAGACTAATTTCCCTCCCTCTCTCTGAGGCATTTTTCCTCCCAGCTTCAGAGCTGAATGGGGTTAGAGAGTGCTCAGACCTCTCTATTAGGACTTCTACATCTGCATTAGAGTTTGAGCACTTTTCTCCTGAGACTAAAAAAAGAAAACCAAAACCCCCAAAACTAAAAGCAATGTTATGGCCCCCCAAGCTTGCAGTGCACAGGCACCTATGGCCAAAAATGGAGCCAGTATAATATCCTAAGAGAACATCAGCCTCAGCAAAACCTAGCGAGAGTCTGTCTTTGCTGCAAAGTCTTGTGCATGAAATTTGTGGTTTGGTTTTAAAAGGAAAATTTACGTTATGCAAACTTTTGATACACATAAACGTTGTTGTCCTGCATCCTTAAAAAGATCTATATATTGCCCCACTTACACTACAAATAGGGAATTTAATATTAAACCCTGTGACAGAGCTGCTGGAAGGTCAGACCCCTAATTATTTGTGGAGTAACACAAGTCAGCCCAAGGTGGGGCTACACTGCTACATTGATTCCTTAAAAAATACAAAACAGTTTGCTCCCTAACTTAGAAGACAGCAACACCCTCAGCTCCCAACCCTTGAAAAACAAGAGAAAAACATCTCCTTACATCGACTTGGTGTCTTTTGTAAAAAAGACACATTCTCTCTTCTTAAAGTTTTCTTGGATGAAGTTGGCCAAGTCCTAGAAAGTAATTTTTAAAAGTTTATTTCTGATAACTCAGAAAATAGAAGAAACTTCAGTATCAGCAATCAGTTTAAACACACAGGTACCACTTAAAACACTACCACTGGTTCTTCCCAAGTGTAAAAAAATAGAGGGGGGGAAAAAAGACATTAGCTTTCTCTAGGATAGGGGCTATTTGAATCAAACACACAAAGCCTCCCGAAGGAGACCTGAACAACTTCAAGTCATGTTTTACAGGAGCTCAGTCGAATATGAAGCCTCTCCAGTTAAACCTCGAAATTCCAGGAGCCCAGGGGAAGCTTTCACACCTGGGGAATATTTTTTCCTAATTTGCCTCTGCAAACTAGGAAAGCAAAGAGAAATTCTCACTTGCCAATAAAGAGTTGGGGCTTTTTGCTCATCAAGCACCGCTTAGATTTACAAGGCAAGATTTGGACAGAAAGCTACAGTTGAGTTAACTACAATCGTTGTGTCCAGCTGGTAAAGCAGCAGTTAGAGGCAATTATTCCAAGTAGAACATCAAAAGCAAAATATCTAAAACAAAGAAAATAGAAAGGAACCTCTTTATTTGGTAAAAGTCATAACGGGGCAAGACCAAAATACAAAAAGGAGAGAGAAGCACCTGCCAAAGCCCTAAGAACCAGTCATTAGGCCTCTTCCAGACTCATCAAGAGCAGGGAATCTGCCAGACAACTGCTGCCATCAGCAACCCGTTCAGGCTTGAAGGAATGTTTAATGTAATGTTTAATTATACGTGTCTGCCAAGAGGTCGGGGTGGTTCTTTACACAGACAGATTTGTCCCTCGCTGAAACGTGAAAAAGGATTAAAACCCTGAAGGGACTAAAGATATACAGTAAGAAGCTACAGGGGTTGAAAGGAAAGCAATACATCCTTAGGAGTTTCACCACATCAGCAAGTCTTTGCTACTGCTCGAGGGGCACTGGCTCAGAAAACTTCTCCATAAAGGGGAAAAGGGACGAACCCATCGTCCTCCTCCTGCCAGGACTCAACTCTCACCCAGCGTTCCGCTCTCAAGACACCAGAGGGACCAGAGGTACTCACGGCATCACTGCAGGCCACGTCTATGCTGCGGGACATGCTGGAGTACAGGAGCCTGGAACTCTCAAAATTGCCATTTCTTCGGTGTCTCATGGTGCTCATGGAAACCTGGAAGAGCATAGCAGAGGGGGGGAGAGATGAAGGAGCAGATTTCCATCACGAGGCATCAGCAAGGACACTTTGTGTCCTAGGAAGGCAAGGCGGGGGTTATTTGAATACAGCATATAGAATGTATTGATTCCTAAAATGAGAAACTTTTCTGTTATTCCACACCACAAGGAGACTTTCTTCTTTTTTCCCCATTCCCAAAGAACTCCGAGTCAACATCCTTTGTGAGGAATACCCCTTACATACCGTTCAGTTCCTTGCCATGTCTTAACTCTTTCCTGTCTCTGATGGGCACACTCAGGACTTGGCTATTCAGTGCCTGTGCACGGGAGCAGTCCCTAATCCAGTGGATTCACAAACCCAAGGGGATATCAAGAGTGTGAAATACAGTAGTTGATAGAATTTTGCTTTCGCTAGCGATTAGAATTCATATTGTAAGCAGTCTTAGAGTTAGGCTTTGATTAAATAAGATTCATATTACAGTGTTTAGATATGTTAGTAGTGTAAAATTTTACTTCCCTAAGACTCCAGAGAAGTTAGCGAGAGCTGGTATTTCTTCACAGCTTAACAGACTCTTATCAGGGCGTTGGGAGCAGACACCGAAACTCTTTTGTCCTGGGATGTATATTCTCCTGTCTCTTTCAGATGCACATCTGCTTTACATTCAGACACATTCCTGATGTCTCATGGATTTTTCAGACGCGAGTCTCAGCTTCTATGACAATTTTGTTATAAAACCCGACTGTTTCTGAAGTCCTTTGTGCCTCTGACTTGGAAACTTACTGAGTCAAGCGCCCAGCGCTGTTTGCCTTTGTTTTATAATAAATTGCTTTCGAAAATGAAAATAATTGTGGGCCCGTTTCACAAAGAAAGACTGTAGGGTCGAAGCAGCTGCCCCAGAACTCCGACGAGCTGCATCAGCCAAGCACCGACCCCGCAGGTTTGCCCATGCCTGGAAGCACCAGTCAACACACGGGACCTGAAGACGAAGTGGATTGAAAGGATTCCGGATCCAAAAGTTATGGAGTCACCCCAGGAGCAAACTGACTTCAGCTGTCCTCTACAGCACATCCCCGTATTAAAGTACCTTCAAGGGAGCCTCACAAAGCACAGAGGAAGACACTACTCACACTACTGCAATACTGCAGTTGCCTTCGTGTTACTTTCCGGGTAACACTGGAAAGGGCCTTCTCCTGGAAGGAAAGCTGGCAGCCAGCTAAAATGGGGAGCTCAAAGCCCACCCATCCTTCCAACACTCTTTTCTCTCCTGAATTTTCCTCTGGCTGTGTGATCTGACATGATCCTGCCACTGCACAGCAAAACCCTCTCGAATACAGGAATCTCTGCTTCAGCCCTGCTGAAGCATCCCTTCTAAATATTTAACTTTTGAGAGCCCAGAACTAGCAAGTGTGAAACGCTTTCCTTGGGGCATTTCAAGCAGGAATGGCACAGGCTGTGGGAAGCTGCAGTTGTAAATAAAACGGAGTGTGATGTAAGCAACCCCCAGAGCAGAAAGAAGAGGCAAGATTCCACAGAAACACTTTTTTTATGTAGTTATTTTAGAAATCCTTTGAAAAACATTTTGTGCAGAGGGGGAGCATCAATCACTCCGTGTTGTTAACTGTGCGTAGTAGAAGCCCTGAGGCTCCTTCCCCCAAATCCTGCAGCGTGCCTGGGAGCTCCAGCACTGCTAAATGATGGGAGAGCACAGAAAAAACCCTCTCTTCCTTCCTCCCCAGCTTCTGCACACAATAGGAATGATTTGAACCGTAAAGGCAAAAGGCTCAAAAGTGAACGGCTGGATCCAGAGAGGTGAGGGCTGGAATTAAATGTAGCTGGGGCTGGACATGAGCGGCGTCCCCAAAGCGCAGCACCGGGGCCAAACCTGTTCAGTATCTTTATTGATCTGCACAAGGGGATCGAGGGCACCCCCAGGAAGCTACAGATGACACCAGGTTGGGTGGGATGTTGATGTGCTGGAGGGAGAGAAGCTCTGCTGAGGGATGCCAAGGGGCTGGATCCATGGGAGGGGCACCTGCCACATCCAGCCCTTGGGTCACACCAACCCATGGAGTGCCCCAGGCTCAGGGCAGAGTGGCTGGAAAAAGGTCCTGGAGGTGCTGGCAACAGCGGCTGGACACGAGCCCAGGGGAGGAAAAGGCCACTGTCCCCTGGGCTGTGCTGGGCACGGCTGAGGCCCCTCAAGGGCTGTGTCCAGCTCTGGGCCCCTCACTCCAAGAAGGACACTGAGGGGCTGGAGGGTGTCCAGGGAAGGGAACAGAGCTGGCAAAGGGGCTGGAGCACCAGGAGGGGCTCATCCTGGAGAAAAGGAGGCTCAGGGGGCTCCTTCTGGCCCCTACAGCTCCCTGATAGAAGGGGGCACAGCAGGCTTTGCTCTCAGGGAACAAGGGGCAGGACAAGAGGACACGGCCTTAAGCTGTGCCAGGAGAGGTTTAGACTGATTGTCAGGGAAAATTTCTTCACTGCAAGGATTATCCAGCCCTGACAAAGGCAGCCCAGCGCAGGGGGGCAATCAGTCACCTTCCACAGAGCCCCATCGCGGGTATTTGGGATTTTCAGCCTAGGGGAACAGCAAAAACATCCCCCTTTCCTTTGAACCCCACTGGTGGATAATCCCTTCAGCACTGATCCAAAAGGGACAGGAAGAAAACCTGGCTGACAGACAATAAGAGAGGAAGTGATGAGCCCCAGACCTGGTCACCCACAGTAATCGATAAGGGTCCGTGGAAGGTGAGAATATTTATTCCAGAGACATTATCCAGTAGGGCAGGCTTATCAAACAGGATAACAAAGAAAAGAAGGAAAGCTGTACACAAAGTCTACAGAGGCTACAATCTGACAAGGAAGCACCATGAAGGCAGACAAAAAAGCACCTTGTCAGTCACAGCTGGGAAGAAACCTCAGGAAACTGGGACTTGGCAGCTGATAATGATGGAAACACGAGGTTTCCAGGATACTGGTCACTGGCGACTGTACACTGGGAGACATACTTCCTAATTCCATAACCTAGAAAGCAATTCCTATAATGTCATATAGTTAATGTTCAGTGTGAAGATGTTTTAAAACCTGTAATTCCAGATAAAAGCTCTATGAAGGAAATTTTGGTCTGGATCTAATCAACTTATTTATTGACAGTTTTCCTTTCATTTTTAATTTGTTTCCTAAGTTTGAACACCAGGCAACTGACTATGGACATAACTGCACAGAGAGAAGATTAAAAGGAAACAAGGGCACTAAATTAATCCCAAACACTA
Organism: Serilophus lunatus; assembly: GCA_013399895.1. Lineage (NCBI taxonomy): Eukaryota > Metazoa > Chordata > Aves > Passeriformes > Eurylaimidae > Serilophus > Serilophus lunatus. Next base: position 477,574 of record VXBA01005513.1, on the reverse strand, counting down.
CGGGATTTCGAGTCTGCCTCACTGTTTTTGTAAATAATTGATAAGAACGAATGTGCTGCAAATAAACAAAAAAGTGTGAGAGTGCAGAGGAACCCTGAAAACGTGGATTTTGTTTGAAATTTAAGCTCACTGACAGCACAGTGTTTATCTGGCATCAGTGAGCAATGCTCATTAACTCCACAAGTGTTAGAGCTAACACAATAATTACACACATTTTAGAAGATGTAACACAGCTGCAGTCCGCAGAACAGGCAAACTGTTCATTTTCTATCACATTTCCAACCCACTGAATTAAATATGTAAGATATTTAAGGCGTTAAAGCATAACTTTATTAGAATAACACACATTGAGAGTAATAACCATTAGATAAACGCCAGAATAATCCTCTAAAACTTGAGACTAATGCTATGACTTCCACAGCACTTAAAGGAGCATATTCCAAAGAAATCTTCAGCTTGGAGGTGACTAAAACAAGTGACAAAAACAGCAACTTCTGAACAGACTGATAAATAGGCTTTTAAAAACTTGTTTGCAACTGGAAAAGCAAGACCAGCTTCCATTCCCAGGAAGCTCCCAGACCAAAGTAAACACTATTTGCATTAATTCCAGCAACTCTCTTGGTGTGAGAGCTCTCAAAGAGCAAAGGATATCGTCAAACTCCACCTGCACCTTCCAGCAAAGTCAAAGTACAGACTCTTAAGGACAGAAAAAACAAGGTTTAACCACCAAGCCCAGACTTACCAAAGTCTCCGGGATATGCCCCAGCAGTCCTGCTGCAATCATGGCTCCAGGGGCCAGGTTTTGATATACTTGAGCTGGCAAAGCCCCACCTTTGGCTGTGTCACGCCTTCCCTCCACGGGAGGGAGGGATCCGAGCAGAGCATCCTTCCCCAGCCGGTGAGGAAGGCAGTGAATTGCAGCGGGAGGAAGGAGGCGAGAGCTGCAGGTTATTCGCGGGAGAGCAGGGATGGCGCCACTCCTCTGTGCCATCAACAGCATCATTAAAAAACTACAACTGTAAGGAAGGGCTTGGGGCAATGATTAGATTTTCATGTAGCACAAGACAATGAAAAAATCCACATCTAATAGTCTGATTTTACTGCGAGGTTGCTGAAGCACTGGTGAGTGCAACAGTAAGAAATTGGGCACCCCAAGAATCCTTCAGGAATGGTCTCAACACATCAGGAAATTTTTGGTTTTAGGGCCATGACTTTCCCAGGACAAGAGCTCCTTCATGGGCAGTAATTCCCACTGCCCAGCACTCCTGCATTCTTGGGCTGAGCACATGTATACAAGTACTCAAACCCTACAGTAACATGCCAATATTTACTGTATTCCGGCAAAGTGAGGTCTGACTCCAGCAAAGACATTGCAGTGAGAATTTGCCAAACTGCTCAGCATTTTGTCTTCCCCAATTTACATAACTCTGGGTTTGGACTAAACAGAGGTATTTGTGGTGTTATTATGGATCCTAGCCAAAGAGCTGTTTCTTTGATGGATAAAGTTAAAGCTGTCATCCTCAGGAGCAGCGTTCTATGCAGAAATCAAACTGCAGCAAGCACTTCTGTTACCAAGAAATGGAAATTCATGTAGACATAAAAACATTTTCCATTGTACTGAGAGCAGAGAAGAGTCTGCATATAAATAAACCTTAAGATCATTTCCTTAAAGAGTAAAAAGCCAGAGAGCAGATTTATGGAAAATGGTACCTGAAGAGCAACAGGGATTTGAGCCCTGCGGCCCCCAGTGTGCAGAAAAATAGGTGCAGTGGCATTTAATTCAGTTGTTGGCAGTAAATCACTTTTTATTGCAGGACCTGTGAGATTTTCAGGAGCTTTTTTAGGAGAGGCTTTTTATGGGTGAAGGCAGACTTGATGGTGTGCCTGTAAAGTTAAGCAATGTCACAGAATCCCAAAATGGTTTGAGTTGGAAGGACCTTAGAGTTCATCTCATTCCACCCCCTGCCACAGAGTGACACCTTCCAATATCCCAGGTTGCTCCAAGCCCCATCCAGCTGGGCCTTGGACACTTGCAGGGATGGGGCAGCCTCTGGGCAACCTGTGCCAAGGTCCCTCCACCCTCACAGGGAAGAATTCCTTCCCAATATCCAATCTAAAATTCTCTTCTTCTACCTTAAAACCATTTTCCCTTGTTCTAACACTATCTGCCTGTGTCATAGATATTCATTCACTTATGAAGTTTGTTTTGGGGTTTTTTTGGTGTGTGTTTTTCTAAGCAAGTTTCAGTTCACCACAGCAAACGAATTTTTAATGCCAAGGAGACTGGAATGGGCTGACAACATTGAAATCACTATTATTGGCCATAAAATACTTATTTAGGAACAAGGTTTTGGCTAAGCTTTGAGCCACACAGTATAACAACCTAGTCTAGTGGAAGGTATCCTTGTTTGTGGCAGGGCTTGGAATGAGATGGACTTAAGGTCCCTTCCATCTAAAACCATTCTGAGATTATTTGCCCAGCTCCACAGAATCTAATAGCTAAAATTATAATTGATCAAATGGGCAAAAAAGTGAAACACTTCCTCTCAAGTGCTAATCTCCACCATTGCCTTGTCTAAATTCTCCTCACAGATCACCAGAGAGAACAAAATGTCAGACACTGTCACAGAACTGCCAGGGTAATGACAAATTCCAGAAGCTCAAACAACTGTTACATGGACCTTCACCAAGAACATTCCCATCCCAGAAATCTCACTGGATTTCTCTTGCTTTGACTGCAAGCTGTTCACACTGCTTCTGGTTCTGAGCAGCAAACAGGCACACAGAATCGTGCTTGCTGTGCACAACCTGCCTCCTGCTGTATCCCCTTTAATGCTTGTGTAACAATCCCCTTCTCTCTTTTTTACCCAAACTGCAGAAACTCACCTTGAACAGGGAGGACAGCCTGTGTGTGGCTCCTCACCCTTTTTATCTTGTGATTTTAGATTCATAATCATTGGGGAGAACTGTTTTATCAGATTTCTAATTTATTTCTCAACAGCATCAGAGGGGGAGGAAGGAATGCAAATTATTAACTGGGAACTATGAGTTTAGATTTCAGTGTTTCCCATCCTCAAAAGCACAAACAGAGGGAGAAATATAGAGAATATTTGCCATTTCAACCACATGCCCTCTGTCTCTCTAGCTCACCTGGCTCCTCAAAGGCTTATCTTTGCTGAGACCAGCTGTGAAGCTCCGCATTTGTGTCTTTCCTTATTTCCCAAAGGTATTTTTCATTGCAAGAAAGGTCAATGAAACTCCTCCAGCTATACCAGAGTCAAGGCAGGACTATTTCCTGTAGAGAAAACTTCTCAGGAGACACAATTCAGTGAACAGGCACATGGGACTCCATTTTTTCGGGTACTCAGGAAGGCAGGTGCACTGCTGGAGATCAACTGAGTTTCATAAAAGATGCCAGCTTCAGTGATTCCTACCCATGGTGTTATTTCTGGCTGGCTGCTCAAGTCACAGGAATTTCATGTTAATTACTGAAAGCAATTTTGTCATTTTCAGCCATTTGCCAAAGGAACAAACAGAAAACTCCATCAAGCCAACAGTGACACGCTAAGGGACACAGCCAAGGGAACATAACTTGGTGCAAAATGGCAATATTGGGTAATTCCTGGTATTTGAACTGTTCAAAAAAGAATTATGGATGGAATTTACATCTATTAGAAGCATTTAAACAGTATGTGTGTCGAGTTATTCTCACTGAAAGAGCACATTGTCCTGGACAAATATAAGTGTGACCATGCAGAGATAAAGCCCTAATATTGTGGGACCTTGAAAGCTGGATTACAGAGCAGAAAGCCCTGGTTCTACCCTCTCTCACCACCCACTCGTGGTGTTCACAGGCATTTTAAACCCTTTCTAACGACCCACATGCCTAAATGCAGACACTGGATTTCCTCTAAGTGTGAGAGTGCATTGCATTTGAAGAACAGTGAAATCATCTCAATGTGCATGTCAGCCCAGAAAGCTTTAAAAGTGCATTTTGGTGTGAAATATTAATAGCTATGAACAGAACACTGGGAGACTTTCTGTAAAAGCCCTAAAAATAATGAAAAAGTCCACCAATAATAATTATGTAATTTTCAGCTTATCAATGTTGAGAGCCACTAGAAATTGGGCACCTCAGGCTTTTATGCACTTAATCTGATGGAAATGTTCTGAGAAAGTTTCATCAAGCTTTAAAAATGAGGAGAGGAAAGGGAAAGCTTTGGATGCTGGAGATCAGATTAAAAAAAAAAAACAAACCACAAACAAAAAGGAACAAGAACCCTCTAGCCAACACACTAGAATTGGAGACTCACTCCCACCAATTTCAATGCACAGCTTAGCTCCAGCTCCATGGATTTCTTGGAATTAGCCAGAATTAAAATGAAAATGTGCATTAACCCAAAGTAATCGAATTGATGATGATCGCAGGGAAGTGAAAGCAATGGAAGTTATCAAAACTAAAAAACTTTACATTTTTAAATAGCAATAAATTATCTTCCCATTTGCATCAAAACTAAACCTTCTGTACAAGGAAGGACAAACTTCAGTATTTAAGTATATTTGAATACAACCAGAATATTTAAGGAAAAATATCAAGTTCATTAATTTTTTTGAGGTATATGGTAATACCATTGCAAGATTAAAATATTATCACTGGTATCACTCACTGCTGTAAAGTTCATAATGGAGCCCTGCTAAACAATGTCTTGTTCCTATTTTGAGAGTTTAATGCATAATATGAATATGCCTGTTTTCCATATGCATAAATCCAAGTGATGTGGTACAAAGACAAGTGGTTGCACAAAGACAAGTGGTTGCACCAAAGAAAAGACTCTCAAATTGTAATTTAATCCAAAGAAACTGCTCCAGTATAGAAGTACATCTGTTTTTACAGAGCCACAGCACTAAAACACACTGTCAAATTAATTTAATATTCAGGGAAAATGAACATATGCTTGGGACTATTTCAGTCCCCATTCTGTGGGAATTGGGTAGAACAAGCCTTGCACACCTACTCCAATTCCATACCACTACGTGGATCACTGTCATCATCCCCACATGAAAGGGATCAAATATCCAAATACATCTTGGCTAAAATGCCTTCAATCCATGGCAATTACAGTCATGGAAGCGGGAAGGTACCTCTAGAGGTCCAAATCGGAACTAAGCCACACATGGTTCAATAGCTCAAAGGACATGAATACCACAGCCTCTCCAGACCCTTCTCTTGGGTTTGAACACCCTCAGGCTGGGTTCCATTTTTTTTTCTTTTTGCTACCAGAGAATCAGAGTGGTGTGGGTTGGAAGGGACCTTCCAGCTCACCTTGCCATGGGCAGGGATGCCTTCCACTAGACCAAGCTTCTCTCTACTTGAAATTTCCCTTCTTCCAACTTGTGTCCATTGCCCCATACCCACACACCTCTGAGAAACCCTATTTTCTCTCCACCTTCCTGTGTCAGCCAGTTACAGATAACACTAAGGTTCCACAGCACCTTCTCATTTTAATCTCTCCTTGTGCATTGGAGTGAGAAATAGATGATTTTTAAGGTCCCTTCCAAGCCAAACCACATGGGAGGGGATTCTATAAGGGAGGATTCTCTTCACCACAGCCCAGGGAATCATGCACCCAGGAACTGTGCTGACACATGTAACTCATCATCCCACAGATCCAGGTAAGGACATTTTTACTAACCCAGGGCAGGATTTACTAGGGAAAGGACCAAAAACCTGCAGTCAGGCAATTCCAAATCTCTACCTGATCTAGGAACAAACTTGCCAGCTTTTAAGGAATGTGCTGCCTATTCCCAATCCCTGACCAGGTCGACCAGAGGTAACTTGCCTAAACCCTGCTGCTTTATATGTTTGTTTTCCTGGTGCCACAGAAGAAAAAGGGACAACAATCAATCATCAATCCCATGGAAGTAATAGTAAGAATGTCAGAAGAAGTGTTCAGCTGCAAAGCGTGGTTAGAAATCCAATCAGCTCTGACACGGCGATGAGAGGCCAAGCACACCTTTGTATTTTCAAATAAAGCTGGATTCATTAAAACTTGCTGAAATAGGAACCAGTGAAAAAGTAGGTGCCAGGGAATGCAGAGATGACAAACAGAACACCAGAAACATTGCCAAATTCCCAGGAAAATGGTGAAGCACTCCAGGCTTGGGGTGGGAAAACCTGACTGAATTATCCAGTTTGAGTGGTCTTGACACAGAACACCCAAATCCTCAAAGCCTCTAAAATGTTTTGTATTACTTTGTTCTCAGCTGCTGCTGGAAAGTCAATTTGAGAAAAGAAGGATGGAAGGAAACGGCTTCCAAAAAATTTAGCTCATGTCAGAGTCAGCANGAATGTTCAGAAGAGATTTTGAGCTAAAAAGAGTCTTGAAAAAAAGAAGTACTGATGGCAACATGAATAGCCAGAGGCAGCAGCTCTGACAAGAATTTCAGCACACAGGGAGAGGCAAGGAGGAAGAGATGGAGTCAATGGAAAAAAGTCCCCTGGAGCCCAAGGTCAGACTGATTAAGACACTGTTTCAGTCAATATCCGCTCAAAACCATAGTTGAAAGCAAACAAACACTAAATATACCTTTTACAGAGTCTTACAAGGAAAAGACTCATGGAAAATTTATGAAGAAGCTTCCAAGTAATTACAGATTAGCAAAGGTATATTTCTTTCATTGACCATCATTTTAATTAATAATTCATCAGCTCCTGCTGTCAAGCCCATGTGCTTAAAAACACCGAGCAGTGTGTTCTTTATAAGGGGCTGTTGATCAATTTGATTTTATGTCCATCACATAACATTAAAATGAAAGGTAAGTGATTTAGAGCGAGCCACGAATTTGGTCCGCTCATTTATACATTTCATTGCTATTCCAAGTCCATGAGGAGTTGGTGTCTGGAGAGCTGTGCGGCTTTGGTCAAGTTTAAGGGGAAGAACAGCTCAAGCCCAAGGTCAGGCACAAAGTGAAAGTGCATTGGAGTTACACTTCTGTGAGCTTCTGCTTCCAAAACACCGCCACATATTCCACAGCCAGGAGCAGAGGATACAAAGCAGCGCTTCCACCAGAACTGGAGTCTTTGCTTGCAGACACAGCCAGCAGCAAAAAGGGGACCAGACACACCCCTTACTACTCCTGCTGGAAGAAATACCATTGCTTTGGGCAGTAAATGTCCCCAGAACCCACCAGGATTCAACACAAATACCCATTTCTGTTAAGGTTTGTGCTCTCCCCACTTGCTTTCCTTCCAGTGCATCCTTAGCACATCAGCAGCACAAAACAAGAAAGAAACATGCTATAAAAAACAGCGAGCAAGAACTTTGCAGAGATTAACCTCTCTCAGACTCCTACCAGAACACACATCCCAAAGACATGGCCTCAAGTTTGATGAATTATTGCAATTATTGCTAATTAGCGATACAAGAATGGCTGTGTACACTGACAGAGCAGGGACACTCCACACAGAGTTGTGCAAGGCAATGAGATGGGCAGGGAATATTGTTAAAATATAAAAAGGACGTGAATGCCAGCTTCAAATACCTAGATCATAAATGCATGTACCATCTGCCAGCAACTTTTTTGCATCTCAGAAAGAGTCTCAAGTCAGCACCATTCAGCAAGAAGCAGTATTAGGTATGTTCTAAACTTCCCCATCATCCCAAACTGTCCAGCTTTTCTCCCTCCTACTAGATGGCTGAAACCACAGAAGTATAGCACGTGTTTTAAACTGCTGCTCCCTAATTTAGGGAAGAACACATTCTGGATCAATTGAAAAAAATAATGAAAACATTTATGACTTCCAGCTTCTCTCAAGCTGCAGACAAAACCTTTTTCACTCTGACAACTTGGCCTGGAATCTGCAGGCTGCAACATTTAAGAAGTAATTTGAAACAGAGTACTTTTGGGGAAAGTGTTTCAAAAGTCAGACAGAACTATTAAAACAGCTCTTGACAGACCCATCTGTAAGCCTCTCTTTTCTAGTGTGAGATTTTTATTGATTTTTAAAATAGCAATCCCATTACTACACATTAACAGCATGGATAAACATCTCTGAGTATTTTGGATTGCAACAGGACAAAGAATGAGGGCAGTAATTTTCCATCACATAGAAAATGAGTTTAAATGGAGAAAGGACCAGCTTCACGCTCGGTGTCTGAAAATCAAGTCTATCTCTAAAGCAAGTTTTCAGCGCAGAAAGAGCCCTGCTGACCCAAATGCACTCCATCCAGTCTACTCTGATCCATTCCCAGGAATCAGGTCCAAATTCCTCTTGCCCCAGTGCTTCACATCCACCCTCTGGATGATCATAAAACACAACTGACCAAAGGGACAGTCCCCACCACATAGCATCATGCTCAGCCAGGAGAAACCAAGGGAATCTTGGGGCCTCTCTCTTGTTCCCCATTCTGCTGTGGGGGAAACGGAGCCAGGGGTTGTGCCATGAGAAAACATCCCCGGGCTCCCAGGTTTTCTACCTTCTCTGAGGATGTCACCCAACATCCCAGAGCTCAGGTGTTACCCGGCACCTGCCGGTTACAAAAGACAGAGACAAGACCTTCTTCAGAACCTCAAGTGCAGAAATCAACTGCTAAAGCTCAGAAATTGCAGCTAATCCTTCCCATTAGGGCCCTGCTACACCAACCCCTAAAACTTCGGGTCAGAGGAACATAAATTTGCTTTTTAAATGGATTCTGTGCCCTTAAGGCTATCCAACATAATGGGAAAAACCACCTCACAGACCTCAAACAGGTCACATACTAGAAAGGTGTTAGAACTCACACCATTAGAGATTTCAAGGCAGGTACATTATTCTACAGATCTGATTCTGCTGTGAAATATCTGAGGCTGTTATGGAAGTTCACATTAGCCCTTCAAACTCCATCAAAGAATGTTTGCAAGAGCTTTGCCAAGAAGAGTGGAAAGTTTAAAGGTAAAACAAAAGCAAAGAACATTCTATTTCCACAGTTACTCCTACAGAGCCAGTAGGGCAGCAGAAAAACACCCAGGAAACTTCTTGCTGTGCAAACTCACTGCTGACACAGAGCATAGGGCTGCAGTCCTTTAGGAAACACCTCATATCCATAATTTAGTCTGTGCTACACCTGGAGAGAGAAAAACGAGGGAACAGTAAGCAAGGCACAGTTTTTCCCTTCTGCTCCCACACAAACTGCTTTTGTGACCGAGAGCCCAAACTGTTTCCATATACCAATATTAAAACCCTCCACGATTCTTTCTGCCTGTAACCAACATGAAGGGGAAAAAAGTTTCAGTATCATTTTTAAAAAAGACCCACGTTTTAAAATGCCATTTTGTATTCCAAGATCCAGTCTCCTTTCTGCCACTAGATGTCCCACAAGTAAGAGGAGAATCCAGATGGGAAAGCTGTGAGCTAATTTTGTAATTTGGATTTTCATTTGAGCTGATTTGAACTCTTAAGTTATTATTCAACTCAGTAAAAGCTTCCTCAAATTCTGACAAAATCAAACAAAAGATTCTTTACTGATATATTCATTTCACTGTCATTTTGGTGGTATAATATTACATGTCAATGCCATATTCAGGTTGTTTCTATGCTTTAGGTCTGCAAGGCTTACATATAATACAACTGTATCAGTGAAGCATTATAGGGAAGGTATTTCTCCCATAGAAACCCTTCTATTAAAGTTTACTTCAACATCAAAAACTGTCAGAGGTTAGAAGTGTAAGCTATCATTTTAGAAACTACCTATTAGATCTAACACATTCAGGAGAAAAATAGTAGAGATAATTTTATGTTCCTTTGGAAGCTGGAAACTGCAAGTGCTGGAGCATCAAACCAAGCCACGTGCTGAACAGTTCCCACCCACAGAGATTCTGTCCCATCTCAGTTGGTCCAAGTAGAGTAAGACTTTCTCACAAGAAAATACCTATTTGTTTCTGTGGGCCAGTGTGTGTCTTCCAGCAGAGCCCAGGGCCCACAGGAGACAGGTCAAAAAACACAGCTCAAGTGACAGCAGAAACCTCAACACCAACGAGCCTGGAAGCCTCTGAAGCTGGGTTTGAACTGCTCAGCCTGTCACCAGGATTACATCCTCCACTGGACAGCTCCCTTGGAAACGGGTATTTTCTGCTACAAGGAGGGCAAGATGTCAGTCCAGTGGGGACACCAAACATTTGACAGTCACATAAATAATGCCTTTTTTTTTTTCCACAGAACAGTTTCCTGATTTTCTGTCATCGCTCGCATCTCATCACACAAACCCCATAAATAAAGGAAAGGGATGTTTTATTCATGAGCACAAAGCCCAGCTGAGTTCTGAAAAAGCTCATTGTTGCTTTGAAGGAGTCTCATCTCCAGGCATGGAGCTATGCAGTGCAGCACATGGGAAGTGTCACAGGTCCCCAGCAGAACAAACCTGGCAGAAGATACACAGCCGGTGTGTGAAAAGACACTTCTGTGATCCATTGTCAGGCTGGAATTTGGTCCCAGCTCTGATCTGTGCATTCTGGCTGCTTGGTCTAATTATAACAAGTAACCAGCCAAGGAGTAGATGACAAGGAGGCCAAGGAAGTGACTTTGGCCCAGGACTCAGCTGACAGATGCCAAATGGCACATTATTCTCTTGGTAAATCTGGATTTATTCCTGCAGTTCTCATCAGCCATAGCAGATAAGCTACTCCATGGGATCTTCAACTCAGGAATTTTGCCCTCAAGACTGTCCAAACACAGCTAAACTCAGAGCAATCTCCAGCTTCAGTCTGTTGGGATGCTGACCTATGTAAGCCATAGCAAGGGCAAATACCACAGGCAACCAAGGGATACTGGGATCATATGATGCGGTCAGTCAGAAACTGGGATTCATTACCTGATCAATATTTGTCTGTGAAAACAGCTCCCATTCTTACAAATCAGGGAACAGCAAACATTCCAGGTAGCATCAGCACGTGGGAAAAACATCCATGACAAGGGAGCTGGAAGGAAGATACTGGCAGAGTGCAGAGCCACAAAGCCCAGCAGGGCCCCCATAGCATCAACAGCCCCTGACTGACCTGAGCAGCACCAGAGGTTTTCCAGAGACTCTTACCTGTACCCAGCTCTGTTGCTGCATCCTCGTGAGCCTGAGGAAAAGCTTCTAAATGCCAAAATGATGGTCCTGCTGGTGTTTAAGGCATTTAGTGTGCAAGAAACTGGCAGATGGATTTAAGAGCCTTAAATGCCTTGATGCTCAGAAGTTTCACAGAGTTCACAGGCACAACACCTGTGGAATCAGCCTTCAAGGAAGTCAGGCTTCCAAAGGATAGGAAAGAGGTTTCCCTTTGCTATCACCACCAGGAAGACCCTGTTAAGCACTTTTGCTAAGCCCCTCGAGCTTTAGTTTATTGTACAATCCCCTCTAACAGCTTTTGGTATCAAGTTCCAGTTCCAAAAGTCTTTTACACACATTTAACTCTCCCCCCAACATGCATGCGCTGGATATTTTAGCAAATAACTAATTTCTTCAGTGGATTATTCTCCCTTTAAAGGCAGCACTCTCAGGGAAGGTCACTGGTTTGGTAGTCCTTAAACTTAAATTCCATTTAACTCACCGGTCCCAAGCCTTTTTTCTGCTATTTGGCTGCAGGTGGAGCTGTTTGGGTGCATGTGCTGGCTCGCCTGTGAAAGCAGATGGCACTTTCCTTCCCCAGCTGAGACAAAGGCATTCCCTTTCACACTGCCATCCTCTGGCAAAACACACATTTGCAATATTAATGACACTTATTTTTGTCCTGTGGCTCATTCAGTCCTAGAAGAATAGTAGGAATCTTGCCCTAGTTATTGAAACATTTTTATGGGAAAGGAGTCAGTAAGTCTGACTAAAATAAAAGAGCGTGTTCCCCCATTCAAGGTACATCTTCCTTGCACTATTTTTAGCAAGATGAACATATAGTTGCCTATTCAGAGGGAACATATGGCTTTATATCAGGATCTCTAAGGCCAACATTATTAGTGTATATATTTTTTCATGCTCAGACAGTCACAGGAGAGTAAAAAAGTCACAGCAGGCTGAACACAGTAAAAAGGATGTCTGACCAGGGCCAGACACTGGATGACCGATCCCGTCTGGGGGCCTGCCCTCTACAAGGATGAGAAACAACTCAGGACCTGCCTGCATTTGCTAGAAATTTTGGCACTTTAATGGTCACCTGCATGGACTCAAAAGATTTGCTAGTGTTGCTGGCTGAAGTTACAGCTCCAATCCAGTTTACAAGCAGGGATTCTACCAGGTCTCACCTGTGGAAACAACGAAAGCAATTCCTCAGTAACAGACCACACCCCAGGGTTTTCTGCCAAGCCAGCCACAGCAAGCATTCCCAATATCCCTTCTTCCTAATATCCAATCTAAATCCATTTTAAATACTACTGCAGAGCCTTCATGTTCAGAAATGCCAGCAGGGACTGCTGCAGTAAAAGCAAAGTTATTCCAAGTCTCTGTTCAGTCGATACTCCTTGCCATGGATCTCAGGCACAAAACGAAAACACAGCAAAGAAAATAGAACTACCCAGTGCCATAACTGTGCAGAGAGAACTGTCAAAGGGGCTCCCTTAGCGCCATCAGCCAAATAGTCCTTGACAGAGAACAGCAGGCACACACAGACCTCACCTAGAATTAAAAGCTGGGCTTTAAATGACACACAAATGGGTGATAACCCAGGTGTCACAGAACAACAGTGCAGGCATTAAAGATGATGTGTTCCAAAGGGCTGATGGACAGGAGCTGTGCAGTAATTGCTCTCTCATTAACTCCAGAGTCTCACAGTGCCAGAATTCAGGAGCAGTGTGTTGGCACTGCCCTCCTGACACCTCAGGGCTGTCAGCCTGTCACCAGGGCTCACAGAGAGCAGCTGCAGGGGCCTGGAACAACTTAAAACCTCAAGATGTATAATTTACAACACCATAGTCACACTGTCACAGCAGTGTCACCCTCTTCTGCTCAGCTCTGGTGCAAGAGGCACAATTCACCTTCTCCTCAAGGGAGAATAGGAATCCAGAAGTGCCATCAAATCTCATAGAGCTTAATGAGTCTCCTGGCTTGTGGTTCACGTATGATCCCCCCTGGAAATACAGCTTTAATCCTGGGATGCACACAGCAGAGAAAGCCTGGGGACTACTCAGGGAAGTGTGGCCCCCCCACACTTAGTGTCCACTTGCAAATTCAGCTTCATCCAGAAGCCGAGCCCTTAATTTGGCATTTCTGTCTACTGCATTTGTTTGGTAGTTTCCCCATGCCTGTTGTGAATGGCGTCTGAGCTCCAACATAATTAACAGCAGCATAATATGCCTACCAAATGCTTCTAATTTGCCAGGCTGCTTTTTCCTGCAAGGGAAAAAAATGTGAACAGACCTGAGAGAGAGAGAGAGCAGAACCCCACACACACCACTGAGGGAGCAATCTTGAGTTCCTGCTCTGAGCAGAGACCAGAAAGGATGTCTCCTCACCAAAATAGTCTAAAAAGCAAGAACCAACTGATATCAGGGGTTTTCCTTGCACTGACAGGCTCGTCCATCCTCCCACGGGAAGAGATCATGAGTGCGGGCCAGCCTTCTGTTTTGAGGCTGAGATGCAGAGAGGTACCATTTATAACAATGAGCTACAGGCAGATATCCCCCAACTCTCAGGTGTCCTGTCTGTCATCTTCTGCCCCACAAGGGTCTCCCTGGCACTATCCACTCTCTAATGCTGGTCCAGTCACTACGGAAATTCTTGATTACCCAAATTCAAGAAAAAAAAGCAGCAGATTCCACCCCCCAGCCCTGGGACTGTTCTCTGCCCCAACTACTCCATAAAAACTCTGCCATGAAATAATCTCTTCTTACCCTCCTTCCTCCTGAGCCATTCATTTTTATCAAAATTCTTTCCATCGTCACTTTTTTTTGGTCCACTTTCTCTCCCTTCTCCTCTTTTTTTTTTTCCACAGTCAGAAAAAGAAATTCTCATGTAGAGTTAAAGCTTCAGTAGTGCAGCTGCATTTAACTAACAGCTTGGAATTCTGCAGGATGCCCTGGGTTGCTGTAGACAGCACACCAACAGAGCCCTTAAAAAGCTCGAGGAAGAGCCACACACAGCCCCTGTATGTCATGCCTGGACTCATTCCCACATCCCAGCCAATTCAGCTGGTGCTGATGCAGCAGTGATTTTCCCATAGTTTAAGAATGGGAAGCAGGCACTGCTGTGTGTTTATCTTTTGGCAGGTGCTGGTTCCCTTCGGTCCCCAACACGCCTTCTTCTAACTTCCCTGATAAGGAGGGCCTTGTTCACAGCAAACATTCACATGGAAGAACCCAATCTCAGGCCAGGCTCCGGGAGAGGTTTATTAGCACAACTGAAAGCGGCTGAGGGGATGGACAACAAGGCAATTCCACCTCTATTTTGCACTGGTAGAAGACACACAAGATTTTTAGATGCAAGGCTCCATGTTGTTCCCTGTGAAAGGAAGTTTCACCTGAACTTCCTCCCTTTCCTCCTACTCTCCATCATCTTCAAATGCTAAGCACAGTATGATAGAATTCCAGAGTGGTTTGGGTTGGGAGGGACCCAAAACCTCATCCCCTTCCACCGTCCCAGGTTGTTCCAAGTTCTGTCCAACCTGGCCTTGAACATTCCAGGGATGGGGCAGCCACAGCTTCTCTGGGCAACCTGATATAATCCTCACCCAGCATGGAACATCTCTTTGGTTCATTCAGGTCAGATGTCCTGGCTGTACCCTATTCCCCACCCAGTACAGCACTAGCCAAAACACCCCTGTCTTACCCGAACTCCAGTCACAAATCCCAAACACAGCCCCACAAGGGCTGCTGGGAGGAAAATTAACTCCATCCCATCCCAACTAGTACAGCAAGACAGGCATCATTCCCTTCCTTTTATATCCTTTAGACAGTCCAATCCCATCATGAGTTTTACATTTAATCCCTAGGCTTTCCAAATAAATATTGATACAACAGTCTGAAAAAACTCCAATTCAGAAAACAATTTTTTTTAAAAAAAAATTACTACTAATCCTTAGCACAGATTTTTCAAGCTCGCTGTAGCAAGGACTCCCTTCCACGTCAGTGCCTCTGTGCTTTGGAAAGCAGACTGTCCTTGAGGAATTCACACAGTAGCATGGAGCAGCAACAGCCACCTTCCTCACCTGGGAGAGGCCCAGTAACCAGGAAAGGATGAGCATGTAGTGGAGTGTCAGCCCTGAGCAGCCCCACTTGGGACCTCCACCCACAGATGAGGATCTCCACTCCACCCAGAGGACACAGTCCTGGAGTGCCGGCCTCCAGCACATCTCCTGGATGAACCTCTGGGACCCACGTTGTTTCTTCACCTCCAGCCCTGTCTCTGACCCCATGTCCTGCTGCTGGCAGTTCAGCGCAGAGGAATTGCCTCGCACCATCCCTAAATGAAACCCCTCCACTTGCCAAAGGCAGTGATGCTTGGACTAAAGCATCGCTGCCATGTGACAAACGCTGCTCCTGGCTGCCACCACCTCCACAAGTGTTGTTCAGGGGCTGATGAGATCAAAAGCTCAGGACTGCTTCTTAAGGAAAGGGCTGTAAAAGATTGGAATGCTTTGCCCAAGGCAGTGGTAGAGGCACTATCCCTGGAATACTTAAAAAAAAAAAATTACGTGGGTGCAGTACTTGATAACATGATCAGTGGCCAGCACTATGCTGGTGCTGGGTTGGTAGTGGCTCTTAAAGGTTTTTTTCCAATATTGATGACTTGGTTCAAAGGCCCTCTTCCCAGAAAGTGCTTCATGGACCTTCATGGGACCATTTTACCAGTGAACTCTCCAGCTCAGTGATCGATCCGCCCTGACAGACACTCTGGTACAACAGCCAGCTGAATCCCTGGAGCAGTGCTCCTGCTGGCCAGGAGCAGCTGGCAGGCAGCCTGCCAGCCTACCTAAGGGATTTGCCTTAGTGTCTTGCCACCCCACTCCTGGAACGGCTGGGAAGCCAGGGAGGACATGCCAAGGATGGCTCCAACAGGTTCAGCATAAAGCTTGTCAGAGGACATCTGAGAGCAGGCAACAGAAAAAGGGCCTTCAATCACTCAAATGAAACACAGCCTCCCCTCAATGAGGCTCCTTCAGCCCCCTGCATCTTTAGCTATACACCCCTCCTTCTCCAGCAGGTTGAATACCCCTCTGCACTAAATACCAAACCCAAACCAAATTCAATTCCAAGTACAAGTAGCCACAAAATTGTCCCCCTTCAAACAGCATCACTATCCTATATGGTCACCACTTTTTTCAGCAGCTTTGTCCAGGTAAATATCCATTTCCATGACCCCCTTGGCTTTAAGAGATAGTATGTACGTTGGAGGCAAGGCCACAGCACTCAGTCACAGGGAACATGAAAGAACAAACAGCATGTCACAGATATTCCTGTCACACGTTGTTGGGAGGGTACTGGGATAGTGTAGCAGCCACACAGCCTAGGAAGGTGTGAAACAAGCAGCTTTCGTGTTCTTTTCCCTCACAAGCTGCAGGGATCTCCAGGACTTCAAAGTGTCCCTGCAGCAAAACATGACAAGACCAGGAGCATCACCAGCCACGAAATTACAACGACCCCCCCAAGCGAAAACCTATCTTCAGCCCCTGCATTCACAGGACACCAGATGCTCAAACAGGTAATTAGGGCTCAATCTTTGACATGGCAGGAAAACCATCTCCCTGCCCTGCCAAGCTAGCAGGCTTCCCCAGCCAAACGCTCCTGAAACTATTAATTACTGTTTCAAAGTGCTGGGGGACCGAGGTTTAGCTGCTTCCCTCCGGGCTGGGAAGTGCTGGCATTCCTTTTTCCACCATTAAGTGTCTACGTTTGCAAACAAATCCGGGGCAGAGCTCCGGCTCCTGCCGTTTGATGCCTTTCACTGGAGTCAAACAGATGAACCCAGAGGGGTTTAGCGCCCTGGTTTAACAAAGCCCAGCTACAAATCAGCTGACACGCTGCTGTCAGCACACCCCTCATACTTCAGAGGGAGCAAACACGGGGTTTTTTTGTAGAATAGAAAACATACGACACTGGATAGACTGGAGCATGGACTGAAGATAAAAGGAAGATTACAGCTTGAGGAAACTGCCACTCCAGCTATGGAACAGCCTGGGCCTTCCTGCCCTGCTCCATCACAGCACAGCATCTCAGAGGTGCTGCATTTGTGTCCATATAATCATAGAATCCTAGAATGGTTTGGGTTGGAGGGGACCTTAAAGATGTTTTCTTCCCCACCAAGGTCAGTCTAAGCTTTCTGGTCCAGAACAATAATTCCCACTAGCAATTTGCTTACCTTCCAAGCTCCAAATCCCAAGCCAGGGCTGTTCATCTAGTCCTGAAAGAAAACCAACCCTTTTGTGTCTCCATCTGTACTGCTTCCAGTGTTCCCTGCACGATAACACCTTAGCAAATCCTCCCAGACAGGCTTCCTTTGCTTCCCTTATCCTCTGGCTTCCTTGGAAATCCAATTAAGTTTTTCTTTGTACATCCCAGGAACACCAAACGAAAGTCACACCAAATCTATACAAGGAGCCACCGGGCTTTCCTTTTAATCCTTTGTTTTACTCTTACCCTTTTAGAGGACACGTGTCACCAGATGGACAGCACTGGCCAAACAGCTCATCCACCTGGGAGCAGGGGCTCCCTCACAAACAAGAGAGGAAAGCAGAAACGTTTCAGCACTAACTGCTCTCCAACTGCTAAGCATCAGCACTTGGTAAGGGATGGGAATGAAGGTGGGAATCCTGCACAACTGCAGGACAGAAGTTCCCCAGGGCTCGAGGTGCGAGCTCAAGCAGCAGCTCACAAGGAGGAACAAGAGGCAGAGCCCGAACTGGAGGTGGGTGTGGTGGTTTAAGCACCACAATATTAACTAGGGGGCACTCTTAGTAATGACGAGAAGAATGACAGAATGTGACAACAGCGAAACACTTTATTTGTCTGGAGCTCAAAGAAAACAGAGTTTAGGGAACCCCAGACTCAACACATAAAAACAAGCACCCAGCAAAACCACAAAAAGGAAAACCAAGAAAAAAGGAATAAGGGAACTGCTTTCAAAGGCCAGCCAAACTGGCCACAGAGAGGCAGTGGAAAAGGAAGAGCCACTTTCTCTTTCTTCTGGAATCTCTGAAAAAAAACAACAACACAGTGAAAGGTTCTCCCCCCCCCCAACCCGGGATGTTATTTGGGGAAGCTTTCAACCTGTAGTTGTGCTCGTGTGGCTCCAATGCCGATGGAGGTGGGCTGAGTCAAGCCA
>VXBA01005513.1:438743-449766 GCA_013399895.1 Serilophus lunatus | reverse complement strand
AAAAAAAACCACAACAAAAAACATACCATCAAACAAAACAACAGCTAAATATAACAGTGCTTTCGAATGGCAGGTTTGAGATGGGGGACTCCACGGTTAAAGATCTTCAGCTGAAGCACGATCAGAATCTGTAAATTCACAGCCTGTGTGGAAAAGCCAATAAGCGCTTGTTGGGATACAGATTAGCAAGAGGAACTCGAGACCCACAAGAAATAACCCTGTTGTATCCCAAGGCCTGTGCAAGGTGCCTTGGATGGACAGCAGGAGACGGACAGCCCCAGAGCACCTCCAGCTCTGCTCCCAAATGTCTGTGGCATGTCCTGCAGGGCTCACCCACCCTCCCCAGCACCAACGAGTGCTATTTCATACAATCGCAGCACGGCTTGGGTTGAAAGGACACTAAAGCTCATCCTGTTCCACCCCCTGCCATGGGCAGGAAGGGACACTTTCCACTAAACCAAGGGCTCAGAGCATCACACACTGCCAAGGTTGGGGCAGCCACAGCTTCTCTGGGCAACCTGTGCCAGGGCCTCATCACCCAGTTCTTTCTGATGGAGAAAAACACAGCAGGACTGACTGCCCACAAGGTTTTTCAAAACCTAATGTCTATTCTATAGATGCTCTATACCAGAGGTTGGTCACACGTCTGAGTTGGGGCAAAGAGTCAGGTAAAGCCCTCATTTCCCTAAAGACCTTGCTACTAGTCTCATGAACGGGCTCTGCAAAGAAAGAGTGGCATCAAACTCACGCCTCCAGGTCACTAGAGTCAAAATAAACCACTGAGGAAACAAACAGGAATAACAAGTCTAAAAATAACAGAATTTGTGTTTACTGGTTTGGACAACACTATTTCCCACCTATTTATCCAACCAGAACAAGTTCTCACCCTTCCCAGTGTCTGAATTTACAATTCTCTGCAGCCATTTATTCATCCAACACTCCTCTCCCTTCTGCCTTCACCTGGCTATTTCTTCAAAAAACAAATGCATTTCACCCTCCCACATCCCCCCACTGAAACACACACCACTCACAAAAATCTATACTCAGTAGTTTCCTCTCTCCCCCTCTCTTTACATGTACTTCCCAGGCACAAGAAGTGTGTTTATGCATGAAAGTATTCTTAACACCATATCCAAGCTGCTTTGCAAATAAATGCTTTTTTGCACAACTGGGTTTTGGGGTTATTTCCTGTTTGCTGTTGTTTTAAGTGAAAAGCACAGTTTTGTTCTCTGTTTAGTACCAGCGAGGCCACATCTGGAGCTCTAATTGTAGACTCCCCCATACAAAATTTGGGTTTGGGAGAGTAAATCCAGTGCAGGACTAAAAAAATGAGGAAGGGACTGGAGCATCCTTCATATGAGAAGAGACAGGGCTGGGACAGCAGGGCACAGCTGGCAAACCTCGCCCAGACCCTCATCCAGCCCTCTCTGGGACAGCAAACACCAGTGACATGGAATTGATGTCCTCCTTGATGGACAGGAAGGCTGATTCTGTGCTGCTTGGGATGTGCACGTCTCAGAGCTCCAACACACTCCTCCCTGAAGAGCTGGGGGAAAGGGATACATCAGCTTGTCCTGAGCAGCATCTGGAGCAGCCATGAACACGTGTGTGTGGGTAAAGATGCTGCTGGACACTGGCTCAGTTAAAAAAAATCTGATTAAGTGGCAAGACGAGATGCTGGCCATGAATAAGTCCTCGTTTGAAAAGTGAAGATTCAATGTGTCTGAAGGACAAATGTTTTCTCCCTCCTATTTGTTTTCAAGTGCTGCCTGTGGCTGGCTCAGCTCTCCAGCTAAGCCATGATGGATCTGTGCCAGGTGTTACAGCAAGTAAGCTCAGCACCTGACTTAACTGCACCTTCCTTAATTGCCATCTGATCCTTCCAGAGGGTCTGGTTTTCTTTCAGACTCTGACCAGTGGCTTTGGTCATTTGGATGCTGTATTCTCAGAGCAGGCAGTCACTGCACACCTGGAGTCACCAGGGTCTTCTTTTAAAGCAGCACAAAAACTACCCTATTTTACTGGGAGCACTAATTAATGGTATGCACAAAATGCAGTCAAACTGACTGACAATTGAGTGAAAAAAGAAAATCAGTTTGGTTTTAAACCACACTTGAAACTCACTTTTTCCCTAGGAAGGGTTTTAAACACAAAAACTTGATGATTACCTCAGGAAAGCAGAGGAACATGAGGGAAGCACTGATACTCCTCATCTCTTCAGTCTCTCTCACATAAGGAGAGCCCAGAAAAACAGACACTTCTGGGCTCAAACCTTCTGAAGATGTGATGGTATAAAAAGACATCCCTTTCCAGGTACAGGTATGATGAGCAGTCCTGGAGCAGCCCCAGCCAGAAGCTAGGCTTGAAATAAAGCTTGTGTAGGAAGCACTGGCAAGAGGAGAAGTTAAGAGAATAGTGATTTTTTTTTTTTGTGATACTATTCTCAAGGAGGGAAGCACCAATTTCGCTCACACTGCAAGCAGCAGCCAGTCAGCTCATCTTCTGTTCTGCCTGTTCTGTACAGAGCTCCAAGGATTCATTCTGTGCAATCATCAACACAACTACAGCTCTCACTTGCTTTCTTGGCAGCTTTATTAAAGCATTGCTTGATTAAGTTAAACCATTTCATGTCAAGAAGCACACCAACCCTAAAATAAATAATTTTGTTATGCATGACTTAGTGAGCTTGGGGGAAGTGTTCCTTAACCTCTAAACATAACTGGAGTTAAGAGCTCACTACTCACAGCCTCTGAAAAACAAAGGCTTGGCATCCCTAAGAGAGGGCTCTAGAAAAGCCATGTTGTAACAGATTTATTTCCATAAAAGATATGACAAACTCATTAAGAGCTTCCACTCATTGAGAGCTTCCCAGCTTGGCTCTCCTGAGCCCTGGTCCCTGATCCTTCCTGCCCAGCTCTGAGGGCAGCAATAACAGCATGACAACACCACAGCCTCTAAACCCACTCTATATTCTTCCCTTCAAGATGTCCATTTCTAGTCACAGAAATCCAAACCCAACCAAGCTTTCTCAGCCTCTGGATGATCCTGGTGGAATTCTTTATTAGACTAACTTAAACATTACTCCTAAGGCCAGCTCTAATGGGACATTTTAGGTACCTGAAAACCAAGCAGTGTCAGCAGGCACTTGACCCTCTTGTGCATCAAAGGAAGAAGGAAGCAGCAAAGTGAAGAACCAATGGCCAAAGCACAGATATATTAGAACTCCACAGATTATTGCACTGTTCCCATGTGATTATTTTACAAGCTTAAACACCCAGACAGCAATAAAAAAAACAAACAGAGGCCTAGACTCAGCATGAGGAAGTTACTTGTTTTCTTGAGCCATTTTAAAAGCTACAGTCCACCTCTCTCAGGTCTTTTCCCCACACTGTGAGCACCTCCCGGCAGCTCAGAAGCTCAAACTGCATTTCCACACATCTCTGCTCAAGATTTTTCAGGGTGCTTTACACATGGCAAGGTTTTGCTCCTGTTAGAAACAGGGAAACAAAATCACTGAAGTTACAGGCAAAAAAAAAACGGGTTAAAGGCACCTAAAACTTCACTGAGCAAAGAAACTCCCAATAAGGAACAGAAAAAACAACAAACACTAGTCAGCGATTAACTGAATCGAAAGACAAAAGAGCTTTGTTCACCTGTGGGGTATCTTCCAGAGTATGAAGTGCAAGGACCACATGCTGGTCCATTCACCTTGCACAACTCCAACAGAACACACACACAACTGAGGCTGAAGCCCCTCTCAACACTGTTTCCAAATGAAACACGTGGCAAAGCAGTGGGTTACTATTCAACTTAGTTTTAGAAATCCCGAGCCTACTATGGCACCCACATCCAACTCTTTAGCTCAGTGTGCTGATTAAACAGCTAACCAGTGCATGGAGAAGTGGAAGAGGTGTTGGATCACAAGAGAAGGAAATCACAGCTCCTGGTGA
Organism: Serilophus lunatus; assembly: GCA_013399895.1. Lineage (NCBI taxonomy): Eukaryota > Metazoa > Chordata > Aves > Passeriformes > Eurylaimidae > Serilophus > Serilophus lunatus. The sequence continues at coordinate 445,816 of VXBA01005513.1, read as the reverse complement.
TGTGGCTAATCTCCTCCTGTTCCAGCACTGCAGGAGGCGCAGTGCCTCTCCCAGGAGAGCATTCCTGACCAAAGCAGTCTGTGTTTTGTTTTTGCCTTCAATAAAACAAGCTAAACCCCTACAAGGCATTCTGCAATATGAGAGCACTGAGGCTCCCAGGGAGACACATACCTGCCTTCCTGCCCGCAGCTCCAGTGCAAAGCAGAAATAAGAAAGCACGTTCTCTAGGAGGATCAATGGATCAACACAAAACCTCTCCCAATGCCAGAGGCCAAGGGAGCCTGGCATATGACCAAAGCATCCTTGGACAGCAGGCACAAAAAAACCCTCCATCCTCAGACTCCTACACAGCACAAGAAGGAAAACAAGACCCCAAAAACCCAGCTATAGATTGCAGCACCAGTGCCGTGTCTTCTCTTCATATTCTTGCTCAAACTACAACCACATCCAGCCTTTCAGCCTCATTTTATAGCCCTGTGGGGAACAAGGCACAGCTGGGGTAGAGCTGTGTCCCCCACACCTGCCTTCACACAAAGGGATGCACCTGCAGGGTCCCTGCAGTAGCACAAAGAGTCATCTTGGTCACTATGGCTTCAGCAGGGAAGTGCCAAGAGATGAACATAGCACCCACCGCTGCCATGGCAAGGGGACCTGGGGCCACCCTGGGGGGATTGTTTTGTTGGAACCTCTACTCTTTAGCTGTGGAATTGTCTAACAGCAGTCTAGGGCCTGAGGGAATGGCTGGAGCTGTGTCAGGGCTGGATCTCAGGGAAAGGTTCTTCCCCCAGAGGGTGGTTGGGCACTGAACAGGCTCCCCAGGGTTTGGTCACGGTCCCAAGGCTGCCAGGGAGGGTTTGGACAACGCTCTGAGGGACAGGGGGGGATTGTTGGGGTGTCTGTGCAGGGCCAGGGGTTGGACTGGATGGTCCTGGTGGGTCCCTCCAGCTCAGGATATTCTGTGATTCCATGATTCACTGACATATGAGTTTTGTGAGCAAAAAAGCAGATCAGTACTCAGCACCCAAGTTCCATCATAATAATAATAAAAAAAGGGTAATTCTGCCTTTTGGGTCCAAGCTTAGGTTCCAAGAAGAGGACGTGAAACAATATCCTTGGGATTACACTGAGCTGTGGTAATAACTTTTATTTCTTAAACTTCCAAGGAGCAGCCCTACTGCAAGTCTCTTTTTATAGCTGTCACAATTAAACGTGTCTGACCTGTCTTGTCTGCAGTCAGCCTCAGTGTTACCTCTTTGCAGAGAAATACAATGGAGAACAACAACATTCTCTCTTCTGCAGCCAAATAATTTTTAATCACCTTATCCACAGAACCCCCATCGGTAATCTGTCCTCTGGGCCCTCCTGGCTCTCAAGGCAGAGGCTGATAGAGAATTCAATTAAAGTGCCCCCCTAAGGATAACACATTCAGTCACACTAAGTGAGGACAAGCACGCTCAGATGAAAAAGAAATTCCGGCCCCAAACTTGCAGTGGAAAGCCTTTGTCCTGGTGAGCAGAAAACCATTAGTCTCAGGAAGGAAGGAAAAGCTTTGGGTCTGGCCTTGGCAAAAAGGCGCCAGGTTTGCAGGGCTTTGTTGTGGGTGAGTTTTTCCCCTTTAAGGATGACCTTCCATCTTAATCCAGGGAAGCCCAAAGGAGTTCTTGGAGTCAAACCTTCAGAAGGTCAGCGTTGGGTCTGTTGCACTGACCCGGTTTTCACCATCTGTTGAAGAATACGTAAATCTTGTATTCCACCATTTCCACTGCTCAGGTGCCCAAAACACCTGTGCAGTTAGCACAGAACAAGCATGGATTAAATGCCAACCCTTTTTGAAGGGCAAAATCCTCAAAGGAAAACTGTATTCAGACTAAGGCTTTGTCTTGTTAGGAATTTTCTACTATAGTGAGATATTTATCCCAGAATCATAAAATATCCTGAGCTGGAATGGATCCACCAGGACCAGCTCCTGGCCCTGCACAGACACCCCAACAATCCCCCCCTGTCCCTCAGAGCGTTGTCCAAACCCTCCCTGAGCTCTGGCAGCCTTGGGGCCGTGACCAAACCCTGGGGAGCCTGTTGAGTGCCCCAGCCACCCTCTGGGGGAAGAACCTTTCCCTGGTATCCAACTTAAACCTCCCCTGACACAGCTCCAGCCAGTTCCAGCTCCAGCCATTTAGCTCAGCTTCACCACATCGTCTTCAAACACACATTTAAAATGGGTTCTCCCCACATCCTGTGACGCTAACCTAAAATATGCAGGTGCTGGCTAGAAACCCAGCTTCCCAAACCATCCTGCTGTCAGCAGCTTCCATGCTGCATAAACATGCCCAGGGACAACTGCTGAGTCACAGCAGCAGTACAGGATTCTGAGAGGTTGGAGAAATCTGGATTTCAGGACAGAAACCGCTGCCTTGCTGTCAGTTATCAGGGAAACAAAACACAGCATTGAGGGGAAAAAAGAAACCAACAACAAAGCAAACCAAAGAAAACAAAACTAAACTGTTGGCTATGTTGGGTAACTTTTCCAGTCTTCCCAGCTTGTGATAGCGGCAGATGGCCCAGTCTGTAAATTAGCAGCTACCAGATGGGCCCCTTAAGTAGCTTTACTGCAGTAAATTGATTTGTTCGTGGATTTGGTATTAAAATGTCCCTCACTGTCTGGGTACTGTTTGGCCACAGAGCTGCAAATTCCACCTGTCTGAAAGGAAGGCCAAAACCCCAAACATTCCTGTTGGGCAGCTGCTTCTGCTACATGTGGTGAGCCCCAGTCACTGGTCAGGTGAACGTACTGGAGATACTGGGCTGTGGACCCAGGAGCTGGACCTGATGGTCCTCGTAGGTCCCTTCCAGCTCAGGATATCCTGAGATTCCACTACTTAATTCTGGCCATGGACAACTAATGCAGACAATTTTGCAGTGAGGAGCTGGGGAATATCTAGTGGGTGGACACAATTATTTCAGGACAAAGTACTCATTCTTGTGGCTGAAAATATCCGTGGGGCAGGAAATCAGCTTATCAGATACTTCAGTGCCATCCTTCTGTCTCCCCCGTCTTCCCTCAGTACCCTTCACCTTCCTCCAGCTATTTTCACAGAATCTCAGAATAGCTGGAGTTCAAAGGGGCCTCTGGAGGTCATCCAGTCCTACCCCCTTTCCAGCAGTTCCTTGTCGTTCCTGAACTGTGGACACCAGAACTGAACACAACCCTCCAGATGTGGCCCCAGGACTTTTGCTGAAGGTGCTTATGAACCTCGTTTGCAGAGTTTTGGCCCTTTTCTATCTATTTTGCTGCTTACCTGTGTAGTGAGCACCCTGTGGCATTCTGTGCTACCTTGTTACTTGGGGGAACTTTGGGCCCTGGAAGGTGCCTTTCTCTTGTACAGCTAACCAGGATTTCTACTCGTGTGTCAGTATCTCAAAGGTGATGGAGTTGCTGGAAAGAAAAGAAGGCCAATGTGTTATTTTCCTCCATTTCATGACAGGGGCTGATGGCCAACATTTTCTAGGTTGGTTGTTATCCTTCCAGACCTCTGCTCATGTAAGAGGAAATTGTCCCAGCAGTAGTGAGCCGGAAGCTAGAGACTGACATTTATTGAAAGTGAAATATTCCACATTCCTTACATTTCTTAATAAAACCACAAGCATTTCCATCTTCCCAGAGCTTCTTTGGCATGTCCTGGCATGAGATCCTGTAAGGCTCAGACCCAAAAACCTTTGCATACATTTTAGCTTGTGTCGAAGGCTGGCAAAACATGACTTAGTCCTCCCAATGGCCCTGTGCAGCTGCAGGGGCTATAAAGTCACCAGGGAGGAGTGGCAAGCAAAAAGGAATTACTCAAATTTGTGTGAGAGCACTGTCAGATGATGGTTTATAGTTCTAATATCTAAACATTAGATATCTAGCTGGCAAAACAAACCAGTTTTCCTTCTCAGGCCTGGATAGTGAAATCATTTGTCAGCCTGAAAGCTCCGTTTTCCTCGCGTTACATTGCTGACAGCAACCATCTTCCTTTTCTCTCCATCTCCATTTCTCCCATTGTTTCAAAAGAACTGCAAGTTATTACTAAATTCAGTCAAACATCTTCAGCTGCCAACTTATGTCTTAATCTAACACTTACTGATCAAAACCTAGTCCTGAAAACACATGGAAAGCATCAATGGCTGGACATCAATGTCTATGATAAAGTATTCTTTGTTTTAGTACCTGTGAGTACATTTCTTACTGAGGCAGGCAGCATCCAAACTCACTGCTGTGCTGCAAACCATTACTGCTGGGTTTGTGTTTTCCTGCTGGAAGTGAGGCAAAAAGGTCATTTCTGAACAAAGTTTTTACAGGGGAATGTGAGGTTTAAAGGCCTTCATGCTCCAGCTGATGAGACCATTCAAGTTCAGTGAGCCATGACTGTTACACACAAGCTCACACACAACTACTGCTCTCCCAAAAAAGCTCACACACACAGCTATTACCCTCCCAAAAAAGCCTGTTCTATGACAGTATCAGTCCAAGCAAGCTAGAAGGTGCAAAGCCTGCTACATCAAGAGACAGAGGAAGTGAACCCTGGGCTCAAGGGAGGGCTGGGAATGGCAAGCAGCTCTGTCCCTCTTCTTCTTCGGTACCTCACCAGTGTCTGCATATCTTGGATGTCACATTTTCCCCAGAGAACCAGATGTTTTCCTTACTATCCCACCAAATGGAGTTCTACCCTGAGAACCAAGGCAGACACTCCTACTGGAATGCAAAACAATCTGGCATTTTTCAGAATAAGGTTTATTGTTGGAGCTTCATTTCCTGCTGATCATTCTTCCTTCTCCAGCTCTCCTCCACTGAATTTCAGCTTGTCTTCAGCTTTTACCCATGACCTGGGCTGACCTGCCCCCCAACCCCTGCCTCTGAAACTGCTTGGTAGTCATGTCCTCCTGCTCACAAAACTCAGGTCTCTTGGCATGGGGCACACCAATTTGCATTGAACAATTGAAATAGCAGGAACAGAAGTCCATGTTCCAGGAAATCTGTCTCAGCTGCTTGGGGCCCTGTCCCCATCCTCATACAGATGAGTTTCTGCCTGCACTGCTCCTCTAGCTACAGCTTTCTGCTGCCTTCCAGACCATCAGTGCCTTTGCCATGGAAGTAGAAGCTGATTTTCCTAGGTATTTTTGAGTTGGCAAGTGGCTTATTCGTGTGCCCTTACCAAGTAGCTCACATGCCCAGGAGCTGGAGAGGGCAAGCAGTGGGGGGACAGATTCTACTCCCTCCTCATTGAAATAAAATTCTATTTATCAATAAGAATGCAGTGAAAATAATCAAGTTTTGTTCAAAAGGGAAAGGCTGTGCTTTAAACCTGACCTGCTCACTGCAGTACTCTGTATCCTACCTCACTCCGAGCAACTGCCTGTTCTTTCCTCCCCTTTCCCAGACACCAAAATCCCAGTATGCCCTTTCTAGATGTTTTCAGCCATTAATACCTCCCCGTTCCAGTCCTTCCTGAAGAGATAGAAGCAAAAACTTGTTGATAACATTGCAGTCCAACCTAAGCACTCGCTTTACTCTCATTTTGGGATCCTCCTTCCATTTGCCATCCATTCTGCTTTGTCAGTGGGATGGTGGCTTCACCCTTGCACCTCCCATTCCTGGGATCATGGCTAGTCTGTGTTGAAAGCAAGGGAAGTACTTTTATTCTTGTGTTCCCTGTTTTATTCTTGGCGAAACTGTTTGTCTTTGCAAGCTGCACCGTGTGTAGTACTGTGGGACTTTAGTCCCTAGAAGTGTTTGCACTGGAAATCCACCAGGGCAATCCTTTATACGCAGTCCTGGGATTCACAGACTGGCACTGCAAAGTTGTACTTCACCATTTCTTGCACTTTGAAGTGCAAGTGCCAAAAGGTGCCCAAGGAAGTGTTGCCTCCTTTGTGCCTCATCTTCCTGCAGCAGGCATGAAGTACTGGAAAGCTGGCTTTGACTTTTGCTGTGTTTTGTGCACGTCCTTTCTTTCTTCATCTCATTTCCAGGGAGGTCAAACCGCTGAACAGCTTCAAGACAGTTATTTGTGGGCTGCACAGACTCCTGCAGCTCACATGCTGGACTGACAAAGTGCGTCACCAGCCAGCGTTACATAAGCACACCTAGAAAGCCACACATTGTGCACAGTCAGGTAGTGAGATAAAAATAGCCTGAACATTGTGACTATGGACTGTGTCAGTAGGGTCACCCTAACCTGAATTGTTCACGGCTCAGAAGCTTCTCTGAACCCCATCCAGACAGCCTGGGCTGCAACCAAAGCCCTGGTGTGCAGCAGAGCAGTCAGCAGTGCTGTGTGTCCTGCGCTGCAGCCCGTGGCAGTGTGATGTGTCACTTCAGAGGCACAGAGTAGTTTGGGTGGGAAAGGACCTTAAAGCCCATCTTGTTCCACCCCCTGCCATGGGCAGGGACTCCTCCCACTATCCCAGGTTGCTCCAACCCGGCCTTGGACACTTCCAGGGTGGGGCAGCCACAGCTTCTCAGGGCAACTTTAGCCCCCATTGTTTTTCACAGGTTCCCTTGTGCAATCTGAACTGACAAATCTGAACTAACAATAAAAGGTTTTTTCCTCCTCTCAGGCCACCAGCTTAAACTACTTCAAACTTGGGACAAGCCTTTTTATTTTCTTACACTTCACAGAGTCACAGAATCATTTTGGTTGGAAAAGTGCTCACAGCCCATTGACTACAAGCTGTGCTAAACTCCCACCTTGTCCCCCAGCCCAGAGCACTGGATGCCACGTCCAGTCCTTCCCTGGACACCTCCAGGGATGGGGACTCCCTCACCCTGGCTGCAGCCAGTGATGCTGTTTGGCTGGAATCTGCACACCGTGTCCTAACCTTTGGCACAGCTTTGTCCTGAACGGCATTAGTGTCACTTGCACATTAGTGAGAATGCTGGAGCTTATGCAGAATTATCCAGAAACTAATGCAGAATTGATCCCTTTTAAGTATTCATCAACTCACTGTACTTAAGAGTGTACAAAAATAATAAAGTACAATAACCAAGTGTAGTGGGTTGAAAAGGGAGGGGGGGGGTGCAGGGAGGTGTGCTGGCA
>VXBA01005513.1:407732-438183 GCA_013399895.1 Serilophus lunatus | reverse complement strand
CTCCCCCTCTCCTACTCCCAGGCCCCGTGGCTTGACTCAGCCCACCTCCATCGGCATTGGAGCCACACGAGCACAACTACAGGTTGAAAGCTTCCCCAAATAACATCCCGGGTTGGGGGGGGGAGAACCTTTCACTGTGTTGTTGTTTTTTTTCAGAGATTCCAGAAGAAAGAGAAAGTGGCTCTTCCTTTTCCACTGCCTCTCTGTGGCCAGTTTGGCTGGCCTTTGAAAGCAGTTCCCTTATTCCTTTTTTTCTTGGTTTTTCCTTTTTGTGGTTTTGCCGGGTGCTTGTTTTTATGTGTTGAGTCTGGGGTTCCCTAAACTGTGTTTTCTTTGAGCTCCAGACAAATAAAGTGTTTCGCTGTTGTCACATTCTGTCATTCTTCTCGTCATTACTAAGAGTGCCCCCTAGTTAATATTGTGGTGCTTAAACCACCACACCAAGTCACTTATTCTTTTCCTGCACAGCCTACAGACTGCTTGATTCTGTTCTAATGCAAAAAAAAATGTGTATCAGTGCCTTTCCCTTCTGCAGAGGGAAGGGACAAATCATAAGTTATGAAAGTTATTATGAAGTTTGTAGTGCCCTAAGTGCTCCAGCTAAATAGCTCAGCTGTTCAAAGTTGCATTTCAGCCCATTCTAGTGCGCTTTTTTCCCTTTATTTTTGAACAGTGAAGCAATCAAGTTTTGAATAAGGCCTGGTCCCACACTGGACCAATTCCCAGAGCCAGAATATTTGCTTCACTCAGGCCAGGCTGTGATGGGGCACTGGGAGCTCTATCTCAGCCTCCAACTGCAGAGGTTTGAGCACTATCCACCAGTGGCACACACACACACAGCAGTGCAGAAAGAGGCCTTTCCAGAGAAAACAAAAGGAAGCTGCTGTTGAAGAACAAGGAAAGAGCAAGGACAAGCCCACACAGGGAGGTGGTGGTAATGGATAATCAAGGAAGCAGAACAGGGAACGGCTCTGTGGTGCTGCTGATAAACTACAACTGTTAGAAGGCTGGTTCTCGTTTCATTTTCCAACTGCAGAGCACTTGGAGAACTGCGGGCGGAAAAGCCTTGGTCACTCAGCTCTGCACTTCAAAGCTTGTTACTGATAATTGAGAAAGACTTACTTGAAACTCTTTGTTCTGCACACCAAAGTGACGTTTTCATGTCAGCTTTCCCTTTGGAGAATGAAGTTTTCCACGCTGGCCTTCCCTCAGACTGCAAATCTGCAGCTGAGGGTCCCAAAGTCGAGCTGAGAGCAGAGCAAGTGGTAATCCTTAGCCATGAACCCATGGCAAGTCCTGTTCTGAGCGAGGAAAAGTGCCTTCATGTGAGGATCAGGGAATGTAAGACACACATCTAAAAACTTCAAGACAACAGTTCTGTCTGAAACTGCTGATTTTCAATTTTTCAATATTCCTAAGCCTGGTGCACTCATAGTCACCTCTGCCAAAAAGACAAGTAGTAACCCTGGAGGAACATTGCACACCTTCAGGGGTTCACATTATATTCAGCCACAAGTTGCCCATTTTTTCAAGTAACCCCTGCAGGTCAGCCATATAGGGCAGAGCTGCACAGCCAGGGTTACATAAGGGCAATAAAAGTTTGTGCTGCCAAGTCCAAGGAGGGTAAACTTATTGCACCAGCTCAGATGTTCCAGGAAAAGTGCTGCAAAACACACACTGACTTCTACCAGAAACCTCTGCCACAGAGGGAGGCTTGACTCTGGTGATTTGGCTGGAAGCGGAAAGAGGACTTTTCTTACTGACTAGTTTTTATTAATGCTCTTTATCCAGTTTAACTTCTGTGCATGCTTAGAAAAAAGCTCAGATTTGAAACCTGGAGTCAGTCCTCTTCTGGTACAAGACATTCTTTCCAGATAGTTTTTTTTGTTCCAGCCTACAAATAGTTAAGATCCAATTTTATTCCCTTACCACCTCAAGTGCTGCTTTGCCTTCTGGAGAGCCCAGCTCAATTTCCCCCTAAGCAAACAACAGCCTCTCTCCCTCAGAATACTGGGGAAGGGTTCAGGCAGAGCTCTGTTGCACCATACATCATCTCCTTCCACAGCATTGAAAAGCTGAACAGCTTCTGCAGGGAAAAAAACGGACAAACCTTTGACTGAACTTCCAGTTCCAAACAGAAAAACGAGCATGGGAATGCTCCATAAGGAGCAGGGGATGGTCTTTAAGGCCCATCCCAACCCAAACCATTCTGTGATCCTGTGATTTCTGGAGGCATCAGGTTGTAATATCAGACATTCAGCATCATACAAAGCCAACAAGTTACTTAAGCTCCCAGGCATTCGTCACCAGATTTTTCATCCCTGCTGGGTACTAGTTACAGAACATCAGCTGTCACTACAAGCCTGCTCCCTAAGAGTGACTGATAGCCCTTAAACTGTATTAATATTCCTCTGTTGGCGAGTAACAGCAGGCAAGAGAGGAGCCCTTGACACTAGTGCTCTGACTCCTCCTGCCTTGCAGAAATCTGTGCATCACACATGGGAGGGGCAGCAGCTTGGAAGCCTTGACAGGACAGATTTAGAACCTGCTGCATATCCACTTTCACTGAAAGCTTGAGCTTCTCAGGGCAAATATAGGGAGCTCTCTGGAGGTTACACTGAGACGTTTCTGCCCTGCAGAAGACAGCTAAAATATGGATTTATATTCAGTGACATCCTGTTTTTCATTAAAACCCAAATGAGTCTTAGTTTTCTTCTGTCAGGATGGGTAAGAAATACTCTTCCAGGCAAAGTAGTCATGCTGTCAGATTTAAGCCTTTCTTAATCTTCTCTGGGAATGAATTATGCTGAGGAACCACTTGAACTCCTCTGAAATTACAATTTCCTTGAGTGGCAAGCAGCCCAATTCTATAAAAAGTATCAGTATAAAGACAAATGTATTTGATGAAGGCTCCTGCTGATGTCAACACGAGACACCAGTGAGGCTGACGGGTAAAAACCTGCCTGTGCAACTAGGAAAAAAAGCCAGTTCTGTGTGGAATGAGTGTAAAAAAACAGGAAATGCTGCCAGCTCCTGAGTGCTGCTTGCATCAGTGTAGTTTTCCACATAAGGCATTGACATGCTTCATTTCAAAGTGATTTATGGCAGCATTAAATAATTTTTCACTGCTTTGTTTTGTTTGGAGCTTTTCGTTATCAGTGTTGGCAAAAGATGCTTTTTGTGGGCTGACAGACATCTCCCTGCATTTAGGAGCTGGAGGTGTTTGGGAACAGCTGGGAGCAAGTTTCCTCTAGTCTTGAAAGAAAAAAGTATTGCTGGGAGTGAGATTAAGGAGATAAAGGAAGGTTTGGAACCTTCTTTCTCAGGCTGACCATCAGAGCATGCTTTGTCTGGAGTCAGGGACCCATCAGTGCAGGAATCACATCAGGATCTGCCTGTGACAAGGTTTGTTGCTGGCAGTCTATGCTTCCAGCTGACCTTTTGGCTATAAAAGCTCCGGTTTTCCCTCTCAGGAATGCAAGAACTGGTTTTCTGTTCATTCTTTCACGTGTTTAAGACAACACATGGTCTTCAGTCCACGCCAAAACCAAAGTAAACCTATCACAAATAGATGCTTTATGGCCCAGCAGTCTGGAGTTTCAGACTTTGGTCAACATTCCAGTGAATCCCATTGCAGATGGAGATGTTAACATTGGAATACTCAGGTTCCTGAACCACATTTTGAGAAGTTTGATGGCATAAAACTCTGCAGGGCAGGGTTTAGCTGTGGTTTCATGAATCACAGTGTTGCCGCACCAACCAAGAACTTGAGCCAACCTCAGCTTCCCAAAGGGCTGCTAAAATGCTGTTTAGCATATTTAATAAAAGAAAAGTGCACCTCAGGGGTCCTGAGCAACAGTTAATAACACCCAGTGACAGTAAATGAGTAGCATTAGAGATTTTTTGGTAAAGGAATCAACTAATGGCTTTAACCACAGCAGGCAGAGGCTGCTGGGAGCTGGGTTTGAGGGGAGCCTGGTAATGGAATCTTCAATGATTCTGCAATTGCCAAGGAAACATAAGCACTGAGTGATGAACCCTGTGAACTGAGTCAGTGTTTATGGCTCCCTGTGTGAGAGGAAAGAGGACACACAGGAAATAGTCCTTGTTTTGACAGTCATGAATGGTACAATGACATCCTAAACCTTATATGAAGCCCAGCGTGTTTCTTGACTTCAGCTTCAGCAGAAGGGCTTCTGTAGCTGGGGATACATATAAATAAAGTATAAATAAAGTCAATCCAGTTTGAAACCCTCTTGGCCATGACCTCCAGTGACTATGTAGTCACAAATGGTGACCCTGCACCTTGTGAAAGGAACAAATAACTTGTTCCACTCAGTAAAACAGTAATTATTATTACTGTTTCTGACAGCTCAGCTTTCTTGATATGCTGATACTGAAAGCTGCTCTAGAAGGGCAGCATGTCATGGAGGCAATGCTTGACCTTAGGACCTTCGTCTAAGTCAAACCTCACTGGAAAACTTACAAACAGCCTGCAGAAGGCAGACACACACACACACAGAGGGTGCTAAAACCCCAATTAAGATGGAAGTTTTGCTTATCCAGAAATGCTTCCCAGGCTCGTCCTCCCTTCCTTTCCCTCATTTCTCGCTGTCTATGCTCCCTCCCCCTTTGCCCATCCCTGGAGGGCATTATCAGCCTTGCAAACAGCATTAACCATCCCATCAGCTGAGCTGCAGCCGCCACTCACAGGCTACGAGTGGGCATTCCAGCAGCCACGGAGTCACATCCACTCCAGGAGCTCCAAGTGCGGGGAAGGATTCCAGCTTCTTCACACACAACTTTCTGCAGAGACATCCTTGCTAAAGCAGCCAAAAGGTTCACGTCCCAGCCCCGTGTCTGTGAAAGAAAACAAGGGGGTTCTGCGTGGCCATAAACACAATAAAACCCATCTGGGCATAAGTTGATGGCTATTAACATATCCAGAGCACAGTGGTACTTTAATTCCCCAGTGGCTCCCAGGCTGCTGCCTCTCACTGATGCAGAAGCAGGCTCTGTGCTGCTATTATAAAACAAATTACCTCATGCATGAGCAGCCTTAATATCAGTCCACGCTCCAAGCTGTTCTGCTGTGCTGACATATGTACCCTCCGTTCACCCTGCCCTGCAAAAGGCTTGTTGGCTTCAGAAACCAGGGATTAGCCAGGAAATGGATGTGTACAGCACTGATACAGTGCCCATACTGTGCTCCCTTTGCCACAGGAACTCCTGGTGCTCAGTGGAAAAAGGGTTCCTGGGCAAGCCACAAGGCTTCAGCATCCCTCTTCCTCATTGCCCATCCCACCCTCACTCACACAGCAGGTGTTCCTCTAAGGCTGCATAGCTGTCTCCCCATTAAGACAGTGTTATCTGCAGAGTTAAATTCGAGACACCTCAACTAGTAAATAACCATGTCACTGGAGCACCAGCCACCCAAATGAGAATATTATAAATAGAAATATTCCTTATAAGTGGCTTGTGACTAAGCTCACTTTTGAGCTAATAACTTTCCATGGAGATGAACTCTGCAGGAAAGCTCACAGAGCTATAAATACTCAGAATTCATTAACAGATCTTTTTTGTTGCAAACATTCTTTTCCGGCTGTGCATCATGACACTGGTGCTCCCAACCCATTCTCCTTTCAAAAGCTGCAATTGTGTAACCCTCAGATCTGGCTGCTCTCTGAAGTCCTCAGGAAGAAAACATTGGGGCAGTTTTGAATGTTAAGACCTTCTCCTAGTGCCAAAAAAAAAAAAAAAAAAGAGAAGAAAAACATGACAAGGAATAGATACTCACGAGCACGTCTAAAGTTTCATACTCTTCAAAAGTTTAATATTTTGCTAACCTGTGAAGAAAAAATACATATTAAGGAGCTATGACTTTATTCTGTGGGTTCTGAGGTAATGAGAATAGTCGGCTTATACTCCATCCCCATCCCTTCTGGCTGCCCAGATCCATCCCCCAGCACTGCTGAAGGGTCTGAATGCTGTTGGATCCCTACTGATCCAACAGGGATCACTGGAGCAGCAGATCCTACATGGAGATGCTTTTGCTTCCAGGTGGTTGTCCAGCACCAGGGCTGCACATCAACATCCAACTTTTTATTTAAAAGGCACTTGTGAATCACATCATTATTTGCAGCAAAATAATTTCTCACTTGCAGGAGTTCTCTTGCATCCATGCAGCAACACTGCCTTCAGCGAGAGTTCAGCCTATGCTAGGCCAGCTTAAATCCTGTTAATTTTGTTACATAGGCATAACTCACAAGAGCCTAAGATTTATTTTCTTATGCTGTAAAAGCAGAGCTGCCCAATATCTTTCTACATAGCTGTCCAACCACTGTTAAAATCCCAAAGCAGTATTTTCTGTTCCTGCTTAATTCTTTAATTCACTTACTGAAGGATGGCCCTGAGACCCAGCCCTGATGCTCCTGTTGCCATGTAGGGGTTTGGCAACAGCCTCCACACAGGCATTGTAGTATAATAATAACAAGCCCTTCATCATTCAACTATAAAATCAGGAACTTCATGGTTGTTTGACAGCAGGGCAAATTCATAGAATTACAGAATCCCAGACTGGTTTGGGTTGGGAGGAACCTTGAAGCCCATCCCATTCCACCCCCTGCCATGGGCAGGGACACCTTCCACTTGATCAGGCTGCTCCAAGCCCCAAATTGTGCTCGTGCAAAGGGAGGGCAGGAGTTCAGCTGTGCAATCCAAACTACTCATGAGTCTCATGGCATCCTCATCATGCCCTTTTGCTGCACGGCAAAATGTTTCCTACAGCTGTCTGCTCCAGACAAGACCAGCAGCTGTGGCTTGGCCATTTTCTCAGCTCAGGGAAACAACCTCCACTCTGTCTTGTCCCAGACTCTGTTCCCAGTCAGCTGGGCTTTTTCCTGCCAGCTCCTTTTCTGGCTCCTAAATTTGAGTTCAGACATGCCAGCACCACAGAATTTTAATTTGATCCCTTCAGTTTGATTAGGCAGCACTTTAGGACAGCCTGCTAGCACCTAAAGACAAACTACCAGATATAGGACAAATTTCAGGCATCTTTATTTCTATTATACAGAGCACGTGTCGTAACATGAGATTTAAGACTGGAATTCCTGGGATGTAAAAACTATTCCCAAGGCTCACAACCGGGGGTAAATCATAGAGAGGAGAGTCAGCAGAAACTCTAAGATGCTGCTTCGTTGAGCTATTGCCCACCAAGGAAAGAGCATAATTGTTTTTCCAGGCTTTCATGAAGACCAGATTCTTCACCCTTATATAGTGGCTCACGCCTGTAGTGCGACAGGAGCACAGGGAATACCAGACCTCTGTTCCCTGTGAGGCCTCTGCCTTTCATCCATTTGAGTTATTTCAGGATTGTGGGTGTTGAGTGCTGTCCATCTTTGCCTGTTATTGCGTGTGTGAGCAGGTAGCACTTGTCTCTCGCTTTTGCTTTGCAAAATCTGCTTTTCTTTGTCAATCTACTTGTTGAATTTCAAATTTTAATTTCATACTCCTGCCATGGGTTGCACTCTCCTGCCATTGCCCAGACTTGTGGCACTTCTGCACAGGGCAGGTAGCTTGGCAGCTACAGCCCTGAAATTGGACATAGCTTGTCCTACAGCCTCCGACCTGCCCTGTCATCTTCAAATACAGCCAGCTTTTCCCCCTTCTGGAAAAGAAAAAAGGTCTGTGCAAACATTCTGCTCTTGGAACAGCTAATTTTCAACACTACTCTGCAACAGCTCTATAAAAATACCTTGGGCTCATGTGCCTCTTCGTGTCACCTACAATTATATTTATACTCCTTTAATATCCTCTCCTCATCAGCATCCAACTGGTGGTACAACACACGTGATTATCACGATTCTATGGTGATTCTTTCAGCAAATGCATCTAAAGTAAACCCTGCAAGTTTGGAGGGGCTGCAGTTTGTCTTGGACCACACAATCACTCCTCACATGCTGTACTGGTCTGTTTGCATTATTCCATCTGCTCAGAACACAAACCAAGGCAGGGACAGCAGAGAGTTGATTGTCTCAGTTTCTAAAGACGGGGTTTTCCCCTAAAATCTGATTAAGTGTAGGTAGAGGCATTTGCAAGAACACCTCCACCATCAGGACATTTTCAGAAGCAGGTCCAAGAATCCATCTAACAAAGCTGCTGGATTTGGGTAAAACTCATGGCTAAACTCCTGCTCACTTGTCCAGAACTCCAAGGTGAGTTAGTCCAGCTGACTCCTACTTAACTTACACCATCCCACTTTGTTCCTCATTCTTTCTGGCCCTTGGCTGATGTGATTGAGGTGTCATTACTTCAATACTGCTTTTACTAAAAATGATTCCTCTTTCCAACAGCTCCTCAGCTCACAGCCAGTGCCTCAGTCCAGCCACTGGCAGGCTCTCCATGTTAAATTCAATTTGTCTATGCCTTTCCGATGCTCTAGATTTCTCTTCTCAAATCATGCTTGGCACTAAGGATAAGAGGATGTCACAGACATTTCTCACTGAAGGTTTAACTTCAACAAAAGCCTCAGTTCTATCCAGCTCTAATCAGGTTTTTGAAAACTGTCTTCCAGGAGCAAGAAACAGCCCTTCGAATTATCTTTTTTAACAGTGTGAAGTTAACGAAAGTCCAAAATGTTCCCACTCATTTCATTATAGGAGCCTTCATTTCCATTCCATTGAGCTGAATCATAGCTAAGTCATACCCCCACACTGGGCATGCAGCCTGCACAATTTACATGTGTGTTGGTAAAAGGGCAAAAAGCCTTTGCCAGACAAATTTCCCAATTCATTTCTCATAATCTCTTCCCCAAGTGTCCGGTTTTTCCTGTGGCAGGGTAAAGGTAAAGGCTAATTTAGAATTATAGCTCACAAACATGCAGGTTAATGCAGCCTTTTAATTTATTATTGGGTCTTTATAAGGAAAATAGGCATAATTACCCTCTACAGTTTTTCAGCCAAGTGTGGAAACACTTTGCAATAGTGGATGTCTAACCCTATATCCAATTATACACTTATATAATGTATAATTAATGTATTAGGTAATTAATATATAATATTTATACATTTTTTTCTACAGCATAATCATAGAATCATGGAATCCCAGAATGGTTTGGGATGGAAGAGACCTTCAAGCACGTTTTGTTCGTGGGCAGGGACATCTTCCAAGCTCTGTCCAGCTTGGCCTTGGACACTTCCAGAGATGGGGCACTGAATAGCTGCAGGAGTCAGCTGTCAACTGTGGCTTAAAACTGAGAAAGAAATTTATCTTTACGGCGGTTTTTGCTTTTTACTGTTAATTATAGGCTTTTTTACCCTTTTTCCCCCCCTATAATAGCACCTTCCTCTTCAGCCATGGACAAAGCTTCCCACATCCAGGTCTGGAGAGCCCTCTCAGTCAAGGCTGGCTCTCTGGGCCACTTACTCTTTCCAAGCTGCCGATGCCCCATGGAGAGGTTACTAAAGGCCATCTGCCTAAAGAATTCCTGTTTATATTCCTCTTGCTTTATCCTTAGGAAAAGCAGTTGCATGGAGGCAGAGGTATTTAAGGCTTGAGCCATCCTCCCTGGTCCTGCTGGGAGCTCTAATCTGTCTGTGCTGTCTCAGATGATATTTGTGTAGGTGATTATGTCATCCCAGCTCGGGATTAGGGTCCTGATTTGGGGAGGGAGCAGCAGCACGAACAGAGTGTGGGGGGGTGAAGGGACAAGCTTTTTTTGTTCCCAGTCAGATTCCCTGAACAAAAGGGAGGGAGAAGAAATGCATCTTGTATAAAGGGCAATTGTTTCCCAACGGAACATTTCATGTTTTTCCATTAAGCACGAGCTGCTCTGGTTGTTATGGAATATTTTATGAACAGGTCTGTTAATGTGATGCCCAGTCCCAGCACTGTCTGCATGAGGAAAACAAAGCCAGCACAGGCCAACCTTTTGTGGTTTGATCTTCTCCTTTCACACACACGGGATGAATCACAGTATTATCTTTTAGGTTTTAATGGCTAATTTTATGGAATATTCTCATATCTCTTGCCTAAAAGACAATTCCTCATATTACCTTCTTCATGCAAATTAAGGGCACTGACCCAAGGAATACCCTTTGGTCTGTGACATAACCTTTGCCACACAACTTTAAAGTCTTTGGAAGACCAGACAGATTCAGGGAAACAATTATCTGTCTCCGTGGAACAGGAAGGATAGGCAACATGCTTGTTGTCTGCAAAATCACATGTGACATTTATTGTGCCATGGGAGGCAGAAGGCATCCCAGGAAAAAAAGCAGCTTCCTTGAAAACTGGAGGTGGCAGCTGGCAGCACGGACAAGCTGCAGAACACTTTGCTCCAAAATGATTTCAGTAGTTTCAGTGTTAGATCAGATTGCTCAGAACTTTATCTGGTTTGAATTCTAAGCAGCTCCAAGGATGGAAATTTCAGGACCTGTGTCAGAAACCTGTGTGAGGTTTTGTTCTTTCTCTTTAGGAATAACTTGTTTCTTTGTCCTGTCCTCATGGTCTCTATAATCTCCAGCTGGCCAATGTCCTATGGAGCTGTACCACTGTTGATTTAACCAGCAGGCCATCCTGATGTTCCTCACTGTGGGAATTTCTAAGATGCCACACCATTTCAGTCAGGCACCTCTGTTTCCTCCCAGGGAGAAGATAATGTGGTCCGATCCAGTGGTTAATTCAGATTTAACTTCAGTAATAATCGCAGAAGATTTCATGCTGGAGTCTTTTAGTGCCCTGTGTATACTGGCAAATCACTCCAAATGCTTGCTGCAGGAGTGAATGAAACAAGAGATTTTTTGACTCTTTGAGTCTGTTCAGTGAGTTCAGTGGTGCGAGTTTGCCTGACCAGCTAAAGTGGGATTCTCACTTACAAAGCATTTCTCTCGAGTTCACGTTACAGGATAGCTGACACCACAGGTATTAGAGAATAAAAGCTGTGTTTTAGAAGTAATGATTTTTCTCCTTGAATGTTAATTAGTTCTACTGTAGACACTGTAGCTCCCAGCAGAGTCTGTCTCCAACAGGAGCCAGTGCAAACTCACAGTTTCTCCCCTGAGTCAGCTGCTGGAGTTGCTACTCCAGTGCTTGGGGCATTATCACAAACTCCAAAGTATCAGCTCTGGCTACAAAACCTATTTTTCATGGCTTTTCGATCTACAGCTCTGGGTCAGAGGGGGACAGAAGCCAAGAGGCCGTTTCTGAGCTCTGCAAACACACTGATTCAGGGCTACTGAAGAGCCTGCTGTGATCCTGAGAGGGACCAGAACCACATCAGCTTTAACCCTGGGGAAGCTGCAGTACATGAGGACCAGAGCACAGCTACCAAAGGGGACTATGCCTCATTTCTGTGAGAAGCCACACTGGCACATTACGTGTGACATTGTGCTGCTGACTGAGTGTGCCCCTGGGAGCCCCGAGGGGTTCACAGACTGGCACGTTCTGCAGCACAGAAGTGCCCTTTCAGCTTGCCCAGTGTGAGAGGGAAGCAAACTTCACGTCTTTGAGGTGAAAGAAGCATCACCACTACAGAAAATTAATCAGACTGTCTGCTGAAACAGCTAAGAAGGAAAATGAATGAAGCTGTGTGGTAAGATGTATTTCTAATTCCTTTTGAGTCCAAAACTACGCAGTTAAAATGCAAGAAAAAAAAATTTGAAAGAATAAAAAATTCAAGGCCTGGTTTTATGGGGCTTGGAGCAACCTGGGATAGTGGAAGGTGTCCCTGCCCGTGGCAGGGAGTGGAACTAGATGAGTTTTAAGACCCCTTCCAACCCAAACCTTTCTGGGATTCTGTGGTTCTAATGTTTGATTTCAGTTTTACATGGCAACAGCATGCTGAGAGAGGTTGGATTTCTCCTATTTTTTCTGACTTCAGGATCTCATAATCTTTTGCTCAGGCTGGAAGTGTTACTTAACAGGGCTGTGCCCTGCTGCTCCTATCAAGGACAAAAGCAGAACATGAGCAGCACACAAGGCAAGTGAGGCATTATTGATGGAGTAAACCTTTATACAATCTGCAGATATTAAGAAGCTTTTTTTTTTTTTTTTACATTACTGGGCTGCAACCAGCTCAAGGCTCACTGTAACAAGCTTGAATAATTAATTTCTTGTACTAATTTCTAATAGGATGTTGCAAGTCTCAGATGCACAGTGCACTATATCCCAGTTAGGAGGACAAATCATGAAGGTCATGGCAAGCTGTTTCCCAAATCCATTGCATTAGTCACGACTGATACCTAAATTTAAGTAAACCCAGGCTAATCAGAGTGGAACCAGCGCTGGTGTTGCTGTCAGGCCCCTCTGGCTAGATCTGTTTTGGGGTTTTTTCTGGGTTTTAATCAATCAGTAGCGCAACAGTCTCATAGAAGCTGCACAACCTTGCGTTGCCCTCGACCGAATGCACACTTCATCCTCAGAGCTGAGCTGACAGTGTCTCTGATCCTGAGAAACCACCTGCAATCCTGAGCTTCCTGTGCTAATGCAACCGGCATGGTCTAGTAATTAAAAGGACATGCTGTCCAAAACCCAAATTACAGTATGTTTGAGCTGTACTCTTAGAAAATGGAGCAAGCTATTTGCACTGCAGATTAAAAGCATTGCATCTGTGGAAAAAAAAGCATCCCAAAGTGTATATTTGCCTGGAGATTTGAGATTCTGCCTTGTGCAGAACACCCAGCATCAGCATAATCCACCCAAGCACAGTGGGCTCACCACTGGAAGTATCAACTCTCCACCACACAGCATTAACCCAGTGTCTGAAAATCTTGTCAAATGAATTTCAAATCCACTCTATTTCCTCTCTTTATAGACTTTACCATGTTCTTAATTTCACAGGATTTGTCTAATGCTCTTGTGTTATGCTTCAGTCTCATGGAATTGCAACAGAATATTTCATTGTCAACAAGATCCAACCACCAGATAAAGTCAGTGCCAAGGAAATATAAAGGTTTGTTTAGCAAACGGTTTCTGGTGAAGGGTCTTGGCTCTAATCAAGGCTCAGATCAGTTCTCCTAGCTTTTCAAGAGCTGGTTCATTTTAGTCTAGAACAGATGTTTCCTGCTTCTTTGAGCTCCAACAGCCATGGCACAGAGAGGCAACAGTGGAGCAGAGAGCACTGTTAGCACTTGTGAAGGTAATCTGGGCACCAGGGTTGATAATGTTATGAAAATGTTCAACCAAAGGCAGCAAAGTGAAAGGCATCCAGACTTTAGTGAAAAGCATCCAGGCTTTAGTGAAAGGCATCCAGGCCTTAGGCTGCTCCCATGGGCTGTGACTTCCCATGTATGATGAAGCCCCTTTTATAGGGAAAAGCAACGCTTTAGCACCGTATCTAATTAGTTGGGAAAGAGGCACGCAAAAGTTTTGCCTGCCAAAGGAGGAGAGAAGACTGCAGGGAACACTGAGAAAGGCTGGCAAAGCACAGGGAGGGACTGGTTTGGCCTTGTGCTGCACCATATGCTCAGCCTCCCAGAATAACCAAAAAATCAGCTGCTCCTTTTTAGCCAGCAGTGTTCCCTCAGATCACATTTCAGATGTCATCTCAGCCACCCTTCCTGCAGGCAAAGAGATGCTCTTGTATAATTGCAGATCCCAGGCTCTGTACAGCAGCCTGGCATTGTGCAGCTTTATTGCAAATCTCACAGGATTCCTGGCTGCAGGAAATCAAGCACTTCAGTTATCACAAGGTTCAATTTAGTAGTTACACTCGATGCAGCTGAAAAGATTTAAGCAGATATGATTGTGCTTTTCCACTCCAGATATCACAGTCAGGAATACAGGGAAAGTCTTTAGTGAATGCTCAGCACTGGAAAATACTCGTTCTGCTCCCAGGGCAAACCTGCTCCAGCTCCATGGACTTGAAATTGGAATATGAAGTTCAAGTGAACAGTTTACCACATCACTGTCTGCAAGGAAAAGTGGGGCAGAGATAGTGTGTCCTCTTTAAAATGATTTCATAGGCAAAGGATGAGCAGCAGATTGGAAGATGTACAAATTATCTGGCTGCAGTGACTTTGAGTGGGAGTCCCTGGAGCTCAGAGAAGGGAAGGTAATCCCCTACTAGCCAGGACCAAGCTGTGAGGCTGCACCTCTGTGAGGTACTAACACAGCTGAAATGACACCTTATTACACCTTTTGTCCAAACAATGTAACGAGTTGAAAACTTGCTGATATGACCAGCTCAAATCATAAACATCTGAACCACTACTAATTCTGTGTCTGATGGATCAACTCTGTCCTGCTCTTACCTGACATTTCTTCCAGTCACTTAGTTAAGACTAAACCTTCAGAAGCAGAATCATCCCAAATAGCAGGGAATTAGAAAAGGAGGTGTTTTTTACTGATTAGCAGAATATGACAACACAGAATGAGCAGTCTTCCAGCCCTTTCAGCAGCAGAAATAGTCACTGATTTGCTGCTGAGCTGGCTTTGGTGCATCACTAGCACATAACATGCCAGCTATACATTAAATAGTTATGTTAGGAGAGATGAAAATCTCTGGCTTTCTTGCAGACAAGTGAAGGCTTTACTCACCAAAGAGCTGCCACATTCATAGTGAAGCTAATCCTCACCTTCAAATACATTTCAATCAAAAGTTAAAGCCTCTTTTTTTCCATTGCAGTTCCATCACATCCATCCTCAGCTTTACTGGCTTATTCACCTTTATTGCTCCAGGGCCAAAGAGGATTCAAACCCCTAGAGTCTGTGAAAGTAGTGGAACTGGCATCAAAAGTTTGCAGTGTGCACAGCCACAGCAGGACAGCAGGAAAGAGAGGAGCGTCCTGAGAGTGTCCCAGTGCTCACATCCTGCTTCCCAAAACCTGCTCTGCCAAGTCAGCAGCACCTTCACCTTGGAGGGGAATTGCCACCTCAGCCACAATTTTGTTCTTAAGGCTGGTGCCAGGATATGTGTTTATTGTATCATAGCACGAGGTGGGGTGGAAAACTCAGTGTTGCCACGAGGAGCTAACAGCGACATCCCCCAAGCTCTCAGGATCAGCTCCCATCCACAAGGCAACAGGAAGGAGTGGGCAGAGGAATTTCTCTGGGATGACACTGAATAACTTGTTGTTTGGGGGATGTTGCTTTTCCAAGTCTGTAAACGGACGCTGCCCCTCCTGCAGCTCCCTGGGCCCAGAATGCTGGGATTCGGGAGTTACTAGAAAGCAGCAGTATTTCTGAGAATCTGTCCTATCACCTAAAAATACGACACGTGGATCCATCTGCTTTTTAAGCACCGAGCAGTAGGATCAAAATGAACTGGTATGCCAGCGTTTCCATATGGAGATGGACAGTATATTCCTTTTAATTAAGCCTCAGGAGAAAAGCTGATGAGCAACTCTAAACAGAGCTGAAAAGCAGCGCTGCTATTTCACTTCTAAAAATCATCATCCATCATGCTCTTCCTGCATGTTAAAGCATTACACTTAGCCATAGCTAAACTCATAAAGCCCTTAATGGAATCTGCACAAAATGCCTCGTGCCTTTGAGAGCGTTCCTTTTTCAGTCTAATCAGTTTGGTCTGCTTATTCTTAAATTCCAATCGCAATGACACGTTTAAGTTGGTTTTCTTTATGTGTTTGAATCTAGCTGGAAAATATCATATTCAGAAGTTGGCAAAGCTCATTGGCATCAAATAGTAAGTAAACTTTATTATACAGAGACAAATTGGTGTTGCTTTTCCCTAACTAATACTGGCTGAAAACCTTCACACAGATGTGAGTATTAGGGGGAGTCGGTGTGAAGGAGAAGAAGAAAATATGAGCTCAGTCAATCATTGCAAAATTAATTGAGTTTTGTGGCGCTTCCCTTCCCCACGTCAGCTCTAAACTCTTCGGTCGGGGTGTGATAATGCCAGTTTGGATGAAGGGGCCTCCCAGTGTGAGGGTCCCATCACAAACATATGCCTGATGAGATAAAAATGTGAAATGACTTACGTCTGCCTCAAGCCTCCGACAGGATGGCTGAAGCTTTGCTACTGCAGTATTCTGGTACTGCCTTTGGGAAATGAGATGCAGCAACAGACCCAGGGAACTATGATGCACTTCACTTCTACTATCATTACCAAAATGATGTGGCAGTTTGCACCATTTATCAAAGACAAGAATCTTCCTGGTTGTGCCAGGGGCTCGTTTCAGTTCTCTTCTTTCTCATGTTCTAGCCTTTTAGTAATTGAGTTTCTCAGAGAGGAGCTCGATGATATAACAAATCTATGGCAGTTGTACTTGCTAGGATAGTATATGGCAGCTTCTCAGCTTCCTGTGGAAATGGAAGCCCCCCTGGGAACAGGGGTTAAATCCTCAGGACAACCATAAGGCTGTGGGAAATGACTTAGGAGTGTCTGAAGAGCGAGGAAGAGGCTTCACAGGCAGGGCTGTCAGCTGTGACAGCCCCTTTCAGAGAGGAGACACTGATTCCCAGGCAATCAGATGGACAATACTCAGCATTGCAGGGCAAGACGTCCAGAAAAGGCAGAATTTTGTGCTTGGAGTCCAGCAAAACTCAGCCCATTTCATTCAGAAAGTGTCTTTTTACTGTGATCAAAAGCGTCTGAGTGAAATTGTGACTAAATAACTGATGGCTACAAATGGCTTGTTTGGGATACAGTGAGGCTGAGGCTGGCAAGTCCATTCCCAGCCAAGTGTGTTAGAAGTAGGTATTGCCAACATCCAGGAGAAAAAGGGAATTGCGGTCAGACAGTTCCCCACCAATGTGGATAACAGATGTGCTCTTGAAACAGTCATTTTTCAGAAACTTTGGAGTGCTTGAACACTACCTGAGGAGTTTTACTTCCTAATCTGTGTTAGAAAGGGGAAGAAAGCAGTCATGATTAGGAGACAGGCCTTAAAAGCTATGCTCACCACCACCACAGCATTCCCACACAGCAGATCAGCCTCTGCTCAGTACCTTTATGGGAGATGTTTCCTGAATCCTGAGAATAAACATCACTTCATTTAATATGAATAAATTCCTGGCTCCCGTTGAAGCTAGGATAGACTTCTACTAGGGATGTTCTCTATTCATTGATTATTTAGGAAGGAATTTCTGGGGTCTCTCTTGCTGAAAAAGCACAGCTGGGCTACAAGTCAGCTCTTCCAGGGAACTCAGCAGCAGTCAAAACTCAGCTAAAATGCAATCTAGGCACCCTAAAAAAGAGTGGGAGCAAGGAACAGGGTCAGAGACTGAAGGAAAAGGTTTTTGTCTTGTGTAACAACAGTGGAGGTTTATTTATTGTTAAATTTAAAAATACTTGCACACAATATTTATATCTATAAATATACGTATTTACGCTACTACATGTGTGGGAGTCTGTGCTTTACTTCTGCCCCTCAGGGATGATCCACCCAATCTTCTGGTGTCAGTCAGATCTCTGATGTTGAAGATGCAGTAATACAGCATGTCTTAAGCTTTCCTCATGAATTCTGCAAAGGACAGGGGCGCAGCATGGTTTGGGACTCGTGGGAGGGTTAGGAACAAGATACTCTCTTGGATCCCTCCCAACCCGAACTATTCCATGATTCTGTGATGATCCCATCATCTTTCCTGTGTCTGCAGCAGGCCATGAAGCAGTTTCAGCCCAGGGCACAGCAAAGCCCTGACACAGCACATTTCAATGTCGCTGGACTCAGCGGAGGTAACAATCCCGGCTCCATCCAAGGAATGTCTCACCCAGATTTCTGTCTGTGTCACTGCAGGCCCTGCCCCGCATCAGGGATCAGGACAGGCTCCACTGTGCTCTCTCGGTGTGGCAGATGGCTTCTTGGGAAGAGATGGAGAGCTAGTTCTCTGAGAGAGGTAGCATTACAAACTATTACCAGCCTTCCTTCCCTCTCTGTGAACAGCTTTTGAAGATTCTGCTGGATAGCAAGTGCTAAATCACACCCTGCATGAATTTCCCTAGGTCTGATGCAAGCAACTGCTCTGAGCCACAAGCTTGTTATCCATCATATGCCTACAGTGCCATTGCCTCCTGCTCCATCATGTTGTGCCAAATGCCAGCGCTCAGTCCAAACACAACACTCGTCAGGCAAAGCAGTGCGGACTAAACTGGGTTTTTGTCTTGGAAAGCCTTTCCCCAGCAGCCACCTTTTGGATTTCACACACTACCACTCCAATCAGGGCTTGGTGGAGTCTGTCAGAAGCAGAAACTAAGCCCTGAGCAGGACTGCAACAGACACACGGCACAGAGAAACATATTGGGGAAGTCTGGTGTTTGCTCTCGCACCTAAAAAACATTTCTCCGTGCACCAGATTGGCAGAGACTTACAAATTTTCCTCCTGTTTTGCTTCTAATTTGTAAGTCCAAGAGCACATATATCAGTACAAGGAGATCCGGGGTTACAGCTAGCATTCACACTAATCTCTTCAAGTGTTTCTTTGCTCCTGTACGACTTTCACAACCTCAGCCACCTTTGCATTTCATTCATCAATGTAGAAACTCACTGCCAGCTCAGACAGGGGCACTTTCTACTTTTTCAGGTGATGTAACATTGAAAAACCTCCAAGTCTGTTGGATATGTGATCAATAACCACCAGACAATCTGGGTCGATTGCACCCATGATAAAGGATGAAATGTTAAAACATCTTGCAGTCAAGGTCTTGAAAAATGAACCTGGCATTTGTCTGGCTGTCTAGACAGCTGAGACAGAAATGGAGGAAAAGAAAAGATTATCCCTTTGCATACAGTAAATCCTCAGCCTCCCTTTTGCATTTAGCTGACCTGTGTGAGTTGATGATGGCCAAGGTCCTGGATAAACTGTACCTTATCACTGCCCTTCTTTCTCGCTTTGGGGGTTCGGCTTTCACAGCCCTTGGCATAACGAGGCCTCTAACAGCACTGGAGAGCAGTCTCAGCTACTGAGGAGCTGCACTAAGGGCTCTGAGGCTCAGCCTGGGCTGCATATCACTGCCAGTGTGGTGACAAGGGCATGCAACTATATCTGTCAATTATGGATTAGATTCCTGCTCACTGTTTGTCGTGCTCATGTAGAAATCACTAACAGCTTCAGCTGCAGAATGGAGGATCTGTATCATCTTACGTGGTAGAGATAACCTGATTAATTCCCAGGCAAACTTGTGCAAATATTTTGCAGGACTCTCACGTTCCTGTCACTCTCCTGCAAGGCTGCATTTTTACATGAGTACACCTTCTGTCAGAGCAAGGGTAGCTCATTGCATTTAAGGACATCTTCACTGCATTCCTTCACCCAGCTTGGGTCATCATTATTTACCTGTCCCAGTCAAAAAGAATAAGATATTTAGGAAGCATAAGCCCAGTTCTTAAAGAGACTTGAGCAAAAAGCCAGTGTGTTGCTCAGAGGACAGCACCTAATTAAACTCCTGTGGAGATCTTAATGTCCAGCACACTGTTTCCTCAGGGACCTGTTTTTAGAAGCAGGTTATTAAGCAGAGGCACCTCTCAGTGAGGCAGGAAGGGCTGAGTACTGCTTCTTCTCAGAGTTTGCTGTTACCTGGGCAGCATCAGAGCCGTGCTGAGCCTCTGCCTTCTTCCAGCCAAGTCTCATTAAATGACATGCAGTGCTCCAGTACTGACACTACATCACATTTAGAGAGAAATGGCAAGGGGTGGCAGCTTTACAGAGCCTGGGTATCGGTTTGGAAAGGCACCTGGGGTGGATTCAAGCACCACAAAGCATTAATATCTCTGGAAGG
Organism: Serilophus lunatus; assembly: GCA_013399895.1. Lineage (NCBI taxonomy): Eukaryota > Metazoa > Chordata > Aves > Passeriformes > Eurylaimidae > Serilophus > Serilophus lunatus. The sequence continues at coordinate 418,508 of VXBA01005513.1, read as the reverse complement.
ATTCGACAGAAGGACAGATTTTTCTCTACAAATCCCAGGGCATCCAGCAAATGGAAAGGATGAGTCATACTGACTTCCTACCCAGAATATTAAATATGTTCAGCCAGAGACTGAAAGATCATTTCTTTTATCCATTCACCCCTCCAGCTGACAAGGTCAGTCAAATGTCACTGTATGCTCCATCAGACAGAAGAGTTTAGCGCAGTGCCGGAGTCCAAGTGTATAATTTTTATGTAGTGCATGCTTTTCCCTTTGGATGAGTTTAGAGTTCTGTTTTCAGCAAATTAATACCTCGTCCTAATTAGTGATGGCAAGCTGCGTGTTTTAAAGCCTTAAACAGGCATGGCTGTCCATTCCCTTGACCGACCCAAGCTAATCAGCACCCAGCTCAACACTAAGGCTGAGAAACAATCTTGGAACATTGTCTTAAAACCCCTTAGAAATGCTTGGCAGTGTTTCACTGCAACACCAACCAGAAAAGGTTCATTCAGCCTAACAGGCTATTTTGGTATGGCCCAAAGAAGTTGTCTAGCCAAGACCACGAAAAAGAATCACATCCTGGCAGCCCCAGTCACAACCAGCTTCAGCTTATGTACAGTTTTTGGTACTTAGCAACTTACCTAAGAAAGCTTTGCTTGAAACAACAACATTTATAAGAAGCAGATCTACAGCTTTGCTTATTCTTCTGAGCTCCTTCCATTCCTGCCATTAGATAGACATGGAATATTCAAATGCACATGGACTATGGATTTATGCAGAGCAGCACAATATTCTGTTCAAAAGTTGTCACAGAGCTCGTGTTTCCATAGAACTATCCAAGAGCTCATTTCAGAATAATAAAATGTTTGAAGAGAGCTCGTTACATGTGACAATTAAGAGCAGGTAAACATAGGAGGTGAGCACACCAAAGATTGATATCATGAGTACTGTAGGTTCGTATATCCGCAGATTAGTGCCCACATGAACCAATTGTACCTCATTTCTAACAAAAAATTTGGGGCTTCTTCAGTTGCTTTGCAGGAGATGTGCACCAGGGCTGCAGCAGCAGGGCTGCTCATGCTAAGCAGATGAAATGTAATGTCTGTTTAAAACCAACCAGAGCCTTCTCTAAGTTTAGGCATGTTTAGAGAAAATGTTGTCTGGCAAAGTTTCAGCAGTGTCCAAATTCATTGCTTTCAGGCTTAAAATTGTGCTCTCCTAGCAGATTTTCCTGCAAGAAAATCTACCCATAGAAAAGCACCTGAGGACGTGGAACTCTCCAATAACTTCTGCAGCTATTTTATTCCCTTTTTAATCTCTTCAAGTGTATTGTGTACACCAGCTACCTGCAAGCAGTTCGCATGAGACGAGAAACTATTTGTCCCAGAGCAAAAGCTCAGATGAAATACTGAGATGTTTTCTTTCTTTCAGCTGAGAGAGTCTAAAGTCTAATTCACAGAGATAACCACTGGCCTGCATGAGTTCATCATTAGCTTGTTTAGACCTGAGCCAGTCAACTTTTAACACATTTTTATGGTTCATCCTGACTAGTGCATAGTGAGTTGTTCCCTACCTTGCACTTCTTTTGCATTCCTTGGAAAGCACAGTTTGGCCATTGTTGGGATGATTTTCTTCATAACAAGATTCAAAAACAATGGAATGCTGCAAGTTCATGTGCACCATGTTTTGTTCCTGCAAGCCCAAAACTGACCAATTTGTGACACAGCTTGGCTCTGAACACTCCCCGGAAACATGTTTGAAATGTTTCTATGCACTTTATGTAGAGGAACCAACAACTCTACTACAGCTTTTTTTGTTTGCTGCCATAAGGGAAGCTCCAAGTCACTCTAAGGCTGCTCATTCTTGCCTTAGTAAATGAATTGACTGCTATAAAGGGACATTTTTCTGGGAAGTGACTCTTTACTTCCCTGTACTTCTTTGCAATGCTGTAATGTGGTTTTGGTTATGAAGATGCTTCACTTACTCAGTCCTTCCCAGTTGTTTCCCTGTTTTCACTTAGAGAGGTATTGTTTCCATGAGATTTAAGATGCAGAGTTACCACATTGTGCTTTCTGCTTCAGATTAGGCTCCCCAAAAAGAGCAGGCTGCCCTGAGTACTGTGACACTCGAAGGATCCCAGCCACAAGCCCAGAGAAGAGATTAGGTCCTTCACTCTGCCAGGAACAGTCGATTTACTGATCCTTGTGTGCACCAGGCCAGCTAGAACTTTGACCCTTGTCCCCCAAAGGTGGGGTCTCAGGCCAGAAAATCAATTGTTTCCGTTCATGTATGTGACTCAGATTGGCATCAGACAACCAAGTTTATGTGCAGGACTGGTTCATCCTTGGAGGATGTTCTTAGCTGAGCTCACAAGTTTTATTTGGATGTGAGGGCCGTGAAGCAAAGCTCTTGATGTGTGCCATTTAGCCTGGCATGGATAACCAGCATCCTAAAGGCGTTTGACTTGAGGGTTTGCCTCTTTTAATTCCAATAGACCATGACTTGCACCTACAGGATTTACATCATTCCTAAAACACAATAACATTTATGTCCTTTAGAGCAAGATGCTTCTAACAAAAGTATTAGATTCCAATTAAACCCTTTTCCCTTAAAGAACAAAGTATAAGGATGAAATTAGCTTTCAAGACTTCTGCCAAGTATTTCATGTTAGATAACCATTCCTTATCCTGATCTCATGTTCCAAAAGGCAATAGCAATTCCAGGTCTGTTTGGCAGACGTAGCTGCCATGTGTTTGTCAGCTGTACGAGGGATGAAATTTCTGTCCCATTTTCCAGGCTGAGACACAGAACTGCTGCTGCACTAGTTCATCTCAGCCCTCAGAGTACTCTATCCCAGGTTACAAATAGCTAAACACTACAAGGCCCCCAAAAAACTCTTCAGGGAATGTTTAAAGGTCTGCTACACCTTTCTTAAATCAAGGAGTGAAGAGATAAAGCACAAGTAAGCAGTTACAATCCTCAAGACAGTACACTTGAAGTGGTGCTGCTGAAGACTGCAGCAGAATGTTTGTCAGTCGCTTTATTAAGTTTTATGATGGTTGATGTGACTTTAGACTTTCCCAGTGCAAGTAAAACTCTGCAGCCTTGTCTGCAGCAGTGAAGATTCTGCAGTGGTGGCTTTAAACACTTCCCACACAGGCCACCAAAATTCAGCTGAGGGCCCAAGGGCAGCAAGAGTCACACTCGTGACAGCTCAGATGATTGAAAAAGAGTAAGGAGGAATCCATGCTATACTTTCATCTTACTTCATCCAGCCCACTGTGCCAAATCCCCCTGGTTTTTGACCCTAGAGATGTGGGCTGTTGCATTCCGAAGGGCAGGGATGTGCCTCCATCCCAGCTCCCCGCCTGCAAAAGGCAGCTACACCAGGCCTGTACTTTCCTGGAGTCACTCGAGTTCAAGGAGACCTAAGTCTACATTTTATCTTGCATTTCAAAGTAGTCACACGAGTTGTAACTGTAGACAGAGCTGAGGCCAAGCTTGGAGGCGTTCGGGGTTTGCAGGCTTTGACAGCAAAGCGTTCCACCCACATGGTGGTTCCACCACCTCAGAGACACTTCCAGGGACAGGGGAGCTGTCCTAAAAGGGACAACTTTGCCTTCTTTGAAGAGTGTTGCAACTCAGTCTTTTGACATTAAATGAAGTGTTGTGCTTAAAATACCCAAGGCCTCTTTTGAAAGCCACCGAACCACACTTGACCTCTCTTTTTAACACTGTCCACCTTCAGATGTTGGCCAAGGGACCAGCTCGTCCCCTTCCTGGTGTCAGGAAAGCTGTCACAAATAACTCAAGGGCAGCAGGAGGGATGTAAGCAGCCTCTACAAAGCAGGGGAAATGTTTTTCCATCAGACAAAATACATCTGAGCCCATACATCTGAGTCCTGGCACCAGTCTGCAGCTGATTATTTTGGGGAAAAAACCCCAATTGATTAATCTTTGGTAACAGAAGGCTTTAAAATCTCATCCTCCATCTCGCTCCAATGGTTTCACTTGAGGTAATGAGCAACAAGAATGATGCAGAGTGGCTAGAACTGGATGTAAAAGAAATTATGCGATGGGGTTTGAAGAGTAGGATATAAATTATGCAGAGAAGGATTCATTTTAACTTCCAGTCACTTCCACCCGTGTGAAGAAGTGCTCTTTACACAGGATTACTGGCCTTTGCTGGAAACTGTGTGCACTGAATTGTCCTTCAGTGATGTCCAAGGTATCCCTCAGGCTGAGCACCTTGATAGGAGCTCCCCCCAGACTGCAGCATCTCAGCAAACCCCTCCTCATTCACCGGGGCAAGCCCCCAGCAGCTCCCAGTGGGAGCTCTGCACCAGCTCTGGTCTCAGCTCCACCTTTCTCAGTCAGCTGGAAGCAAGTGCAGCTGGCACAGATCAGTCCAGGAAATCCCAAAGGAAGCATCACAGGAACTGCAATGCCAGAAGGAGGTTCCTGTACTCAGTAGCTAATTTAAGCACATGAATATTTGTTCCAGGGGAAATCAAACCTCTTGTTTTTTATAAAACAGTGAAATCTAGAGGTTTTACAGCAGTCTCCTGCTCTCTCTGCTAAAGATATGTGATTTAGGTACCCTTAGTTTGACAGAAAGTTGCCCCTTTGTTAGTGCTAACAATTCTTCCTCTCTCTAATAATTGCTGAACACTCTCCAGGAGCCTCATGGTGTTCAGATTATTATTGGGCATCAAGTTTCAATTAATTATACTTGTTCTCAAGTTCTTTTTTTTTTTTTTGAAAGTGATGGAAAGTTACATTGGAATGAAAAATCACACCCAGCTTAGTAAAAGCAATCCCAAGCTTCCTTTTACTGTGTGATAACGGATCTGCAATGGGTAGGCAGGAAGGAGATTTTCCAATTCAGTCTGCGCTTGGAAGGCAGCAGTTGATGAGCAGGATCCCATGGTGCCCTCGTGCTATGGAATATATGTCTCGCCACCATAAGAAGATTGTTCAAAGCTTAGAATCCCAGAGAACATGTTTTTTTATGTTAATGTTACGATACATCGCTGGTGAAGGGCTTTTGAACTGCAATTAATTACTGCAGAGGGAATAGCCTGGCTTTAGCAGCTGGGAACGCTTCCAGCACTCCACCATTAAAGCCCAGTTTGTGAACAGAACTAGGTCAGACGAACCTGGTCAAACCATAAGCAAAATGTGCCGGTGGAAGTGTGCCAGGAGCCCTTCCTTGTCTCCACACAAAGAGCCCGTGGGGTTTTATTACACTTTCATGAGGAAGCTGCAGCTCCAGAAAGGGGGCATGCAAGGTGATGCACACCAGCAGTGAGCACCAGGGCCCTTCCAGGGAATTCTTCTGGGGTCTCTGCACAGCCTGCACTGCAGCAGAGCCGTGTCTCTGCCACGCTCCTTGAGCTGCACAAATGTGAGAGCAGCTCAGAGAACTAACACAGACACACAGTAAATCCCACCACTTTCTCTGGTGGCTGTGTCCTACATGTCCCCTTTGGGGACCCCCTTCTGACCTAGGAATACTGCCCACTGGGAACAGGGGCTCACTGTGCTGCAAGTCATCCCAGGGGGACAGATCCTCACTTGGGAAAGCTGAAGGGCTGGAGTTACTATACCAGGTAAGTCTCACCAGTTTTGAAGCTAAAAGTTCCAAAGAAAGGCAAATTCAGGTGCTGCTGATGTCAAATCCACGCAGGAATAAACACCTTAAAAAGAACTACTGCCTTTGGTCGCCAGCCAGGGTGTTTGTAACAAGCAGCAGGGCTGTGCTCCGGGTGTTCCTGCTGGGAGCCCACAGCCACCCTGAGGGCACAGACATTAAAGTCAGCAACTCTGCACAGCCACAGAATTTGGTGGTGCCTCACAGCACTTTGCTTCTTGGACAGGCTGCCTGTTGCACTGCTACAGTCAGTGCCTGCTGTTCCCTTCCCTGTGGCCAGCAGGACCAGGGAAATGATTGTCCCACTGCTGTGTCCAGCTCTGGGCCCCTCATGGCAAGAGAGACACTGAGGGGCTGGAGCGTGTCCCGAGCAGGGAACAGAGATGGGGAAGGGCTCACACTCCTCCTAACACCAAAGAAAATGTTTTGCTTTCTTATCAGACAAATTACTTCAAGCTGCTGTTTAAACTGTGCCATCTGCCACCAAAAACCCCCTTTTTAGGGGTTGCTAGGTTAACTGCACAATGTCACACCCCTAAAATAAGTCATGTGGGACCTTCACCAGCAAAGGCTTTGCCAAGCCCGGTTGTTTTTAGTTTACTGTATCAATTTCCTATGCTGTTTCTTCATTCCTCATCACTGCATGCCACTGCATTAAACATGTTATTAAGCATTATGGAAATTGTTCTAAAAAATGAGTTTGAAGTAATCTACTCTAAAAGATGAGTTTGAAGTAATCTAGGGTGACCTCTCCTGTGGTTTTTCTGCATGAAATCAGTAGCCCTTGTCTGCAGGTTCAAAGGGAACAACTGAGCCTACAATTTTCTATAACTTTTCAAGCCCTGTTAGCATGCCACAGCTGAAGTGAGACCTGAGCTTAGCGTGGAATTATGTGGTGAATCAAATATTGATTCTCTGTCAAGAAGGTGACAACAGCAACAAGCTTAGAGACACTTTCAGTGTAATCATGTTTAACCATGATAAGAGCTCAATAAAGTGCTGAGTATCTCAGACCTGCCATATGAAGCTGTCACTGGATTTGCTCTGCTATAAAATTCAGGATGTTTACTGAGCTCTGACGCAGGGGTACCAATTCAAGAGGGGTTTTTTTAGTGTAAATGATTCGAGTCTTGGCTGCAATGAAGCTGTCTAAGCTTTGGATAGCTTGGATACAACTTAGAACCCAAAACCTTCTTCATCTGAAGACATTTATTTTCACTGTACACACAGTGTCTGCTTTAAAGCTAGAATATGGACCATTATTAGACTGAGCACAACTCCAGACCTGAACAATGACTTTGGTTTAATGCAGATTGCAGTTTAGGAGATGGTTCATTTGAACATTGCAGGAAGTTCCTGGTTAGTGGGAATCCAAGTCCCTGGGGCTAGAATTGAGAAGTGACTGGGATTCCTTTCCTCATGTGGTGAACCCACGCAGTTCCTGCTGGTTCATCGCTCTGCAGTGCAGAATGTACCTCACTCTTGAATGCACAGTGCTGGAATGTACCTCACTCCTGGTTAGAGCAATAATTTAACCTTGCCAGGGACTTGATCTGTGCTCCCACCTCCAGAAAAGCAGGTTGCTTTTGCCATCCCACCTCTTTTCAAGCAGGTTTGGTCCAGAAGAGCATTTTCGCAGTTATGGCAGGAGCACTGGGAAACGAGCTCCAGCTTCGACAGCTGCTTGTTGTTGCGAGTCCGTAATTAGTATTGTTTGAACTAGTTGGCATTTCTCCTAGAACAGATTTCACACTCCGCGAATGAGGTTAATTCATTAGTTACATTTGTTTCAAAGCCTCTTGAGCAATCTAATCACTCTGTAATAGTAACTGACTGACCCAAATATTTACCCGGTAAAATAACGGCATTTCATCCCAATTTGTTACAAGAAGCAGCTTAACCTATTTCAGTTTTTATATTCTCTGCAGAGCATGGTAAAGATAATTCAGGAAAACTTGATGTTTCCGTATGGGTTTGATTTCAGTCTTTATGGCAGTATCAGTTTTAGTGGGTGCAAAGGTGCATCTCTATGTCCTGTTATTTTTCCAGACACTCCCTGCTTATTAAATGAAGCACTGCTCACACTAACAGCGATCACACGAAAATCCAGGCTTTGTGATTGTGAACAGACACAGGAACAGTCTCAGTTAAGTAAAATGTTGCTCACAACAGCTATGCTCACAGCTGACAGCTGTGCTTCTCTTATAGTTTCTCCTGGGTGGTGCAGGAGTCCTTATGTCTTCAGTGTTCTCAGTTAATCCCTTTTCTCTAAGGTCTACAAATGAGTAACCCTGTGTTAAGATGTCTGTGATATTTAATTTATATTAAATCCAGGCACAGATCAGGATAGGATGCTTGAACACTTTTTATATTTGCCCCCCCCCCCAGTCAACATTTCAGCTACTGGGTTAGTAACTAAAAGCTAGTGCTGCCTAATTCCCATTTCGGCAGCCAGGAAAACATTCTTCACCATGTCCTACCAAAGCATTAGAGGAAGGCACTATAAGTGTATAAATGAAATTCCATGAGAATGCTCCATTTCCATGATCTGTGCTTAGGCATCACCTTAATGGATTGTGAACACTGCCTACAACTCCTCTGTGGAACTTTTGTATTTCCACTAATGTCTAACTCTGCTGCTTCTTTTTACTGACACACTCAGGCTCAATTCCAAAAGCAAAATACAATTGTCCATATGCCTTGAGTCCAAATGCAACAATTGAGACTCCTCAAAATTCTTCCCTACACCTTGTGTAGAGTTTTGTGGAGACTGGGAATAGCAGGAAGGGGATAAACCCTGTCATCTGATAGGAGCTAGAGCTGTTTGTTTCAATGCTGCCTCCTCCCAGCCACTGATGCCTTCAAGGACCAAGGCACTGGAAGCAGAGGGAAACCATCCCGATTGGATTTGCCAGATGAGGAGGAGGAGGAGGAAGCCAGCACAGATGGGACTTGGCTACAGACTGAGCACAGAACCAGCCTCACGGGATCCCGTGAGAAGCTTCAGCCCCGGAAAGCTTTTACTCTCAGAGAGGAAAACCAGTGACTGAAGGCTTGGTGACAGTGGGACCACTGTGTGCTCTGCTAAAAGCCCTTCCATGCTTGTGAAATTGTCCGAGTTTCATGACCTCCCCAGACAAGCGGCAGTTTCAGGGCTCATTTGCGGAGCTACCTGTGTCCCAGCCCAAAGGAAAACAAATCTGGATTCCTTGCTGCTCACAGTGAAATCATTCTCTGCCGGCTCACATTACGGCTGATGGAACACTTCAGATGCCAGACTCTCCTGAACAGGGTTTGGGAGCAAAGAGACATATCCAGCAAAATACCACTTATTGTTACAGACTTCTTACACCAGAAATCTGTGTAAGCTGCAACAGTGGCTGATATTTTGCAGGAATTATACAGAGCCCACATGAAAACTATTATGCAGCAAAAAATCAGGGTATAAAAACCTTCGCAGAAGGACTAGAGATCAAAACATCACAGAAAGGCCTTATATTAACGCGGGCTCTTAATGCTCCAATTATTTGTGTGCAGTAGTCGCATTCCGTTACAGCTGGGACTACTCTGGGATTGTTTTCCATGGATTTTAGAGCTGCAAGAAGATAAAGCATATGGCAGCAGTGGAAACAATCAGCCCCACACACAGCAGAGGCTGCTGCCTGGCTCTTGGCTCCGCTGCTCGCTTTGGCATTTTCTGAAAAGATGAGTAATGTGACGTAGTGCCTCTGCTCGAGATTGGGATAGAGGGAGGAAAGGGGAAAAATTATAGCTCTCATTAAGCTTTCTGCATATCTTTAGCTTATTCAAGCATTTTACGGTAAATGAAAGCAGAAATCCTCTTATGCTTCACAAATTTTTGTCAATGACATTAAAACCTTGAGTGGCACTCGGTGGTGGAGACAGGGGCTATATCATTCCTGATTTGTTTGGGTTTTGGTTTTTTTTGAGGCCACCTCACACCGCTGACACTCTGGGGATGTGGTGACAAGATACAATGTTGGGTCCTCCTTCTCTATTGTGTTCCCATTCCGTGGGCAGGGACACCTCCCACTGCCCCAGGTGGCTCCAACCTGGCCTTGGACACTGCCAGGGATGGGGCAGCCACAGCTTCTCTGGGCACCCTGTGCCAGGGCCTCTCCACCCTCCCAGCCAAGAATGTATTCCCAATATCCCATCTAAATCTGCCCTCTTTCAGCTTAAAACCATTCTCTCTTGTAGCATCACGATGCCCAAATGCATGAAGCTTTCAAAACTCTTTACCTCGTCCATTCCCAAGCGGCTCAACATAACGATTACTCATATTCTAAAATACTTTAGTAGCCCAAAAATGTAGTTGGAGGTAGCACCAAATACAGAAGTGCACTGGGAAAGAGGCACAGCTGCTTCCCAGCCCTACCAGGCCAGAGCTCTGTACCCAAATAAGGACACTTTGGGGGAAATGATTGAAATGATTCTGTTCTTGCTGTGGTACGTGTGAGTACAATGGGTGAATTCATTTTTCCTGAGGCCGCCCCGTGCCGAGCTCTCCTTGTGCTCTTTCAAAGTTTGCTCCACATTTTACAGATCTGGAGCTTAGATCCATAAAATATCGATCCCTAAAATGGTTATAATCGAGGTCAGTGCCTGACTGTATGCAGAGCTGGCTTGGAAACGATGTGGTTACTGAGCCTCGCAGGGGCAATGACAACAGAAACGGGGTATCTCTGACAGCCCAGGGCTGCAAGGGACCTCGGAGACCCCCCAGTTCCAGCCCCAGGGCCACGGGCAGGGACATTCCAGTGCACCCGTCCGAGCCGGGCCGGGCCAGTGCCGGGGATGGGGCGTGGGGGGCACACACGTGCTCAGGGAGCGGTGCGGGACCGGTGCGGGGTGGGCTCTATCGGTGCCGTATCGGCGCTCTATCGGTGCCGTATCGGCGCTCTATTGGTGCTGTATCGGCGTTGTATCGCTGCTCTGTTAGTGCTGTATCAGTTCTGTATCGGTGCTCTAGCAGTGCGGAGTTGGTGCGGGATCGGTGTGTGATTGGTACAGTATCAATGTGAGATCAGTGCTGTATCGGTGCTGTATCAGAGCCCTATCAGTGCCCTATCAGAGCCCTATCAGAGCTCTATCAGTGCCCTATCAGTGCCCAATCAGAGCTC